>OV050032.1:94878821-95478821 GCA_920105625.2 Clusia tigrina
ATTTAAGCTATCGCTCAAAGCTATGCTACCCTAGAGTCCCAAATCAAACACGGATAAAACTTCAAACGCCCCTAACTTCTTTACGGTACGTCCTACACCTATCAAAGTTTGCAACATACAAATGCTTGTAACTTTTGACTGGAGCGTCATAAAACGTTGAAATTTCGTAACAATAAAGTACTCGAGCCTCTTGTCAATTTAAGCTATCGCTCAAAGCTATGCTACCCTAGAGTCCCAAATCAAACACTGATAAAACTTCAAATGTCCCTAACTTCTATACGGTACGTCCTACACCTATCAAAGTTTGCAACATACAAATGTTTGTAACTTTTTACTGGAGCGTCCTAAAACCTTGAAATTTTGTAACAATAAAGTACTCGAGCCTCTTGTCAATTTAAGCTATCGCTCAAAGCTATGCTACCCTTGAGTCCCAAATCAAACACTGATAAAACTTCAAACGCCCCTAACTTCTATACGGTACGTCCTACTCCTATCAAAGTTTGCAACATACAAATGCTTGTAACTTTTTACTGGAGCGTCATAAAACCTTGAAATTTTGTAAAAATAAAGTACTCGAGCCTCATGTCAATTTAAGCTATCGCTCAAAACTATGCTACCCTAGAGTCCCAAATCAAACACTGATAAAACTTCAAATGGCCCTAACTTCTATACGGTACGTCCTACACCTATCAAAGTTTGCAACATACAAATGCTTGTATCTTTTTACTGGAGCGTCATAAAACCTTGAAATTTTGTAACAATAAAGTACTCGAGCCTCTTGTCAATTTAAGCCATCGCTCAAAGCTATGCTACCCTTGAGTCCCAAATCAAACACTGATAAAACTTCAAATGGCCCTAACTTCTATACGGTACGTCCAACACCTATAAAAGTTTGCAACATACAAATGCTTGTATCTTTCTACTGGAGCGTCATAAAACCTTGAAATTTTGTAACAATAAAGTACTCGAGCATCTTGTCAATTTAAGTCATCGCTCAAAGCTATGCTACCCTAGAGTCCCATATCAAACACTGATAAAACTTCAAATGCCCCTAACTTCTTTACGGTACGTCCTAGACCTATCAAAGTTGGCAACATTCAAATGCTTGTAACTTTTTACTGGAGCGTCATAAAACCTTGAAATTTTGTGACAATGAAGTACCCGAGCCTCTTGTCAATTTAAGCTATCGCTCAAAGCTATGCTACCCTAGAGTCCCAAATCAAACACTGATAAAACTTCAAATGGCGCTAACTTCTATACGGTACGTCCTACACCTATCAAAGTTTGCAACATACAAATGCTTGTAACTTGTTACTGGAGCGTCATAAAACCTTGAAATTTTGTAACAATAAAGTACTCGAACCTCTTGTCAATTTAAGCTATCGCTCAAAACTATGCTACCCTAGAGTCCCAAATCAAACACTGATAAAACTTCAAATGGCCCTAACTTCTATACGGTACGTCCTACACCTATCAAAGTTTGCAACATACAAATTCTTGTAACTTTTTACTGGAGAGTCCTAAAACCTTGAAATTTTGTAACAATTCTGTACTCGAGCCTCTTGTCAATTTAAGCCATCGCTCAAAGCTATGCTACCATTGACTTCCAAATCAAACACTGATAAAACTTAAAACGCCCCTAACTTCTTTACGGTACGTCCTACACCTATCAAAGTTTGCAACATACAAATGCTTGTAACTTTTTACTGGCGCGTCATAAAACCTTGAAATTTTGTAACAATGAAGTACCCGAGCCTCTGGTCAATTTAAGCAATCGGTCAAAGCTATGCTACCCTAGAGTCCCAAATCAAACACTGATAAAACTTCAAACGCCCCTAACTTCTGTACGGTACGTCCTACACCTATCAAAGTTTGCAACATACAAATGCTTGTAACTTTTGACTGGAGCGTCAGAAAACCTTGAAATTTTTTAACAATAAAGTACTCGAGGCTCTTGTCAATTTAATCTATCACTCAAAGCTATGCTACCCTAGAGTCCCAAAACAAACACTGATAAAACTTCAAATGGCCCTAACTTCTATACAGTACGTCCTACACCTATCAAAGTTTGCAACATACAAATGCTTGTAACTTTTTACTGGAGCGTCATAAAACCTTGAAAGTTTGTAACAATAAAGTACTCGAGACTCTTGTCAATTTAAGCTATCGCTCAAAACTATGCTACCCTAGAGTCCCAAATCAAACACTGATAAAACTTCAAATGGCCCTAACTTCTATACGGTACGTCCTACACCTATCAAAGTTTGCAACATACAAATGCTTGTAACTTTTTACTGGAGCGTCCTAAAATCTTGAAATTTTGTAACAATAAAGTACTCGAGCCTCTTGTCAGTTTAAGCTATCGCTCAAAGCTATGCTACCATTGACTCCCAAATCAAACACTGATAAAACTTCAAATGGCCCTAACTGATATACGGTACGTCCTACACCTATCAAAGTTTGCAACATACAAATGCTTGTATCTTTTTACTGGAGCGTCATAAAAACTTGAAGTTTTGTAACAATAAAGTACTCGAGCCTCATGTCAATTTAAGCTATCGCTCAAAACTATGCTACCCTAGAGTCCCAAATCAAACACTGATAAAACTTCAAATGGCCCTAACTTCTATACGGTACGTCCTACACCTATCAAAGTTTGCAACATACAAATGCTTGTAACTTTTTACTGGAGCGTCCTAAAATCTTGAAGTTTTTTAACAATAAAGTACTCGAGCCTCTTGTCAATTTAAGCCATCGCTCAAAGCTATGCTGCCCTAGAGTCCCAAATCAAACACTGATAAAACTTCAAATGCCCCTAACTTCTTTACGGTACGTCCTAGACCTATCAAAGTTGGCAACATTCAAATGCTTGTAACTTTTTACTGGAGCGTCATAAAACCTTGAAATTTTGTGACAATGAAGTACCCGAGCCTCTTGTCAATTTAAGCTATCGCTCAAAGCTATGCTACCCTAGAATCCCAAATCAAACACTGATAAAACTTCAAATGGCGCTAACTTCTATACGGTACGTCCTACACCTATCAAAGTTTGCAACATACAAATGCTTGTAACTTTTTACTGGAGCGTCATAAAACCTTGAAATTTTGTAACAATAAAGTACTCGAGCCTCTTGTCAATTTAAGCTATCGCTCAAAACTATGCTACCCTAGAGTCCCAAATCAAACACTGATAAAACTTCAAATGGCCCTAACTTCTATACGGTACGTCCTACACCTATCAAAGTTTGCAACATACAAATTATTGTAACTTTTTACTGGAGAGTCCTAAAACCTTGAAATTTTTTAACAATACTGTACTCGAGCCTCTTGTCAATTTAAGCCATCGCTCAAAGCTATGCTACCATTGACTTCCAAATCAAACACTGATAAAACTTAAAACGCCCCTAACTTCTTTACGGTACGTCCTACACCTATCAAAGTTTGCAACATACAAATGCTTGTAACTTTTTACTGGCGCGTCATAAAACCTTGAAATTTTGTAACAATGAAGTACCCGAGCCTCTGGTCAATTTAAGCAATCGGTCAAAGCTATGCTACCCTAGAGTCCCAAATCAAACACTGATAAAACTTCAAACGCCCCTAACTTCTTTACGGTACGTCCTACACCTATCAAAGTTTGCAACATACAAATGCTTGTAACTTTTGACTGGAGCGTCAGAAAACCTTGAAATTTTTTAACAATAAAATACAAGAGCCTCTTGTCAATTTAATCTATCACTCAAAGCTATGCTACCCTAGAGTCCCAAAACAAACACTGATAAAGCTTCAAATGGCCCTAACTTCTATACAGTACGTCCTACACCTATCAAAGTTTGCAACATACAAATGCTTGTAACTTTTTACTGGAGCGTCATAAAACCTTGAAAGTTTGTAACAATAAAGTACTCGAGCCTCTTGTCAATTTAAGCTATCGCTCAAAACTATGCTACACTAGAGTCCCAAATCAAACACTGATAAAACTTCAAATGGCCCTAACTTCTATACGGTACGTCCTACACCTATCAAAGTTTGCAACATACAAATGCTTGTAACTTTTTACTGGAGCGTCCTAAAATCTTGAAATTTTGTAACAATAAAGTACTCGAGCCTCTTGTCAGTTTAAGCTATCGCTCAAAGCTATGCTACCATTGACTCCCAAATCAAACACTGATAAAACTTCAAATGGCCCTAACTGCTATACGGTACGTCCTACACCTATCAAAGTTTGCAACATACAAATGCTTGTATCTTTTTACTGGAGCGTCATAAAAACTTGAAGTTTTGTAACAATAAAGTACTCGAGCCTCTGGTCAATTTAAGCCATCGCTCAAAGCTATGCTACCCTAGAGTCCCAAATCAAACACTGAGAAAACTTCAAATGGCCCTAACTTCTATACGGTACGTCCTACACCTATCAAAGTTTGCAACATACAAATGCTTGTATCTTTTTACTGGAGCGTCATAAAACCTTGAAGTTTTGTAACAATAAAGTACTCGAGCCTCTTGTCAATTTAAGCCATCGCTCAAAGCTATGCTACCCTTGAGTCCCAAATCAAACACTGATAAAACTTCAAATGGCCCTAACTTCTATACGGTACGTCCTACACCTATCAAAGTTTGCAACATTCAAATGCTTGTAACTTTTTACTGGAGCGTCATAAAACCTTGAAATTTTGTAACAATAAAGTACTGGATCATCTTGTCAATTTAAGTTATCGCTCAAAACTATGCTACCCTAGAGTCACAAATCAAACACTGATAAAACTTCAAACGCCCCTAACTTCTTTACGGTACGTCCTACACCTATCAAAGTTGGCAACATTCAAATGCTTGTAACTTTTTACTGGATCGTCATAAAACCTTGAAATTTTGTAACAATCAAGTACTCGAGCCTCTTGTCAATTTAACCCATCGCTCAAAGCTATGCTACCCTTGAGTCCCAAATCAAACACTGATAAAACTTCTAACGCCCCTAACTTCTTTACGGTACGTCCAACACCTATGAAAGTTTGCAACATACAAATGCTTGTAACTTTTTACTGGAGCGTCATAAAACCTTGAAGTTTTGTAACAATAAAGTACTCGAGCCTCTCGTCAATTTAATCTATCGCTCAAAGCTATGCTACGCTTGAGTCCCAAATCAAACACTGATAAAACTTCAAATGGCCCTAACTTCTATACGATACGTCCTACACCTATCAAAGTTTGCAACATACAAATTCTTGTAACTTTTTATTGGAGCGTCCTAAAACCTTGAAATTTTGTAACAATAATGTACTCGAGCCTCTTGTCAATTTAAGCCATCGCTCAAAGCTATGCTACCATTGACTCCCAAATCAAACACTGATAAAACTTCAAACGCCCCTAACTTCTTTACGGTACGTCCTACACTTATCAAAGTTTGCAACATACAAATGCTTGTAACTTTGTACTGGCGCGTCATAAAACCTTGAAATTTTGTAACAATGAAGTACCCGAGCCTCTGGTCAATTTAAGCTATCGGTCAAAGCTATGCTACCCTAGAGTCCCAAATCAAACACTGATAAAACTTCAAACGCCCCTAACTTCTTTACGGTACGTCCTACACCTATCAAAGTTTGCAACATACAAATGATTGTAACTTTTGACTGGAGCGTCATAAAACCTTGAAATTTTGTAACAATAAAGTACTCGAGCCTCTTGTCAATTTAAGCTATCACTCAAAGCTATGCTACCCTAGAGTCCCAAATCAAACACTGATAATACTTCAAATGGCCCTAACTTCTATACAGTACGTCCTACACCTATCAAAGTTTGCAACATACAAATGCTTGTAACTTTTTACTGGAGCGTCATAAAACCTTGAAATTTTGTAACAATAAAGTACTCGAGCCTCTTGTCAATTTAAGCCATCGCTCAAAACTATGCTACCCTAGAGTCCCAAATCAAACACTGATAAAACTTCAAATGGCCCTAACTTCTATACGGTACTTCCTACACCTATCAAAGTTTGCAACATACAAATGCTTGTAACTTTTTACTGGAGCGTCCTAAAATCTTGAAATTTTATAACAATAAAGTACTCGAGCCTCTTGTCAATTTAAGCTATCGCTCAAAGCTATGCTACCATTGACTCCCAAATCAAACACTGATAAAACTTCAAATGGCCCTAACTGCTATACGGTACGTCCTACACCTATCAAAGTTTGCAACATACAAATGCTTGTATCTTTTTACTGGAGCCTCATAAAAACTTGAAGTTTTGTAACAATAAAGTACTCGAGCCTCTGGTCAATTTAAGCCATCGCTTAAAGCTATGCTACCCTTGAGTCCCAAATCAAACACTGATAAAACTTCAAACGCCCCTAACTTCTTTACGGTACGTCCTACACCCATCAAAGTTTGCAACATACAAATGCTTGTATCTTTTTACTGGAGCGTCATAAAACCTTGAAGTTTTGTAACAATAAAGTACTCGAGCATCTTGTCAATTTAAGTTATCGCTCAAAACTATGCTACCCTAGAGTCCCAAATCAAACACTGATAAAACTTCAAACGCCCCTAACTTCTTTACGGTACGTCCTACACCTATCAAAGTTGGCAACATTCAAATGCTTGTAACTTTTTACTGGATCGTCATAAAACCTTGAAATTTTGTAACAATCAAGTACTCGAGCCTCTTGTCAATTTAACCCATCGCTCAAAGCTATGCTACCCTAGAGTCCCAAAACAAACACTGATGAAGCTTCAAATGGCCCTAACTTCTATACAGTACGTCCTACACCTATCAAAGTTTGCAACATACAAATGCTTGTAACTTTTTACTGGAGCGTCATAAAACCTTGAAAGTTTGTAACAATAAAGTACTCGAGCCTCTTGTCAATTTAAGCTATCGCTCAAAACTATGCTACCCTAGAGTCCCAAATCAAACACTGATAAAACTTCAAATGGCCCTAACTTCTATACGGTACGTCCTACACCTATCAAAGTTTGCAACATACAAATGCTTGTAACTTTTTACTGGAGCGTCCTAAAATCTTGAAATTTTGTAACAATAAAGTACTCGAGCCTCTTGTCAGTTTAAGCTATCGCTCAAAGCTATGCTACCATTGACTCCCAAATCAAACACTGATAAAACTTCAAATGGCCCTAACTGCTATACGGTACGTCCTACACCTATCAAAGTTTGCAACATACAAATGCTTGTATCTTTTTACTGGAGCGTCATAAAAACTTGAAGTTTTGTAACAATAAAGTACTCGAGCCTCTGGTCAATTTAAGCCATCGCTCAAAGCTATGCTACCCTAGAGTCCCAAATCAAACACTGATAAAACTTCAAATGGCCCTAACTTCTATACGGTACGTCTTACACCTATCAAAGTTTGCAACATACAAATGCTTGTATCTTTTTACTGGAGCGTCATAAAACCTTGAAGTTTTGTAACAATAAAGTACTCGAGCCTCTTGTCAATTTAAGCCATCGCTCAAAGCTATGCTACCCTTGAGTCCCAAATCAAACACTGATAAAACTTCAAACGCCCCTAACTTCTTTACGGTACGTCCTACACATATCAAAGTTGGCAACATTCAAATGCTTGTAACTTTTTACTGGATCGTCATAAAACCTTGAAATTTTGTATCAATCAAGTACTCGAGCCTCTTGTCAATTTAACCCATCGCTCAAAGCTATGCTACCCTTGAGTCCCAAATCAAACACTGATAAAACTTCTAACGCCCCTAACTTCTTTACGGTACGTCCAACACCTATGAAAGTTTGCAACATACAAATGCTTGTAACTTTTTACTGGAGCGTCATAAAACCTTGAAGTTTTGTAACAATAAAGTACTCGAGCCTCTCGTCAATTTAATCTATCGCTCAAAGCTATGCTACGCTTGAGTCCCAAATCAAACACTGATAAAACTTCAAATGGCCCTAACTTCTATACGATACGTCCTACACCTATCAAAGTTTGCAACATACAAATTCTTGTAACTTTTTATTGGAGCGTCCTAAAACCTTGAAATTTTGTAACAATAATGTACTCGAGCCTCTTGTCAATTTAAGCCATCGCTCAAAGCTATGCTACCATTGACTCCCAAATCAAACACTGATAAAACTTCAAACGCCCCTAACTTCTTTACGGTACGTCCTACACCTATCAAAGTTTGCAACATACAAATGCTTGTAACTTTTTACTGGCGCGTCATAAAACCTTGAAATTTTGTAACAATGAAGTACCCGAGCCTCTGGTCAATTTAAGCTATCGGTCAAAGCTATGCTACCCTAGAGTCCCAAATCAAACACTGATAAAACTTCAAACGCCCCTAACTTCTTTACGGTACGTCCTACACCTATCAAAGTTTGCAACATACAAATGATTGTAACTTTTGACTGGAGCGTCATAAAACCTTGAAATTTTGTAACAATAAAGTACTCGAGCCTCTTGTCAATTTAAGCTATCACTCAAAGCTATGCTACCCTAGAGTCCCAAATCAAACACTGATAAAACTTCAAATGGCCCTAACTTCTATACAGTACGTCCTACACCTATCAAAGTTTGCAACATACAAATGCTTGTAACTTTTTACTGGAGCGTCATAAAACCTTGAAATTTTGTAACAATAAAGTACTCGAGCCTCTTGTCAATTTAAGCCATCGCTCAAAACTATGCTACCCTAGAGTCCCAAATCAAACACTGATAAAACTTCAAATGGCCCTAACTTCTATACGGTACTTCCTACACCTATCAAAGTTTGCAACATACAAATGCTTGTAACTTTTTACTGGAGCGTCCTAAAATCTTGAAATTTTATAACAATAAAGTACTCGAGCCTCTTGTCAATTTAAGCTATCGCTCAAAGCTATGCTACCATTGACTCCCAAATCAAACACTGATAAAACTTCAAATGGCCCTAACTGCTATACGGTACGTCCTACACCTATCAAAGTTTGCAACATACAAATGCTTGTATCTTTTTACTGGAGCCTCATAAAAACTTGAAGTTTTGTAACAATAAAGTACTCGAGCCTCTGGTCAATTTAAGCCATCGCTTAAAGCTATGCTACCCTTGAGTCCCAAATCAAACACTGATAAAACTTCAAACGCCCCTAACTTCTTTACGGTACGTCCTACACCCATCAAAGTTTGCAACATACAAATGCTTGTATCTTTTTACTGGAGCGTCATAAAACCTTGAAGTTTTGTAACAATAAAGAACTCGAGCATCTTGTCAATTTAAGTTATCGCTCAAAACTATGCTACCCTAGAGTCCCAAATCAAACACTGATAAAACTTCAAACGCCCCTAACTTCTTTACGGTACGTCCTACACCTATCAAAGTTGGCAGCATTGAAATGCTCCTAACTTTTTACTGGATCGTCATAAAACCTTGAAATTTTGTAACAATCAAGTACTCGAGCCTCTTGTCAATTTAACCCATCGCTCAAAGCTATGCTACCCTTGAGTCCCAAATCAAACACTGATAAAACTTCAAACCCCCCTAACTTCTTTACGGTACGTCCAACACCTATCAAAGTTTGCAACATACAAATGCTTGTAACTTTTTACTGGAGCGTCATAAAACCTTGAAGTTTTGTAACAATAAAGTACTCGAGCCTCTTGTCAATTTAAGCTATCGCTCAAAGCTATGCTACGCTTGAGTCCCAAATCAAACACTGATAAAACTTCAAATGGCCCTAACTTCTATACGATACGTCCTACACCTATCAAAGTTTGCAACATACAAATGCTTTTAACTTTTTACTGGAGCGTCATAAAGCCTTGAAATTTTTTAACAATAAAGTATTCGAGCCTCTTGTCAATTTAAACCATCGCTCAAAGCTATGCTACCCTTGAGTCCAAATCAAACACTGACAGAACTTCAAACGCCCCTAACTTCTTTACGGTACGTCCTACACCTATCAATGTTTGCAACATACAAATGCTTGTAACTTTTTACTGGCGCGTCATAAAACCTTGAAATTTTGTAACAATGAAGTACCCGAGCCTCTTGTCAATTTAAGCTATCGCTCAAATCTATGCTACCCTTGAGTCCCAAATCAAACACTGATAAAACTTCAAACGCCCCTAACTTCATTACGGTACGTCCTACACCTATCAAAGTTTGCAACATACAAATGCTTGTAACTTTTGACTGGAGCGTCATAACACCTTGAAATTTTGTAACAATAAACTACTCGAGCCTCTTGTCATTTTAAGCTATCGCTCAAAACTATGCTACCCTAGAGTCCCAAATCAAACACTGATAAAACTTCAAACGCCCCTAACTTCTTTACGGTACGTCCTACACCTATCAAAGTTTGCAACATACAAATGCTTTTAACTTTTTACTAGAGCGTCATAAAACCTAGAAATTTTTTAACAATAAAGTATTCGAGCCTCTTGTCAATATAAGCTATCGCTCAAAGCTATGCTACGCTTGAGTCCCAAATCAAACACTGATAAAACTTCAAATGGCCCTAACTTCTATACGATACGTCCTACACCTATCAAAGTTTGCAACATACAAATTCTTGTAACTTTTTATTGGAGCGTCCTAAAACCTTGAAATTTTGTAACAATAATGTACTCGAGCCTCTTGTCAATTTACGCCATCGCTCAAAGCTATGCTACCATTGACTCCCAAATCAAACACTGATAAAACTTCAA
This sequence comes from Clusia tigrina, assembly GCA_920105625.2. Lineage (NCBI taxonomy): Eukaryota > Metazoa > Arthropoda > Insecta > Diptera > Clusiidae > Clusia > Clusia tigrina. Next base: position 94,889,470 of record OV050032.1, read on the forward strand.
ACGCCCCTAACTTCTTTACGGTACGTCCTACACCTATAAAAGTTTGCAACATACAAATGCTTGTAACTTTTTACTGGCGCGTCATAAAACCTTGAAATTTTGTAACAATGAAGTACCCGAGCCTCTGGTCAATTTAAGCTATCGGTCAAAGCTATGCTACCCTAGAGTCCCAAATCAAACACTGATAAAACTTCAAACGCCCCTAACTTCTTTACGGTACGTCCTACACCTATCAAAGTTTGCAACATACAAATGATTGTAACTTTTGACTGGAGCGTCATAAAACCTTGAAATTTTGTAACAATAAAGTACTCGAGCCTCTTGTCAATTTAAGCTATCACTCAAAGCTATGCTACCCTAGAGTCCCAAATCAAACACTGATAAAACTTCAAATGGCCCTAACTTCTATACAGTACGTCCTACACCTATCAAAGTTTGCAACATACAAATGCTTGTAACTTTTTACTGGAGCGTCATAAAACCTTGAAATTTTGTAACAATAAAGTACTCGAGCCTCTTGTCAATTTAAGCTATCGCTCAAAACTATGCTACCCTAGAGTCCCAAATCAAACACTGATAAAACTTCAAATGGCCCTAACTTCTATACGGTACTTCCTACACCTATCAAAGTTTGCAACATACAAATGCTTGTAACTTTTTACTGGAGCGTCCTAAAATCTTGAAATTTTATAACAATAAAGTACTCGAGCCTCTTGTCAATTTAAGCTATCGCTCAAAGCTATGCTACCCTTGAGTCCCAAATCAAACACTGATAAAACTTCAAACGCCCCTAACTTCTTTACGGTACGTCCTACACCCATCAAAGTTTGCAACATACAAATGCTTGTATCTTTTTACTGGAGCGTCATAAAACCTTGAAGATTTGTAACAATAAAGTACTCGAGCCTCTTGTCAATTTAAGCCATCGCCCAAAGCTATGCTACCCTAGAGTCCCAAATCAAACACTGATAAAACTTCAAATGGCCCTAACTTCTATACGGTACGTCCTAAACCTATCAAAGTTTGCAACATACAAATGCTTGTATCTTTTTACTGGAGCGTCATAAAACCTTGAAATTTTGTAACAATGAAGTACCCGAGCCTCTTGTCAATTTAAGCTATCGCTCAAATCTATGCTACCCTTGAGTCCCAAATCAAACACTGATAAAACTTCAAACGCCCCTAACTTCATTACGGTACGTCCTACACCTATCAAAGTTTGCAACATACAAATGCTTGTAACTTTTGACTGGAGCGTCATAACACCTTGAAATTTTGTAACAATAAACTACTCGAGCCTCTTGTCATTTTAAGCTATCGCTCAAAACTATGCTACCCTAGAGTCCCAAATCAAACACTGATAAAACTTCAAACGCCCCTAACTTCTTTACGGTACGTCCTACACCTATCAAAGTTTGCAACATACAAATGCTTTTAACTTTTTACTAGAGCGTCATAAAACCTAGAAATTTTTTAACAATAAAGTATTCGAGCCTCTTGTCAATATAAGCTATCGCTCAAAGCTATGCTACGCTTGAGTCCCAAATCAAACACTGATAAAACTTCAAATGGCCCTAACTTCTATACGATACGTCCTACACCTATCAAAGTTTGCAACATACAAATTCTTGTAACTTTTTATTGGAGCGTCCTAAAACCTTGAAATTTTGTAACAATAATGTACTCGAGCCTCTTGTCAATTTACGCCATCGCTCAAAGCTATGCTACCATTGACTCCCAAATCAAACACTGATAAAACTTCAAACGCCCCTAACTTCTTTACGGTACGTCCTACACCTATAAAAGTTTGCAACATACAAATGCTTGTAACTTTTTACTGGCGCGTCATAAAACCTTGAAATTTTGTAACAATGAAGTACCCGAGCCTCTGGTCAATTTAAGCTATCGGTCAAAGCTATGCTACCCTAGAGTCCCAAATCAAACACTGATAAAACTTCAAACGCCCCTAACTTCTTTACGGTACGTCCTACACCTATCAAAGTTTGCAACATACAAATGATTGTAACTTTTGACTGGAGCGTCATAAAACCTTGAAATTTTGTAACAATAAAGTACTCGAGCCTCTTGTCAATTTAAGCTATCACTCAAAGCTATGCTACCCTAGAGTCCCAAATCAAACACTGATAAAACTTCAAATGGCCCTAACTTCTATACAGTACGTCCTACACCTATCAAAGTTTGCAACATACAAATGCTTGTAACTTTTTACTGGAGCGTCATAAAACCTTGAAATTTTGTAACAATAAAGTACTCGAGCCTCTTGTCAATTTAAGCTATCGCTCAAAACTATGCTACCCTAGAGTCCCAAATCAAACACTGATAAAACTTCAAATGGCCCTAACTTCTATACGGTACTTCCTACACCTATCAAAGTTTGCAACATACAAATGCTTGTAACTTTTTACTGGAGCGTCCTAAAATCTTGAAATTTTATAACAATAAAGTACTCGAGCCTCTTGTCAATTTAAGCTATCGCTCAAAGCTATGCTACCCTTGAGTCCCAAATCAAACACTGATAAAACTTCAAACGCCCCTAACTTCTTTACGGTACGTCCTACACCCATCAAAGTTTGCAACATACAAATGCTTGTATCTTTTTACTGGAGCGTCATAAAACCTTGAAGATTTGTAACAATAAAGTACTCGAGCCTCTTGTCAATTTAAGCCATCGCCCAAAGCTATGCTACCCTAGAGTCCCAAATCAAACACTGATAAAACTTCAAATGGCCCTAACTTCTATACGGTACGTCCTAAACCTATCAAAGTTTGCAACATACAAATGCTTGTATCTTTTTACTGGAGCGTCATAAAATCTTGAAGTTTTGTAACAATAAAGTACTCGAGCCTCTTGTCAATTTAAGCCATCCCTCAAAACTATGCTACCCTTGAGTCCCAAATCAAACACTGATAAAACTTCAAATGGCCCTAACTTCTATACGGTACGTCCTACACCTATCAAAGTTTGCAACATTCAAATGCTTGTAACTTTTTACTGGAACGTCATAAAACCTTGAAATTTTGTAACAATAAAGTACTCGAGCATCTTGTCAATTTAAGTTATCGCTCAAAACTATGCTACCCTAGAGTCCCAAATCAAACACTGATAAAACTTCAAACGCCCCTAACTTCTTTACGGTACGTCCTACACCTATCAAAGTTGGCAACATTCAAATGCTTGTAACTTTTTACTGGATCGTCATAAAACCTTGAAATTTTGTAACAATCAAGTACTCGAGCCTCTTGTCAATTTAACCCATCGCTCAAAGCTATGCTACCCTTGAGTCCCAAATCAAACACTGATAAAACTTCAAACGCCCCTAACTTCTTTACGGTACGTCCAACACCTATCAAAGTTTGCAACATACAAATGCTTGTAACTTTTTACTGGAGCTTCAGAAAACCTTGAAGTTTTGTAACAATAAAGTACTCGAGCCTCTTGTCAATTTAAGCTATCGCTCAAAGCTATGCTACGCTTGAGTCCCAAATCAAACACTGATAAAACTTCAAATGGCCCTAACTTCTATACGATACGTCCTACACCTATCAAAGTTTGCAACATACAAATGCTTTTAACTTTTTACTGGAGCGTCATAAAACCTTGAAATTTTTTAACAATAAAGTATTCGAGCCTCTTGTCAATTTAAACCATCGCTCAAAGCTATGCTACCCTTGAGTCCAAATCAAACACTGATAAAACTTCAAACGCCCCTAACTTCTTTACGGTACGTCCTACACCTATCAAAGTTTGCAACATACAAATGCTTGTAACTTTTTACTGGCGCGTCATAAAACCTTGAAATTTTGTAACAATGAAGTACCCGAGCCTCTTGTCAATTTAAGCTATCGCTCAAATCTATGCTACCCTTGAGTCCCAAATCAAACACTGATAAAACTTCAAACGCCCCTAACTTCTTTACGGTACGTCCTACACCTATCAAAGTTTGCAACATACAAATGCTTGTAACTTTTGACTGGAGCGTCATAACACCTTGAAATTTTGTAACAATAAACTACTCGAGCCTCTTGTCATTTTAAGCTATCGCTCAAAACTATGCTACCCTAGAGTCCCAAATCAAACACTGATAAAACTTCAAACGCCCCTAACTTCTTTACGGTACGTCCTACACCTATCAAAGTTTGCAACATACAAATGCTTGTAACTTTTTACTGGAGCGTCATAAAACCTTGAAATTTTGTAACAATAAAGTACTCGAGCCTCTTGTCAATTTAAGCCATCGCTCAAAGCTATGCTACCCATGAGTCCCAAATCAAACACTGATAAAACTTTAAACGCCCCTAACTTCTTTACGGTACGTCCTACACCTATCAAAGTTTGCAACATACAAATGCTTGTATCTTTTTACTGGAGCGTCATAAAACCTTGAAATTTTGTAACAATAAAGTACTCGAGCCTCTTGTCAATTTAAGCCATCGCTCAAAGCTATGCTACCCTTGAGTCCCAAATCAAACACTGATAAAATTTCAAATGGCCCTAACTTCTATACGGTACGTCCTACACCTATCAAAGTTTGCAACATACAAATGCTTGTAACTTTTTACTGGAGCGTCATAAAACCTTGAAATTTTGTAACAATGAAGTACCCGAGCCCCTTGTCAATTTAAGCCATCGCTCAAAGCTATGCTACCCTTGAGTCCAAATCAAACACTGATAAAATTTCAAACGCCCCTAACTTCTTTACGGTACGTCCTACACCTATCAAAGTTTGCAACATACAAATGCTTGTATCTTTTTACTGGAGCGTCATAAAACCTTGAAGTTTTGTAACAATAAAGTACTCGAGCCTCTTGTCAATTTAAGCCATCGCTCAAAGCTATGCTACCCTAGAGTCCCAAATCAAACACCGATAAAACTTCAAATGGCCCTAACTTCTATACGGTACGTCCTACACCTATCAAAGTTTGCAACATACAAATGCTTGTAACTTTTTACTGGAGCGTCATAAAACCTTGAAGTTTTGTAACAATAAAGTACTCGAGCCTCTTGTCAATTTAAGCCATCGCTCAAAGCTATGCTACCCTTGAGTCCCAAATCAAACACTGATAAAACTTCAAATGGCCCTAACTTCTATACGGTACGTCCCACACCTATCAAAGTTTGCAACATTCAAATGCTTGTAACTTTTTACTGGAGCGTCATAAAACCTTGAAATTTTGTAACAATAAAGTACTCGAGCATTTTGTCAATTTAAGTTATCGCTCAAAACTATGCTACCCTAGAGTCCCAAATCAAACACTGATAAAACTTCAAACGCCCCTAACTTCTTTGCGGTACGTCCTACACCTATCAAAGTTGGCAACATTCAAATGCTTGTAACTTTTTACTGGATCGTCATAAAACCTTGAAATTTTGTAACAATCAAGTACTCGAGCCTCTTGTCAATTTACACCCATCGCTCAAAGCTATGCTCCATAGAGTCCCAAATCAAACACTGATAAAACTTTAAATGGCCCTAACTTCTTTACGGTACGTCCAACACCTATCAAAGTTTGCAACATACAAATGCTTGTAACTTTTTACTGGAGCGTCATAAAACCTTGAAATTTTTTAACAATAAAGTATTCGAGCCTCTTGTCAATTTAAACCATCGCTCAAAGCTATGCTACCCTTGAGTCCAAATCAAACACTGATAAAACTTCAAACGCCCCTAACTTCTTTACGGTACGTCCTACACCTATCAAAGTTTGCAACATACAAATGCTTGTAACTTTTTACTGGCGCGTCATAAAACCTTGAAATTTTGTAACAATGAAGTACCCGAGCCTCTTGTCAATTTAAGCTATCGCTCAAATCTATGCTACCCTTGAGTCCCAAATCAAACACTGATAAAACTTCAAACGCCCCTAACTTCTTTACGGTACGTCCTACACCTATCAAAGTTTGCAACATACAAATGCTTGTAACTTTTTACTGGAGCGTCATAAAACCTTGAAATTTTGTAACAATGAAGTACCCGAGCCCCTTGTCAATTTAAGCCATCGCTCAAAGCTATGCTACCCTTGAGTCCCAAATCAAACACTGATAAAACTTCAAACGCCCCTAACTTCTTTACGGTACGTCCTACACCTATCAAAGTTTGCAACATACAAATGCTTGTAACTTTTTACTGGAGGGTCAGAAAACCTTTAAATTTTGTAACAATAAAGTACTCGAGCCTCTTGTCAATTTAAGCCATCGCTCAAAGCTATGCTACCCTTGAGTCCCAAATAAAACACTGATAAAACTTCAAACGCCCCTAACTTCTATACGGTACGTCCTACACCTATCAAAGTTTGCAACATACAAATGCTTGTATCTTTTTACTGGAGCGTCATAAAACCTTGAAGTTTTGTAACAATGAAGTACCCGAGCCTCTTGTCAATTTAAGCTATCGCTCAAAGCTATGCTACCCTAGAGTCCCAAATCAAACACTGAGAAAACTTCAAATGGCCCTAACTTCTATACGGTACGTCCTACACCTATCAAAGTTTGCAACATACAAATGCTTGTATCTTTTTACTGGAGCGTCATAAAACCTTGAAATTTTGTAAAAATAAAGTACTCGAGCCTCTTGTCAATTTAAGCTATCGCTCAAAACTATGCTACCCTAGAGCCCCAATTCAAACACTGATAAAACTTCAAATGGCCCTAAGTTCTATACGGTACGTCCTACACCTATCAAAGTTTGCAACATACAAATGCTTGTAAGTTTTTACTGGAGCGTCATAAAACCTTGAAATTTTGTAACAATAAAGTACTCGAGCCTCTTGTCAATTTAAGCCATCGCTCAAAGCTATGCTACCCTAGAGTCCCAAATCAAACACTGATAAAACTTCAAATGGCCCTAACTTCTAGACGGTACGTCCTACACCTATCAAAGTTTGCAACATACAAATGCTTGTATCTTTTTACTGGAGCGTCATAAAACCTTGAAATGTTGTAACAATAAAGTACTCGAGCCTCTTGGCAATTTAAGCCATCGCTCAAAGCTATGCTACCATTGAGTCCCAAATCAAACACTGATAAAGCTTCAAATGGCCCTAACTTCTATACGGTACGTCCTACACCTATCAAAGTTTGCAACATACAAATGCTTGTAACTTTTTACTGGAGCGTCATAAAACCTTGAAATTTTGTAACAATGAAGTACCCGAGCCCCTTGTCAATTTAAGCCATCGCTCAAAGCTATGCTACCCTTGAGTCCCAAATCAAACACTGATAAATCTTCAAATGGCCCTAACTTCTATACGGTACGTCCTACACCTATCAAACTTTGCAACATACAAATGCTTGTAACTTTTTACTGGAGCGTCCCAAAACCTTGAAATTTTGTAACAATAAAGTACTCGAGCCTCTTGTTAATTTAAGCCATCGCTCAAAGCTATGCTACCATTGACTCCCAAATCAAACACTGATAAAACTTCAAATGGCCCTAACTTCTATACGGTACGTCCTACACCCATCAAAGTTTGCAATATACAAATGCTTGTATCTTTTTACTGGAGCGTCATAAAACCTTGAAGTTTTGTAACAATAAAGTACTCGAGCCTCTTGTCAATTTAAGCCATCGCTCAAAGCTATGCTACCCTTGAGTCCCAAATCAAACACTGATAAAACTTCAAACACCCCTAACTTCTTTACGGTACGTCCTACACGTATCAAAGTTTGCAACTTACAAATGCTTGTATCTTTTTACTGGAGCGTTATAAAACCTTGAAATTTTGTAACAATAAAGTACTCGAGCCTCTTGTCAATTTAAGCCATCACTCAAAGCTATGCTACCCGTGAGTCCCAAATCAAACAGTGATAAAACTTCAAACGCCCCTAACTTATTTACTGTACGTCCTACACCTATCAAAGTTTGCAACATACAAATGCTTGTATCTTTTTACTGGAGCGTCATAAAACCTTGAAGTTTTGTAACAATAAAGTACTCGAGCCTCTTGTCAATTTAAGCCATCGCTCAAAGCTATGCTACCCTTGAGGCCCAAATCAAACACTGATAAAACTTCAAACGCCCCTAACTTCTTTACGGTACGTCCTACACCTATCAAAGTTTGCAACATACAAATGCTTGTAACTTTTTACTGGAGCGTCATAAATCCTTTAAATTTTGTAACATTAAAGTACTCGAGCCTCTTGCCAATTTAAGCCATCGCTCAAAGCTATGCTACCCTTGAGTCCCAAATCAAACACTGATAAAACTTCAAACGCCCCTAACTACTTTACGGTACGTCCTACACCTATCAAAGTTTGCAACATTCAAATGCTTGTAACTTTTTACTGGAGCGTCATAAAATCTTGAAATTTTGTAACAATAAAGTACTTGATCCTCTTGTCAATTTAAGCTATCGCTCAAAGCTATGCTACCCTAGAGTCCCAAATCAAACACTGATAAAACTTCAAACGCCCCTAACTTCTTTACGGTACGTCCTACACCTATCAAAGTTTGCAACATACAAATGCTTGTATCTTTATACTGGAGCGTCATAAAACCTTGAAATTTTGTAACAATAAAGTATTCGAGCCTCTTGTCAATTTAAGCTATCGATCAAAACTATGCTACCCTAGAGTCCCAAATCAAACACTGATAAAACTTCAAATGGCCCTAACTTCTATACGGTACGTCCTACACCTATCAAAGTTTGCAACATACAAATGCTTGTATCTTTATACTGGAGCGTCATAAAACCTTGAAATTTTGTAACAATAAAGTACTCGAGCCTCTTGTCAATTTAAGCCATCGCTCAAAGCTATGCTCCCTAGAGTCCCAAATCAAACACTGATAAAACTTCAAACGCCCCTAACTTCTTTACGGTACGTCCTACACCTATCAAAGTTTGCAACATACAAATGCTTGTATCTTTATACTGGAGCGTCATAAAACCTTGAAATTTTGTAACAATAAAGTACTCGAGCCTCTTGTCAATTTAAGCTATCGATCAAAACTATGCTACCCTAGAGTCCCAAATCAAACACTGATAAAACTTCAATTGGCCCTAACTTCTATACGGTACGTCCTACACCTATCAAAGTTTGCAACATACAAATGCTTGTATCTTTTTACTGGAGCGTCATAAAACCTTGAAATTTTGTAACAATAAAGTACTCGAGCATCTTGTCAATTTAAGCCATCGCTCAAAGCTATGCTCCATAGAGTCCCAAATCAAACACTGATAAAACTTTAAATGGCCCTAACTTCTATACGGTAGGTCCTACACCTATCAAAGTTTGCAACATACAAATGCTTGTAACTTTTTACTGGAGCGTCATAAAACCTTGAAGTTTTGTAACAATAAAGTACTCGATCGTCTTGTCAATTTAAGCTATCGCTCAAAGCTATGCTACCCTAGAGTCCCAAATCAAACACTGATAAAACTTCAAACGCCCCTAACTTATTTACGGTACGTCCTACACCTATAAAAGTTTGCAACATACAAATGCTTGTATCTTTATACTGGAGCGTCATAAAACCTTGAAATTTTGTAACAATAAAGTATTCGAGCCTCTTGTCAATTTAAGCTATCGATCAAAACTATGCTACCCTAGAGTCCCAAATCAAACACTGATAAAACTTCAAATGGCCCTAACTTCTATACGGTACGTCCTACAACTATCAAAGTTTGCAACATACAAATGCTTGTATCTTTATACTGGAGCGTCATAAAACCTTGAAATTTTGTAACAATAAAGTACTCGAGCCTCTTGTCAATTTAAGCCATCGCTCAAAGCTATGCTCCCTTGAGTCCCAAATCAAACACTAATAAAACTTCAAACGCCCCTAACTACTTTACGGTACGTCCTACACCTATCAAAGTTTGCAACATTCAAATGCTTGTAACTTTTTACTGGAGCGTCATAAAATCTTGAAATTTTGTAACAATGAAGTACCCGAGCCTCTTGTCAATTTAAGCTATCGCTCAAAGCTATGCTACCCTTGAGTCCCAAATCAAACACTGATAAAACTTAAAATGGTCCTAACTTCTATACGGTACGTCCTACACCTATCAAAGTTTGCAACATACAAATGCTTGTAACTTTTTACTGGAGAGTCATAAAACCTTGAAGTTTTGTAACAATAAAGTACTCGATCCTCTTGTCAATTTAAGCTATCGCTCAAAGCTATGCTACCCTAGAGTCCCAAATCAAACACTGATAAAACTTCAATTGGCCCTAACTTCTATACGGTACGTCCTACACCTATCAAAGTTTGCAACATACAAATGCTTGTATCTTTATACTGGAGCGTCATAAAACCTTGAAATTTTGTAACAATAAAGTACTCGAGCCTCTTGTCAATTTAAGCCATCGCTCAAAGCTATGCTCCCTAGAGTCCCAAATCAAACACTGATAAAACTTTAAATGGCCCTAACTTCTATACGGTAGGTCCTACACCTATCAAAGTTTGCAACATACAAATGCTTGTAACTTTTTACTGGAGCGTCATAAAACCTTGAAGTTTTGTAACAATAAAGTACTCGATCGTCTTGTCAATTTAAGCCATCGCTCAAAGCTATGCTACCCTAGAGTCCCAAATCAAACACTGATAAAACTTCAAACGCCCCTAACTTCTTTACGGTACGTCCTACACCTATCAAAGTTTGCAACATACAAATGCTTGTATCTTTATACTGGAGCGTCATAAAACCTTGAAATTTTGTAACAATAAAGTATTCGAGCCTCTTGTCAATTTAAGCTATCGATCAAAACTATGCTACCCTAGAGTCCCAAATCAAACACTGATAAAACTTCAAATGGCCCTAACTTCTATACGGTACGTCCTACAACTATCAAAGTTTGCAACATACAAATGCTTGTATCTTTATACTGGAGCGTCATAAAACCTTGAAATTTTGTAACAATAAAGTACTTGAGCCTCTTGTCAATTTAAGCCATCGCTCAAAGCTATGCTCCCTTGAGTCCCAAATCAAACACTGATAAAACTTCAAACGCCCCTAACTACTTTACGGTACGTCCTACACCTATCAAAGTTTGCAACATACAAATGCTTGTATCTTTATACTGGAGCGTCATAAAACCTTGAAATTTTGTAACAATAAAGTACTCGAGCCTCTTGTCAATTTAAGCTATCGCTCAAAACTATGCTACCCTAGAGTCCCAAATCAAACACTGATAAAACTTCAAAGGGCCCTAAGTTCTATACGGTACGTCCTACACCTATCAAAGTTTGCAACATACAAATGCTTGTATCTTTTTACTGGAGCGTCATAAAACCTTGAAGTTTTGTAACAATAAAGTACTCGAGCCTCTTGTCAATTTAAGCCATCGCTCAAAGCTATGCTACCCTTGAGGCCCAAATCAAACACTGATAAAACTTCAAACGCCCCTAACTTCTTTACGGTACGTCCTACACCTATCAAAGTTTGCAACATACAAATGCTTGTAACTTTTTACTGGAGAGTCATAAAACCTTTAAATTTTGTAACATTAAAGTTCTCGAGCCTCTTGTCAATTTAAGCTATCGCTCAAAGCTATGCTACCCTAGAGTCCCAAATCAAACACTGATAAAACTTCAAACGCCCCTAACTTCTTTACGGTACGTCCTACACCTATCAAAGTTTGCAACATACAAATGCTTGTATCTTTATACTGGAGCGTCATAAAACCTTGAAATTTTGTAACAATAAAGTATTCGAGCCTCTTGTCAATTTAAGCTATCGATCAAAACTATGCTACCCTAGAGTCCCAAATCAAACACTGATAAAACTTCAAATGGCCCTAACTTCTATACGGTACGTCCTACAACTATCAAAGTTTGCAACATACAAATGCTTGTATCTTTATACTGGAGCGTCATAAAACCTTGAAATTTTGTAACAATAAAGTTCTCGAGCCTCTTGTCAATTTAAGCCATCGCTCGAAGCTATGCTCCCTTGAGTCCCAAATCAAACACTGATAAAACTTCAAACGCCCCTAACTACTTTACGGTACGTCCTACACCTATCAAAGTTTGCAACATTCAAATGCTTGTAACTTTTTACTGGAGCGTCATAAAATTTTGAAATTTTGTAACAATGAAGTACCCGAGCCTCTTGTCAATTTAAGCTATCGCTCAAAGCTATGCTACCCTTGAGTCCCAAATCAAACACTGATAAAACTTAAAATGGTCCTAACTTCTATACGGTACGTCCTACACCTATCAAAGTTTGCAACATACAAATGCTTGTAACTTTTTACTGGAGCGTCATAAAACCTTGAAGTTTTGTAACAATGAAGTACCCGAGCCTCTTGTCAATTTAAGCTATCGCTCAAAGCTATGCTACCCTAGAGTCCCAAATCAAACACTGAGAAAACTTCAAATGGCCCTAACTTCTATACGGTACGTCCTATACCTATCAAAGTTTGCAACATACAAATGCTTGTATCTTTTTACTGGAGCGTCATAAAACCTTGAAATTTTGTAACAATAAAGTACTCGAGCCTCTTGTCAATTTAAGCTATCGCTCAAAACTATGCTACCCTAGAGTCCCAAATCAAACACTGATAAAACTTCAAAGGGCCCTAAGTTCTATACGGTACGTCCTACACCTATCAAAGTTTGCAACATACAAATGCTTGTAACTTTTTACTGGAGCGTCCTAAAACCTTGAAATTTTGTAACAATAAAGTACTCGAGCCTCTTGTCAATTTAAGCCATCGCTCAAAGCTTTGCTACCCTAGAGTCCCAAATCAAACACTGATAAAACTTCAAATGGCCCTAACTTCTATACGGTACGTCCTACACCTATCAAAGTTTGCAACATACAAATGCTTTTATCTTTTTACTGGAGCGTCATAAAACCTTGAAATTTTGTAACAATAAAGTACTCGAGCCTCTTGTCAATTTAAGCCATCGCTCAAAGCTATGCTACCCTAGAGTCCCAAATCAAACACTGATAAAACTTCAAATGGCCCTAACTTCTATACGGTACGTCCTACACCTATCAAAGTTTGCAACATACAAATGCTTGTAACTTTTTACTGGAGCGTCCCAAAACCTTGAAATTTTGTAACAATAAAGTACTCGAGCCTCTTGTCAATTTAAGCCATCGCTCAAAGCTATGCTACCATTGACTCCCAAATCAAACACTGATAAAACTTCAAATGGCCCTAACTTCTATACGGTACGTCCTACACCCATCAAAGTTTGCAATATACAAATGCTTGTATCTTTTTACTGGAGCGTCATAAAACCTTGAAGTTTTGTAACAATAAAGTACTCGAGCCTCTTGTCAATTTAAGCCATCGCTCAAAGCTATGCTACCCTTGAGTCCCAAATCAAACACTGATAAAACTTCAAACACCCCGAACTTCTTTACGATACGTCCTACACGTATCAAAGTTTGCAACTTACAAATGCTTGTATCTTTTTACTGGAGCGTTATAAAACCTTGAAATTTTGTAACAATAAAGTACTCGAGCCTCTTGTCAATTTAAGCCATCACTCAAAGCTATGCTACCCTTGAGTCCCAAATCAAACACTGATAAAACTTCAAACGCCCCTAACTTATTTACGGTACGTCCTACACCTATCAAAGTTTGCAACATACAAATGCTTGTATCTTTTTACTGGAGCGTCATAAAACCTTGAAGTTTTGTAACAATAAAGTACTCGAGCCTCTTGTCAATTTAAGCCATCGCTCAAAGCTATGCTACCCTTGAGGCCCAAATCAAACACTGATAAAACTTCAAACGCCCCTAACTTCTTTACGGTACGTCCTACACCTATCAAAGTTTGCAACATACAAATGCTTGTAACTTTTTACTGGAGCGTCATAAAACCTTTAAATTTTGTAACATTAAAGTACTCGAGCCTCTTGCCAATTTAAGCCATCGCTCAAAGCTATGCTACCCTTGAGTCCCAAATCAAACACTGATAAAACTTCAAACGCCCCTAACTACTTTACGGTACGTCCTACACCTATCAAAGTTTGCAACATTCAAATGCTTGTAACTTTTTACTGGAGCGTCATAAAATCTTGAAATTTTGTAACAATAAAGTACTTGATCCTCTTGTCAATTTAAGCTATCGCTCAAAGCTATGCTACCCTAGAGTCCCAAATCAAACACTGATAAAACTTCAAACGCCCCTAACTTCTTTACGGTACGTCCTACACCTATCAAAGTTTGCAACATACAAATGCTTGTATCTTTATACTGGAGCGTCATAAAACCTTGAAATTTTGTAACAATAAAGTATTCGAGCCTCTTGTCAATTTAAGCTATCGATCAAAACTATGCTACCCTAGAGTCCCAAATCAAACACTGATAAAACTTCAAATGGCCCTAACTTCTATACGGTACGTCCTACACCTATCAAAGTTTGCAACATACAAATGCTTGTATCTTTATACTGGAGCGTCATAAAACCTTGAAATTTTGTAACAATAAAGTACTCGAGCCTCTTGTCAATTTAAGCCATCGCTCAAAGCTATGCTCCCTAGAGTCCCAAATCAAACACTGATAAAACTTCAAACGCCCCTAACTTCTTTACGGTACGTCCTACACCTATCAAAGTTTGCAACATACAAATGCTTGTATCTTTTTACTGGAGCGTCATAAAACCTTGAAATTTTGTAACAATAAAGTACTCGAGCCTCTTGTCAATTTAAGCTATCGATCAAAACTATGCTACCCTAGAGTCCCAAATCAAACACTGATAAAACTTCAATTGGCCCTAACTTCTATACGGTACGTCCTACACCTATCAAAGTTTGCAACATACAAATGCTTGTATCTTTTTACTGGAGCGTCATAAAACCTTGAAATTTTGTAACAATAAAGTACTCGAGCATCTTGTCAATTTAAGCCATCGCTCAAAGCTATGCTCCATAGAGTCCCAAATCAAACACTGATAAAACTTTAAATGGCCCTAACTTCTATACGGTAGGTCCTACACCTATCAAAGTTTGCAACATACAAATGCTTGTAACTTTTTACTGGAGCGTCATAAAACCTTGAAGTTTTGTAACAATAAAGTACTCGATCGTCTTGTCAATTTAAGCTATCGCTCAAAGCTATGCTACCCTAGAGTCCCAAATCAAACACTGATAAAACTTCAAACGCCCCTAACTTATTTACGGTACGTCCTACACCTATCAAAGTTTGCAACATACAAATGCTTGTATCTTTATACTGGAGCGTCATAAAACCTTGAAATTTTGTAACAATAAAGTATTCGAGCCTCTTGTCAATTTAAGCCATCGCTCAAAGCTTTGCTACCCTAGAGTCCCAAATCAAACACTGATAAAACTTCAAATGGCCCTAAGTTCTATACGGTACGTCCTACACCTATCAAAGTTTGCAACATACAAATGCTTGTAACTTTTTACTGGAGCGTCATAAAACCTTGAAGTTTTGTAACAATAAAGTACTCGATCGTCTTGTCAATTTAAGCTATCGCTCAAAGCTATGCTACCCTAGAGTCCCAAATCAAACACTGATAAAACTTCAAACGCCCCTAACTTCTTTACGGTACGTCCTACACCTATCAAAGTTTGCAACATACAAATGCTTGTATCTTTATACTGGAGCGTCATAAAACCTTGAAATTTTGTAACAATAAAGTATTCGAGCCTCTTGTCAATTTAAGCTATCGATCAAAACTATGCTACCCTAGAGTCCCAAATCAAACACTGATAAAACTTCAAATGGCCCTAACTTCTATACGGTACGTCCTACACCTATCAAAGTTTGCAACATACAAATGCTTGTATCTTTATACTGGAGCGTCATAAAACCTTGAAGTTTTGTAACAATAAAGTACTCGAGCCTCTTGTCAATTTAAGCCATCGCTCAAAGCTATGCTCCCTTGAGTCCCAAATCAAACACTGATAAAACTTCAAACGCCCCTAACTTCTTTACGGTACGTCCTACACCTATCAAAGTTTGCAACATACAAATGCTTGTAACTTTTTACTGGAGCGTCATAAAACCTTTAAATTTTGTAACATTAAAGTACTCGAGCCTCTTGTCAATTTAAGCTATCGCTCAAAGCTATGCTACCCTAGAGTCCCAAATCAAACACTGATAAAACTTCAAACGCCCCTAACTTCTTTACGGTACGTCCTACACCTATCAAAGTTTGCAACATACAAATGCTTGTATCTTTATACTGGAGCGTCATAAAACCTTGAAATTTTGTAACAATAAAGTATTCGAGCCTCTTGTCAATTTAAGCTATCGATCAAAACTATGCTACCCTAGAGTCCCAAATCAAACACTGATAAAACTTCAAATGGCCCTAACTTCTATACGGTACGTCCTACAACTATCAAAGTTTGCAACATACAAATGCTTGTATCTTTATACTGGAGCGTCATAAAACCTTGAAATTTTGTAACAATAAAGTACTCGAGCCTCTTGTCAATTTAAGCCATCGCTCGAAGCTATGCTCCCTTGAGTCCCAAATCAAACACTGATAAAACTTCAAACGCCCCTAACTACTTTACGGTACGTCCTACAAGTATCAAAGTTTGCAACATTCAAATGCTTGTAACTTTTTACTGGAGCATCATAAAATTTTGAAATTTTTGTAACAATGAAGTACCCGAGCCTCTTGTCAATTTAAGCTATCGCTCAAAGCTATGCTACCCTTGAGTCCCAAATCAAACACTGATAAAACTTAAAATGGTCCTAACTTTTATACGGTACGTCCTACACCTATCAAAGTTTGCAACATACAAATGCTTGTAACTTTTTTCTGGAGCGTCATAAAACCTTGAAGTTTTGTAACAATGAAGTACCCGAGCCTCTTGTCAATTTAAGCTATCGCTCAAAGCTATGCTACCCTAGAGTCCCAAATCAAACACTGAGAAAACTTCAAATGGCCCTAACTTCTATACGGTACGTCCTACACCTATCAAAGTTTGCAACATACAAATGCTTGTATCTTTTTACTGGAGCGTCATAAAACCTTGAAATTTTGTAACAATAAAGTACTCGAGCCTCTTGTCAATTTAAGCTATCGCTCAAAACTATGCTACCCTAGAGTCCCAAATCAAACACTGATAAAACTTCAAAGGGCCCTAAGTTCTATACGGTACGTCCTACACCTATCAAAGTTTGCAACATACAAATGCTTGTAACTTTTTACTGGAGCGTCATAAAACCTTGAAATTTTGTAACAATAAAGTACTCGAGCCTCTTGTCAATTTAAGCCATCGCTCAAAGCTTTGCTACCCTAGAGTCCCAAATCAAACACTGATAAAACTTCAAATGGCCCTAACTTCTATACGGTACGTCCTACACCTATCAAAGTTTGCAACATACAAATGCTTGTATCTTTTTACTGGAGCGTCATAAAACCTTGAAATGTTGTAACAATAAAGTACTCGAGCCTCTTGGCAATTTAAGCCATCGCTCAAAGCTATGCTACCATTGAGTCCCAAATCAAACACTGATAAAACTTTAAATGGCCCTAACTTCTATACGGTAGGTCCTACACCTATCAAAGTTTGCAACATACAAATGCTTGTAACTTTTTACTGGAGTGTCATAAAACCTTGAAGTTTTGTAACAATAAAGTACTCGATCGTCTTGTCAATTTAAGCTATCGCTCAAAGCTATGCTACCCTAGAGTCCCAAATCAAACACTGATAAAACTTCAAACGCCTCTAACTTCTTTACGGTACGTCCTACACCTATCAAAGTTTGCAACATACAAATGCTTGTATCTTTATACTGGAGCGTCATAAAACCTTGAAATTTTCTAACAATAAAGTATTCGAGCCTCTTGTCAATTTAAGCTATCGATCAAAACTATGCTACCCTAGAGTCCCAAATCAAACACTGATAAAACTTCAAATGGCCCTAACTTCTATACGGTACGTCCTACAACTATCAAAGTTTGCAACATACAAATGCTTGTATCTTTATACTGGAGCGTCATAAAACCTTGAAATTTTGTAACAATAAAGTACTCGAGCCTCTTGTCAATTTAAGCCATCGCTCAAAGCTATGCTCCCTTGAGTCCCAAATCAAACACTGATAAAACTTCAAACGCCCCTAACTACTTTACGGTACGTCCTACACCTATCAAAGTTTGCAACATACAAATGCTTGTATCTTTATACTGGAGCGTCATAAAACCTTGAAATTTTGTAACAATAAAGTACTCGAGCCTCTTGTCAATTTAAGCTATCGATCAAAACTATGCTACCCTAGAGTCCCAAATCAAACACTGATAAAACTTCAATTGGCCCTAACTTCTATACGGTACGTCCTACACCTATCAAAGTTTGCAACATACAAATGCTTGTATCTTTTTACTGGAGCGTCATAAAACCTTGAAATTTTGTAACAATAAAGTACTCGAGCATCTTGTCAATTTAAGCCATCGCTCAAAGCTATGCTTCCTATAGTCCCAAATCAAACACTGATAAAACTTTAAATGGCCCTAACTTCTATACGGTAGGTCCTACACCTATCAAAGTTTGCAACATACAAATGCTTGTAACTTTTTACTGGAGCGTCATAAAACCTTGAAGTTTTGTAACAATAAAGTACTCGATCGTCTTGTCAATTTAAGCTATCGCTCAAAGCTATGCTACCCTCGAGTCCCAAATCAAACACTGATAAAACTTCAAACGCCCCTAACTTCTTTACGGTACGTCCTACACCTATCAAAGTTTGCAACATACAAATGCTTGTATCTTTATACTGGAGCGTCATAAAACCTTGAAATTTTGCAACAATAAAGTATTCGAGCCTCTTGTCAATTTAAGCTATCGATCAAAACTATGCTACCCTAGAGTCCCAAATCAAACAGTGATAAAACTTCAAATGGCCCTAACTTCTATACGGTACGTCCTACAACTATCAAAGTTTGCAACATACAAATGCTTGTATCTTTATACTGGAGCGTCATAAAACCTTGAAATTTTGTAACAATAAAGTACTCGAGCCTCTTGTCAATTTAAGCCATCGCTCAAAGCTATGCTCCCTAGAGTCCCAAATCAAACACTGATAAAACTTTAAATGGCCCTAACTTCTATACGGTAGGTCCTACACCTATCAAAGTTTGCAACATACAAATGCTTGTAACTTTTTACTGGAGCGTCATAAAACCTTGAAGTTTTGTAACAATAAAGTACTCGATCGTCTTGTCAATTTAAGCTATCGCTCAAAGCTATGCTACCCTAGAGTCCCAAATCAAACACTGATAAAACTTCAAACGCCCCTAACTTCTTTACGGTACGTCCTACACCTATCAAAGTTTGCAACATACAAATGCTTGTATCTTTATACTGGAGCGTCATAAAACCTTGAAATTTTGTAACAATAAAGTATTCGAGCCTCTTGTCAATTTAAGCTATCGCTCAAAGCTATGCTACCCTTGAGTCCCAAATCAAACACTGATAAAACTTAAAATGGTCCTAACTTCTATACGGTACGTCCTACACCTATCAAAGTTTGCAACATACAAATGCTTGTAACTTTTTACTGGAGCGTCATAAAACCTTGAAGTTTTGTAACAATGAAGTACCCGAGCCTCTTGTCAATTTAAGCTATCGCTCAAAGCTATGCTACCCTAGAGTCCCAAATCAAACACTGAGAAAACTTCAAATGGCCCTAACTTCTATACGGTACGTCCTACACCTATCAAAGTTTGCAACATACAAATGCTTGTATCTTTTTACTGGAGCGTCATAAAACCTTGAAATTTTGTAACAATAAAGTACTCGAGCCTCTTGTCAATTTAAGCTATCGCTCAAAACTATGCTACCCTAGAGTCCCAAATCAAACACTGATAAAACTTCAAAGGGCCCTAAGTTCTATACGGTACGTCCTACACCTATCAAAGTTTGCAACATACAAATGCTTGTAACTTTTTACTGGAGCGTCCTAAAACCTTGAAATTTTGTAACAATAAAGTACTCGAGCCTCTTGTCAATTTAAGCCATCGCTCAAAGCTATGCTACCCTAGAGTCCCAAATCAAACACTGATAAAACTTCAAATGGCCCTAACTTCTATACGGTACGTCCTACACCTATCAAAGTTTGCAACATACAAATGCTTGTATCTTTTTACTGGAGCGTCATAAAACCTTGAAATGTTGTAACAATAAAGTACTCGAGCCTCTTGGCAATTTAAGCCATCGCTCAAAGCTATGCTACCATTGAGTCCCAAATCAAACACTGATAAAGCTTCAAATGGCCCTAACTTCTATACGGTACGTCCTACACCTATCAAAGTTTGCAACATACAAATGCTTGTAACTTTTTACTGGAGCGTCCTAAAACCTTGAAATTTTGTAACAATAAAGTACTCGAGCCTCTTGTCAATTTAAGCCATCGCTCAAAGCTATGCTACCATTGAGTCCCAAATCAAACACTGATAAAACTTCAAACGCCCCTAACTTCTTTACGGTACGTCCTACACGTATCAAAGTTTGCAACTTACAAATGCTTGTATCTTTTTACTGGAGCGTTATAAAACCTTGAAATTTTGTAACAATAAAGTACTCGAGCCTCTTGTCAATTTAAGCCATCACTCAAAGCTATGCTACCCTTGAGTCCCAAATCAAACACTGATAAAACTTCAAACGCCCCTAACTACTTTACGGTACGTCCTACACCTATCAAAGTTTGCAACATACAAATGCTTGTATCTTTATACTGGAGCGTCATAAAACCTTGAAATTTTGTAACAATAAAGTACTCGAGCATCTTGTCAATTTAAGCCATCGCTCAAAGCTATGCTCCCTAGAGTCCCAAATCAAACACTGATAAAACTTTAAATGGCCCTAACTTCTATACGGTAGGTCCTACACCTATCAAAGTTTGCAACATACAAATGCTTGTAACTTTTTACTGGAGCGTCATAAAACCTTGAAGTTTTGTAACAATAAAGTACTCGATCGTCTTGTCAATTTAAGCTATCGCTCAAAGCTATGCTACCCTAGAGTCCCAAACCAAACACTGATAAAACTTCAAACGCCCCTAACTTCTTTACGGTACGTCCTACACCTATCAAAGTTTGCAACATACAAATGCTTGTATCTTTATACTGGAGCGTCATAAAACCTTGAAATTTTGTAACAATAAAGTATTCGAGCCTCTTGTCAATTTAAGCTATCGATCAAAACTATGCTACCCTAGAGTCCCAAATCAAACACTGATAAAACTTCAAATGGCCCTAACTTCTATACGGTACGTCCTACAACTATCAAAGTTTGCAACATACAAATGTTTGTATCTTTATACTGGAGCGTCATAAAACCTTGAAATTTTGTAACAATAAAGTACTCGAGCATCTTGTCAATTTAAGCCATCGCTCAAAGCTATGCTTCCTAGAGTCCCAAATCAAACACTGATAAAACTTCAAACGCCCCTAACTACTTTACGGTACGTCCTACACCTATCAAAGTTTGCAACATACAAATGCTTGTATCTTTATACTGGAGCGTCATAAAACCTTGAAATTTTGTAACAATAAAGTATTCGAGCCTCTTGTCAATTTAAGCTATCGATCAAAACTATGCTACCCTAGAGTCCCAAATCAAACACTGATAAAACTTCAAATGGCCCTAACTTCTATACGGTATGTCCTACACCTATCAAAGTTTGCAACATACAAATGCTTGTATCTTTTTACTGGAGCGTCATAAAACCTTGAAATGTTGTAACAATAAAGTACTCGAGCCTCTTGGCTATTTAAGCCATCGCTCAAAGCTATGCTACCATTGAGTCCCAAATCAAACACTGATAAAACTTTAAATGGCCCTAACTTCTATACGGTAGGTCCTACACCTATCAAAGTTTGCAACATACAAATGCTTGTAACTTTTTACTGGAGCGTCATAAAACCTTGAAGTTTTGTAACAATAAAGTACTCGATCGTCTTGTCAATTTAAGCTATCGCTCAAAGCTATGCTACCCTAGAGTCCCAAATCAAACACTGATAAAACTTCAAATGGCCCTAACTTCTATACGGTACGTCCTACAACTATCAAAGTTTGCAACATACAAATGCTTGTGTCTTTATACTGGAGCGTCATAAAACCTGGAAATTTTGTAACAATAAAGTACTCGAGCCTCTTGTCAATTTAAGCCATCGCTCAAAGCTATGCTCCCTTGAGTCCCAAATCAAACACTGATAAAACTTCAAACGCCCCTAACTTCTTTACGGTACGTCCTACACCTATCAAAGTTTGCGACATACAAATGCTTGTATCTTTATACTGGAGCGTCATAAAACCTTGAAATTTTGTAACAATAAAGTACTCGAGCCTCTTGTCAATTTAAGCTATCGATCAAAACTATGCTACCCTAGAGTCCCAAATTAAACACTGATAAAACTTCAAATGGCCCTAACTTCTATACGGTACGTCCTACAACTATCAAAGTTTGCAACATACAAATGCTTGTGTCTTTATAATGGAGCGTCATAAAACCTGGAAATTTTGTAACAATAAAGTACTCGAGCCTCTTGTCAATTTAAGCCATCGCTCAAAGCTATGCTCCCTTGAGTCCCAAATCAAACACTGATAAAACTTCAAACGCCCCTAACTACTTTACGGTACGTCCTACACCTATCAAAGTTTGCAACATACAAATGCTTGTATCTTTATACTGGAGCGTCATAAAACCTTGAAATTTTGTAACAATAAAGTACTCGAGCCTCTTGTCAATTTAAGCTATCGATCAAAACTATGCTACCCTAGAGTCCCAAATCAAACACTGATAAAACTTCAATTGGCCCTAACTTCTATACGGTACGTCCTACACCTATCAAAGTTGCCAACATACAAATGCTTGTATCTTTTTACTGGAGCGTCATAAAACCTTGAAATTTTGTAACAATAAAGTACTCGAGCATCTTGTCAATTTAAGCCATCGCTCAAAGCTATGCTCCCTAGAGTCCCAAATCAAACACTGATAAAACTTTAAATGGCCCTAACTTCTATACGGTAGGTCCTACACCTATCAAAGTTTGCAACATACAAATGCTTGTAACTTTTTACTGGAGCGTCATAAAACCTTGAAGTTTTGTAACAATAAAGTACTCGATCGTCTTGTCAATTTAAGCTATCGCTCAAAGCTATGCTACCCTAGAGTCCCAAATCAAACACTGATAAAACTTCAAACGCCCCTAACTTCTTTACGGTACGTCCTACACCTATCAAAGTTTGCAACATACAAATGCTTGTATCTTTATACTGGAGCGTCATAAAACCTTGAAATTTTGTAATAATAAAGTATTCGAGCCTCTTGTCAATTTAAGCTATCGATCAAAACTATGCTACCCTAGAGTCCCAAATCAAACACTGATAAAACTTCAAATGGCCCTAACTTCTATACGGTACGTCCTACAACTATCAAAGTTTGCAACATACAAATGCTTGTATCTTTATACTGGAGCGTCATAAAACCTTGAAATTTTGTAACAATAAAGTACTCGAGCCTCTTGTCAATTTAAGCCATCGCTCAAAGCTATGCTTCCTTGAGTCCCAAATCAAACACTGATAAAACTTCAAACGCCCCTAACTACTTTACGGTACGTCCTACACCTATCAAAGTTTGCAACATTCAAATGCTTGTAACTTTTTACTGGAGCGTCATAAAATCTTGAAATTTTGTAACAATGAAGTACCCGAGCCTCTTGTCAATTTAAGCTATCGCTCAAAGCTATGCTACCCTTGAGTCCCAAATCAAACACTGATAAAACTTAAAATGGTCCTAACTTCTATACGGTACGTCCTACACCTATCAAAGTTTGCAACATACAAATGCTTGTAACTTTTTACTGGAGCGTCATAAAACCTTGAAGTTTTGTAACAATGAAGTACCCGAGCCTCTTGTCAATTTAAGCTATCGCTCAAAGCTATGCTACCCTAGAGTCCCAAATCAAACACTGAGAAAACTTCAAATGGCCCTAACTTCTATACGGTACGTCCTACACCTATCAAAGTTTGCAACATACAAATGCTTGTATCTTTTTACTGGGGCGTCATAAAACCTTGAAATTTTGTAACAATAAAGTACTCGAGCCTCTTGTCAATTTAAGCTATCGCTCAAAACTATGCTACCCTAGAGTCCCAAATCAAACACTGATAAAACTTCAAAGGGCCCTAAGTTCTATACGGTACGTCCTACACCTATCAAAGTTTGCAACATACAAATGCTTGTAACTTTTTACTGGAGCGTCCTAAAACCTTGAAATTTTGTAACAATAAAGTACTCGAGCCTCTTGTCAATTTAAGCCATCGCTCAAAGCTATGCTACCCTAGAGTCCCAAATCAAACACTGATAAAACTTCAAACGCCCCTAACTTATTTACGGTACGTCCTACACCTATCAAAGTTTGCAACATACAAATGCTTGTATCTTTTTACTGGAGCGTCATAAAACCTTGAAGTTTTGTAACAATAAAGTACTCGAGCCTCTTGTCAATTTAAGACATCGCTCAAAGCTATGCTACCCTTGAGGCCCAAATCAAACACTGATAAAACTTCAAACGCCCCTAACTTCTTTACGGTACGTCCTACACCTATCAAAGTTTGCAACATACAAATGCTGTATCTTTTTACTGGAGCGTCATAAAACCTTGAAGTTTTGTAACAATAAAGTACTCGATCGTCTTGTCAATTTAAGCTATCGCTCAAAGCTATGCTACCCTAGAGTCCCAAATCAAACACTGATAAAACTTCAAACGCCCCTAACTTCTTTACGGTACGTCCTACACCTATCAAAGTTTGCAACATACAAATGCTTGTATCTTTATACTGGAGCATCATAAAACCTTGAAATTTTGTAACAATAAAGTATTCGAGCCTCTTGTCAATTTAAGCTATCGATCAAAACTATGCTACCCTAGAGTCCCAAATCAAACACTGATAAAACTTCAAATGGCCCTAACTTCTATACGGTACGTCCTACAACTATCAAAGTTTGCAACATACAAATGCTTGTATCTTTATACTGGAGCATCATAAAACCTTGAAATTTTGTAACAATAAAGTACTCGAGCCTCTTGTCAATTTAAGCCATCGCTCAAAGCTATGCTCCCTTGAGTCCCAAATCAAACACTGATAAAACTTCAAACGCCCCTAACTACTTTACGGTACGTCCTACACCTATCAAAGTTTGCAACATACAAATGATTGTATCTTTATACTGGAGCGTCATAAAACCTTGAAATTTTGTAACAATAAAGTACTCGAGCCTCTTGTCAATTTAAGCTATCGATCAAAACTATGCTACCCTAGAGTCCCAAATCAAACACTGATAAAACTTCAACTGGCCCTAACTTCTATACGGTACGTCCTACACCTATCAAAGTTTGCAACATACAAATGCTTGTATCTTTTTACTGGAGCGTCATAAAACCTTGAAATTTTGTAACAATAAAGTACTCGAGCATCTTGTCAATTTAAGCCATCGCTCAAAGCTATGCTCCCTAGAGTCCCAAATCAAACACTGATAAAACTTTAAATGGCCCTAACTTCTATACGGTAGGTCCTACACCTATCAAAGTTTGCAACATACAAATGCTTGTAACTTTTTACTGGAGCGTCATAAAACCTTGAAGTTTTGTAACAATAAAGTACTCGATCGTCTTGTCAATTTAAGCTATCGCTCAAAGCTATGCTACCCTAGAGTCCCAAATCAAACACTGATAAAACTTCAAACGCCCCTAACTTCTTTACGGTACGTCCTACACCTATCAAAGTTTGCAACATACAAATGCTTGTATCTTTATACTGGAGCGTCATAAAACCTTGAAATTTTGTAACAATAAAGTATTCGAGCCTCTTGTCAATTTAAGCTATAGATCAAAACTATGCTACCCTAGAGTCCCAAATCAAACACTGATAAAACTTCAAATGGCCCTAACTTCTATACGGTACGTCCTACAACTATCAAAGTTTGCAACATACAAATGCTTGTATCTTTATACTGGAGCGTCATAAAATCTTGAAATTTTGTAACAATGAAGTACCCGAGCCTCTTGTCAATTTAAGCTATCGCTCAAAGCTATGCTACCCTTGAGTCCCAAATCAAACACTGATAAAACTTAAAATGGTCCTAACTTCTATACGGTACGTCCTACACCTATCAAAGTTTGCAACATACAAATGCTTGTATCTTTTTACTGGAGCGTCATAAAACTTTGAAATTTTGTAACAATAAAGTACTCGAGCATCTTGTCAATTTAAGCCATCGCTCAAAGCTATGCTCCCTAGAGTCCCAAATCAAACACTGATAAAACTTTAAATGGCCCTAACTTCTATACGGTAGGTCCTACACCTATCAAAGTTTGCAACATACAAATGCTTGTAACTTTTTACTGGAGCGTCATAAAACCTTGAAGTTTTGTAACAATAAAGTACTCGATCGTCTTGTCAATTTAAGCTATCGCTCAAAGCTATGCTACCCTAGAGTCCCAAATCAAACACTGATAAAACTTCAAACGCCCCTAACTTATTTACGGTACGTCCTACACCTATCAAAGTTTGCAACATACAAATGCTTGTATCTTTATACTGGAGCGTCATAAAACCTTGAAATTTTGTAACAATAAAGTATTCGAGCCTCTTGTCAATTTAAGCTATCGATCAAAACTATGCTACCCTAGAGTCCCAAATCAAACACTGATAAAACTTCAAATGGCCCTAACTTCTATACGGTACGTCCTACAACTATCAAAGTTTGCAACATACAAATGCTTGTATCTTTATACTGGAGCGTCATAAAACCTTGAAATTTTGTAACAATAAAGTACTCGAGCCTCTTGTCAATTTAAGCCATCGCTCAAAGCTATGCTCCCTTGAGTCCCAAATCAAACACTGATAAAACTTCAAACGCCCCTAACTACTTTACGGTACGTCCTACACCTTTCAAAGTTTGCAACATACAAATGCTTGTATCTTTATACTGGAGCGTCATAAAACCTTGAAATTTTGTAACAATAAAGTACTCGAGCCTCTTGTCAATTTAAGCTATCGATCAAAACTATGCTACCCTAGAGTCCCAAATCAAACACTGATAAAACTTCAATTGGCCCTAACTTCTATACGGTACGTCCTACACCTATCAAAGTTTGCAACATACAAATGCTTGTATCTTTTTACTGGAGCGTCATAAAACCTTGAAATTTTGTAACAATAAAGTACTCGAGCATCTTGTCAATTTAAGCCATCGGTCAAAGCTATGCTCCCTAGAGTCCCAAATCAAACACTGATAAAACTTTAAATGGCCCTAACTTCTATACGGTAGGTCCTACACCTATCAAAGTTTGCAACATACAAATGCTTGTAACTTTTTACTGGAGCGTCATAAAACCTTGAAGTTTTGTAACAATAAAGTACTCGATCGTCTTGTCAATTTAAGCTATCGCTCAAAGCTATGCTGCCCTAGAGTCCCAAATCAAACACTGATAAAACTTCAAACGCCCCTAACTTCTTTACGGTACGTCCTACACCTATCAAAGTTTGCAACATACAAATGCTTGTATCTTTATACTGGAGCGTCATAAAACCTTGAAATTTTGTAACAATAGAGTATTCGAGCCTCTTGTCAATTTAAGCTATCGATCAAAACTATGCTACCCTAGAGTCCCAAATCAAACACTGATAAAACTTCAAATGGCCCTAACTTCTATACGGTACGTCCTACAACTATCAAAGTTTGCAACATACAAATGCTTGTATCTTTATACTGGAGCGTCATAAAACCTTGAAATTTTGTAACAATAAAGTACTCGAGCCTCTTGTCAATTTAAGCCATCGCTCAAAGCTATGCTCCCTTGAGTCCCAAATCAAACACTGATAAAACTTTAAATGGCCCTAACTTCTATACGGTAGGTCCTACACCTATCAAAGTTTGCAACATACAAATGCTTGTAACTTTTTACTGGAGCGTCATAAAACCTTGAAGTTTTGTAACAATAAAGTACTCGAGCATCTTGTCAATTTAAGCCATCGCTCAAAGCTATGCTCCCTAGAGTCCCAAATCAAACACTGATAAAACTTTAAGTGGCCCTAACTTCTATACGGTAGGTCCTACACCTATCAAAGTTTACAACATACAAATGCTTGTAACTTTTTACTGGAGCGTCATAAAACCTTGAAGTTTTGTAACAATAAAGTACTCGATCGTCTTGTCAATTTAAGCTATCGCTCAAAGCTATGCTACCCTAGAGTCCCAAATCAAACACTGATAAAACTTCAAACGCCCCTAACTTCTTTACGGTACGTCCTACAACTATCAAAGTTTGCAACATACAAATGCTTGTATCTTTATACTGGAGCGTCATAAAACCTTGAAATTTTGTAACAATAAAGTATTCGAGCCTCTTGTCAATTTAAGCTATCGATCAAAACTATGCTACCCTAGAGTCCCAAATCAAACACTGATAAAACTTCAAATGGCCCTAACTTCTATACGGTACGTCCTACAACTATCAAAGTTTGCAACATACAAATGCTTGTATCTTTATACTGGAGCGTCATAAAACCTTGAAATTTTGTAACAATAAAGTACTCGAGCCTCTTGTCAATTTAAGCCATCGCTCAAAGCTATGCTCCCTTGAGTCCCAAATCAAACACTGATAAAACTTCAAACGCCCCTAACTACTTTACGGTACGTCCTACACCTATCAAAGTTTGCAACATTCAAATGCTTGTAACTTTTTACTGGAGCGTCATAAAATCTTGAAATTTTGTAACAATGAAGTACCCGAGCCTCTTGTCAATTTAAGCTATCGCTCAAAGCTATGCTACCCTTGAGTCCCAAATCAAACACTGATAAAACTTAAAATGGTCCTAACTTCTATACGGTACGTCCTACACCTATCAAAGTTTGCAACATACAAATGCTTGTAACTTTTTACTGGAGCGTCATAAAACCTTGAAGTTTTGTAACAATGAAGTACCCGAGCCTCTTGTCAATTTAAGCTATCGCTCAAAGCTATGCTACCCTAGAGTCCCAAATCAAACACTGAGAAAACTTCAAATGGCCCTAACTTCTATACGGTACGTCCTACACCTATCAAAGTTTGCAACATACAAATGCTTGTATCTTTTTACTGGAGCGTCATAAAACCTTGAAATTTTGTAACAATAAAGTACTCGAGCCTCTTGTCAATTTAAGCTATCGCTCAAAACTATGCTACCCTAGAGTCCCAAATCAAACACTGATAAAACTTCAAAGGGCCCTAAGTTCTATACGGTACGTCCTACACCTATCAAAGTTTGCAACATACAAATGCTTGTAACTTTTTACTGGAGCGTCCTAAAACCTTGAAATTTTGTAACAATAAAGTACTCGAGCCTCTTGTCAATTTAAGCCATCGCTCAAAGCTATGCTACCCTAGAGTCCCAAATCAAACACTGATAAAACTTCAAATGGCCCTAACTTCTATACGGTACGTCCTACACCTATCAAAGTTTGCAACATACAAATGCTTGTATCATTTTACTGGAGCGTCATAAAACCTTGAAATGTTGTAACAATAAAGTACTCGAGCCTCTTGGCAATTTAAGCCATCGCTCAAAGCTATGCTACCATTGAGTCCCAAATCAAACACTGATAAAGCTTCAAATGGCCCTAACTTCTATACGGTACGTCCTACACCTATCAAAGTTTGCAACATACAAATGCTTGTAACTTTTTACTGGAGCGTCCTAAAACCTTGAAATTTTGTAACAATAAAGTACTCGAGCCTCTTGTCAATTTAAGCCATCGCTCAAAGCTATGCTACCATTGAGTCCCAAATCAAACACTGATAAAACTTCAAACGCCCCTAACTACTTTACGGTACGTCCTACACCTATCAAAGTTTGCAACATACAAATGCTTGTATCTTTATACTGGAGCGTCATAAAACCTTGAAATTTTGTAACAATAAAGTACTCGAGCCTCTTGTCAATTTAAGCTATCGATCAAAACTATGCTACCCTAGAGTCCCAAATCAAACACTGATAAAACTTCAATTGGCCCTAACTTCTATACGGTACGTCCTACACCTATCAAAGTTTGCAACATACAAATGCTTGTATCTTTTTACTGGAGCGTCATAAAACCTTGAAGTTTTGTAACAATAAAGTACTCGAGCATCTTGTCAATTTAAGCCATCGCTCAAAGCTATGCTCCCTAGAGTCCCAAATCAAACACTGATAAAACTTTAAATGGCCCTAACTTCTATACGGTAGGTCCTACACCTATCAAAGTTTGCAACATACAAATGCTTGTAACTTTTTACTGGAGCGTCATAAAACCTTGAAATGTTGTAACAATAAAGTACTCGAGCCTCTTGGCAATTTAAGCCATCGCTCAAAGCTATGCTACCATTGAGTCCCAAATCAAACACTGATAAAGCTTCAAATGGCCCTAACTTCTATACGGTACGTCCTACACCTATCAAAGTTTGCAACATACAAATGCTTGTAACTTTTTACTGGAGCGTCCTAAAACCTTGAAATTTTGTAACAATAAAGTACTCGAGCCTCTTGTCAATTTAAGCCATCGCTCAAAGCTATGCTACCATTGAGTCCCAAATCAAACACTGATAAAACTTCAAACGCCCCTAACTTCTTTACGGTACGTCCTACACGTATCAAAGTTTGCAACTTACAAATGCTTGTATCTTTTTACTGGAGCGTTATAAAACCTTGAAATTTTGTAACAATAAAGTACTCGAGCCTCTTGTCAATTTAAGCCATCACTCAAAGCTATGCTACCCTTGAGTCCAAAATCAAACACTGATAAAACTTCAAACGCCCCTAACTTATTTACGGTACGTCCTACACCTATCAAAGTTTGCAACATACAAATGCTTGTATCTTTTTACTGGAGCGTCATAAAACCTTGAAGTTTTGTAACAATAAAGTACTCGAGCCTCTTGTCAATTTAAGCCATCGCTCCAAGCTATGCTACCCTTGAGGCCCAAATCAAACACTGATAAAACTTCAAACGCCCCTAACTTCTTTACGGTACGTCCTACACCTATCAAAGTTTGCAACATACAAATGCTTGTATCTTTTTACTGGAGCGTCATAAAACCTTGAAGTTTTGTAACAATAAAGTACTCGAGCCTCTTGTCAATTTAAGCCATCGCTCAAAGCTATGCTACCCTTGAGTCCCAAATCAAACACTGATAAAACTTCAAACGCCCCTAACTACTTTACGGTACGGCCTACACCTATCAAAGTTTGCAACATTCAAATGCTTGTAACTTTTTACTGGAGCGTCATAAAATCTTGAAATTTTGTAACAATAAAGTACTTGAGCCTCTTGTCAATTTAAGCTATCGCTCAAAGCTATGCTACCCTAGAGTCCCAAATCAAACACTGATAAAACTTCAAACGCCTTTAACTTCTTTACGGTACGTCCTACACCTATCAAAGTTTGCAACATACAAATGCTTGTATCTTTATACTGGAGCGTCATAAAACTTTGAAATTTTGTAACAATAAAGTATTCGAGCCTCTTGTCAATTTAAGCTATCGATCAAAACTATGCTACCCTAGAGTCCCAAATCAAACACTGATAAAACTTCAAATGGCCCTAACTTCTATACGGTACGTCCTACACCTATCAAAGTTTGCAACATACAAATGCTTGTATCTTTATACTGGAGCGTCATAAAACCTTGAAATTTTGTAACAATAAAGTACTCGAGCCTCTTGTCAATTTAAGCCATCGCTCAAAGCTATGCTCCCTAGAGTCCCAAATCAAACACTGATAAAACTTCAAACGCCCCTAACTTCTTTACGGTACGTCCTACACCTATCAAAGTTTGCAACATACAAATGCTTGTAACTTTTTACTGGAGCGTCATAAAACCTTGAAGTTTTGTAACAATAAAGTACTCGATCGTCTTGTCAATTTAAGCTATCGCTCAAAGCTATGCTACCCTAGAGTCCCAAATCAAACACTGATAAAACTTCAAACGCCCCTAACTTCTTTACGGTACGTCCTACACCTATCAAAGTTTGCAACATACAAATGCTTGTATCCTTATACTGGAGCGTCATAAAACCTTGAAATTTTGTAACAATAAAGTATTCGAGCCTCTTGTCAATTTAAGCTATCGATCAAAACTATGCTACCCTAGAGTCCCAAATCAAACACTGATAAAACTTCAAATGGCCCTAACTTCTATACGGTACGTCCTACAACTATCAAAGTTTGCAACATACAAATGCTTGTATCTTTATACTGGAGCGTCATAAAACCTTGAAATTTTGTAACAATAAAGTACTCGAGCCTCTTGTCAATTTAAGCCATCGCTCAAAGCTATGCTCCCTTGAGTCCCAAATCAAACACTGATAAAACTTCAAACGCCCCTAACTACTTTACGGTACGTCCTACACCTATCAAAGTTTGCAACATACAAATGCTTGTATCTTTATACTGGAGCGTCATAAAACCTTGAAATTTTGTAACAATAAAGTACTCGAGCCTCTTGTCAATTTAAGCTATCGATCAAAACTATGCTACCCTAGAGTCCCAAATCAAACACTGATAAAACTTCAATTGGCCCTAACTTCTATACGGTACGTCCTACACCTATCAAAGTTTGCAACATACAAATGCTTGTATCTTTTTACTGGAGCGTCATAAAACCTTGAAATTTTGTAACAATAAAGTACTCGAGCATCTTGTCAATTTAAGCCATCGCTCAAAGCTATGCTCCCTAGAGTCCCAAATCAAACACTGATAAAACTTTAAATGGCCCTAACTTCTATACGGTAGGTCCTACACCTATCAAAGTTTGCAACATACAAATGCTTGTAACTTTTTACTGGAGCGTCATAAAACCTTGAAGTTTTGTAACAATAAAGTACTCGATCGTCTTGTCAATTTAAGCTATCGCTCAAAGCTATGCTACCCTAGAGTCCCAAATCAAACACTGATAAAACTTCAAACGCCCCTAACTTCTTTACGGTACGTCCTACACCTATCAAAGTTTGCAACATACAAATGCTTGTATCTTTATACTGGAGCGTCATAAAACCTTGAAATTTTGTAACAATAAAGTATTCGAGCCTCTTGTCAATTTAAGCTATCGATCAAAACTATGCTACCCTAGAGTCCCAAATCAAACACTGATAAAACTTCAAATGGCCCTAACTTCTATACGGTACGTCCTACAACTATCAAAGTTTGCAACATACAAATGCTTGTATCTTTATACTGGAGCGTCATAAAATCTTGAAATTTTGTAACAATGAAGTACCCGAGCCTCTTGTCAATTTAAGCTATCGCTCAAAGCTATGCTACCCTTGAGTCCCAAATCAAACACTGATAAAACTTAAAATGGTCCTAACTTCTATACGGTACGTCCTACACCTATCAAAGTTTGCAACATACAAATGCTTGTATCTTTATACTGGAGCGTCATAAAACCTTGAAATTTTGTAACAATAAAGTACTCGAGCATCTTGTCAATTTAAGCAATCGCTCAAAGCTATGCTCCCTAGAGTCCCAAATCAAACACTGATAAAACTTTAAATGGCCCTAACTTCTATACGGTAGGTCCTACACCTATCAAAGTTTGCAACATACAAATGCTTGTAACTTTTTACTGGAGCGTCATAAAACCTTGAAGGTTTGTAACAATAAAGTACTCGATCGTCTTGTCAATTTAAGCTATCGCTCAAAGCTATGCTACCCTAGAGTCCCAAATCAAACACTGATAAAACTTCAAACGCCCCTAACTTCTTTACGGTACGTCCTACACCTATCAAAGTTTGCAACATACAAATGCTTGTATCTTTATACTGGAGCGTCATAAAACCTTGAAATTTTGTAACAATAAAGTATTCGAGCCTCTTGTCAATTTAAGCTATCGATCAAAACTATGCTACCCTAGAGTCCCAAATCAAACACTGATAAAACTTCAAATGGCCCTTGTAATTATATTTGTAATTATTCTAAAACTTTTGTAATTATATTTGTAATTATTTGTTTACAAGATTAAAAATTATTAATTCACATTTCAATTATATTTGTGGTGTGGTTGGTTTAAATTTCAGTGCCAGCTTCTTGGTTGTTTAGAATTTGCTGCTTTCTTCCCGGCTGCTCTTCTGCTACTCACTCGTTCGTTCAAAAATTACCGGACGAGTTTGTACTTCGGCGAGACATTTTACGGCGAAGACAGAGCTTTTAGTGCGACATCCCACCTCCCGGTGGATTCATACTGGGATCCACGAAACTTAAAGCGGCTAGATGCAGGTCGACGGATAATACCGCGGCTGGTGCGTACCGCGGCACTCCGGACTTGGCCGTCCTTGGCAGTGAAGACTTCAATTATTTGCCCTTTGACCCATTGGCTTCTAGGTAAGACAGGATCGCATACAACAACCAGTTGGTCTACTCTTAGTGGTGAGGCTGTACTCCTCCATTTTTGTCGATGCAAAAGTTGTGGCAAGTACTCCACCTTTTCCACAGACGATCCTTCAGGTTCTGCGCAATTCTCCATTGTTTGCGCAGACAGATTTTCTCATCTTCCGGTGCAGGTGTTTGAGTGGAATTGAGGCAGCCACTCAAGAAGTGGTTCGGAGTAAGTGGTTCCTCTTCTTCATGGGTTATAGGAAGTTCTGTAAGTGGACGGCTGTTTATTATATTTTCCGCCTCAATCAGTGCGCTGCGGAAGGTCTCCAAGCGTGGTGCCTCATCCTTCAGGGTTCTCTGTAGCAGGCGTTTCACGCATTGGACAAGCCACTCCCAACAACCTCCAGTGCTAGGATTGGCTGGGCAATTAAAAATCCACTCTATGTTTTCCTTTGACATTGCCCCTCGAACCCGATCTACGTCAAATAAGCGGTTCTCCTGGCGAAACTCCTTTTGCGCACCTATAAAGTTGGTGCCATTGTCGCTACGAATTCTAATCGGCACACCGCGACGGTTCACAAAATTCCTGAAACAAATTAAAAATGCATCGGTGGACAGATCTTCTGCCACCTCCAAATGTAGGGCTCGAGTGGTGAGGCAAGTGAATAAAGCCACCCAACGTTTCTCTCGTCTGCGGCCGATAGCAACGCAGAATGGTCCACAGTAGTCCACCCCTGAGTAGGTAAAAGGTCGGACGTACGGTGTTAGGCGGTCTGTGGGTAACTGTCCCATAAGTGGCACAGATGGCTTGGCTCGAGCGGTAATACAAATGACACAATCCCTCTTGATCCTTTTTAATGTGCGAGCATGAGGCACCCAGAACTTTTGCCGCATTTCATTTATTGTTAGGCAGTCGTTCTGGTGATGTCTCTTTTGGTGGTAATGCTTCATTATCAGCTGCGACACGCGATGTTTCTGCGGTAATATTATCGGGCGTCGGGCTGATTCAGGAATGTAATTAGCGGCGTCGATTCTTCCGTTGACTCTTAGCAGACCATCAGGATACAGCATCGGCGTGAGCTTAAATATGGCACTGGTCTTTGAAATTCCTGTACTTGCGCGTAGGGCTGACATTTCATCTGCAAATGACTCGTATTGTACGCGACAGCATACAAATTTTTCAGCATCAGAAACTTCAGCTGCTGTGAGCTCTCCAAACTGACGGGATCTAGATTTGGCGTTGCGAATGAACCGAAATATCCATGCTGTCACCCTCAACGTCTTCATGTAGGATGAAAACTTGATCAAACTATCAAGAATATTGTCTGTGTTTATTATGTGTAACACCTGATTAACAGCTTCTTCAGATACACAGTGCTCTGAGAGAAGCATCCCAGCTTCTCGAGGCCAGTGTATTTCTTCTTGGCACAAGAAATCTGGACCCAATATCCAACGGCTGTCTTGCTCTACATACTGTGGCAACTTGGCTCTAGTTGCATCGTCGGCGACGTTCATCGATGTTGGTATCCAGCGCCATTGCATCGGCGTGGAAGTGGCAAGTATCTCAGCAATGCGGTAGGCAACGAATTGCTTATACTTACGGGTTGTGGAACGAAGCCAAAGCAGAATTGTCTTGGAATCGCTCCAAAATGTCGTAGCGTTGATCTTGAAATCATGACAGTCTTCAATCGAAGTCTTCAGTCGGCTTCCTAGTACGGCCGCTTGCAATTCCAGGCGTGGTACGGTCATACCCTTTGCAGGTGCACATCTCGTTTTGGCAGCAACGAATGCGACTTCTACCTCGTTTGCTTTGCAAACACGCAAAAAGGCGACTGCTGTAAATGCACTTTCACTAGCATCAACGAATATGTGCAGCTGTATATCATCGGCATTCGGCAACAAATACGACAAGCAACGCGGGACTGAAAAGTTTTTCACGCCCTGAAAAACGTTCCACCATGCAAACCACTGTTTCTCCAAATCTGATGGCAGCTGCTCATCCCACTGGATTTTCCGCTTCCACAGCGACTGCAGAAGTAGCTTGGCGAAAATAGTGATGTTGGCTAAGAGGCCAAAGGGGTCGTAAATAGCCATAACGATTCCCAGCAACTCTCTCTTAGTCGGTGTTCTCCTGTACTCCAGCACCTGGCGTGGAATTCTATGGAACTTAAAGTGGAATTCAAACCTGTCGACTCCAGAGTTCCAAAACATACCCAGCACCTTCTCTGTTGTTGGCTGCAGTTCAGTGTTGACAACTTCTTGTAGCTTGACTTGGCTACCATTCAGTTTGACCTGCAGCTTCTTGCAGTTTGATACGAAATTCCTGAGCGTGAATCCTGCGGCAGCGTTTATCTTCCGGGCCTCAAACATTACCTTCTCGGCCTCCTGTACGTCATCAAAACTTATGACCAGGTCATCCACATAGGTGTTGTCAATGATAGCTTTTGCGCCACCTGGCATGTGAGGCAAAAACTGTGCTGCGTTCACGTTTTTTATGTATTCTGCACAACATGGCGAACAAATCGCTCCGAAGATCATCGACATCATTGAGTAGACACGGATTGGCTCGGCTGAATTTCCGTCTCTCCAAAGAAAGCGCTGTGAGTCCTGGTCTTCAGCTCGTATGCGGACTTGTGAGAACATTTCTTGAATATCTCCTGCAACAGCAATACCTCCTTGTCGAAATTTGTGCATGATGGCCAAAAGTGGCTGCGCATGCTCAGGACCCTTTAATAATACTGAGTTGAGCGATACGTTAGAAATAGCAGCTGCAGCATCAAAGACGATACGAAGCTTATCCGGCTTATGCGGGTTCACTACACCAAAGTGAGGAAGGTACCAGGTTGTAGGACTATGTCTCTCAGCAGCCTCTGGTGACAACAATTTGGCGTACCCCTTGTCAATGTATTTGGCGACTTCCGTTTTATATCTGGCTGCAAATGCGGCATCCCGGGACATCTTCCCCTCAATATTTAACAGGCGCTGCTTGGCCATAACATAGCTCTGCGGCAGCTTAGTGGCATCGTTGCGCCATAATAGACCAACTTCATAGTGTTGGCCGATGTTTTGTGTGGTCTCAATCAATATTTTTCTTGCTCTGGCGTTCTCATCTGACTCCAGGACTGTGCTGGTGCTGCGGACTCCAAAACTTTCTACAGAAAAGTACTCTTCGACTAATCTGTTCAGTTGTGTTAAAGTAGATGCTTCTTTGACGTGCAACACCCTTGACATTGAGGTGGTGCTTGAGTGAAGTGGCCCATATGCCACCCAACCCAACATAGTTGCCGCAGCGATAGGTTGATCTGGACCGGCGGCGACAGTTTTCTCTGATATGCCTAAAAAACTATTATCCAATCCCAGCAGCAGGACCGGCTTGGCGGCTTGGTAGCTGGCGATTGGCACATCTGTGAAGTGCCCATGCTGTTGCTTGATGAATGTCTGCATTGGTAAGTTAAGCTGCTTCACGGTGCGTACGTTTCTGAGTGGGTACTCCTGGCCACCACACTCTGCACGTACGTTCAAGCTTACTTTTTTCGATGGCTCCGTGGTTTGCTTCTCTCCATACCACTGAAGCGTCAGCTGTGCAGTAGGGCCTTTGAGACCAAGTTGATTTGCGATGGTCTCTTCAAGAAGTGAGACCGAAGAACCTTCATCAAACATCGCAAATACAGGTATGCTACCACGTGGACCAAACAGCACCACGGGTAGTATCTTAAATAAGCTTGACTGCTGGTGTTGACGGCAGTTAAGCACATGCTCGACATCCTCTGGTTTCAGCTCTGCTAGCGGCTTAGTTGTCTGGTGCAGTAAGTTGTGATGCATACGGGTGCATCCATTTATACCACATGCATGCCTTGCCTGGCAACTCAGCACGTTATGCCCTCTATGCAAGCAGGCAAAACAAAGGCGGTGACGCTTTACCAAAGTCCATTTGTCATTTGTATTAAGCGCCTTAAATTGACGACATGCGCTCAGTTTGTGGCTCAAATTGCATTGCACACAACTGAGTTGTTGCTGTTCCACTTGAGGTTCGGTGCTATGCAAAACGCGACGTGGAATAGCACCTCGTGATATGGTCTGACGGTTCTGAAGGTTACTTTGTTGCACCCCTTGGTGCGGCTGCGAGGGTTGATGTTGGCGCAAAGCTGTACTAGCTATGGCTGGCATCAAGCTCACTACCTTTGCGAGTTCACTAACCCAGTCGGCAAAGGCTTCAACGGTGGCATAAGGCGTTATATTGGAGGCGTGTCGACTCCATTCATATTGCTTGGTGGGCGGAAGCTTTCCAATAAGCTGCTCAAGAAGAGTAGGGTTGGCCAAATGGTGATCGCATTTTGCGGACTTAAAAAAGGCGACAATATTTCGGACGCGGTTTGAGAATTCCAACACTTGCTCAAGTCGATTCTCATAAATCGGTGGGAACTGCTGCACCTTTTGCAGCTGCGAGCGGATCAATAAGTCAGAGCGTCCAAAATTGAACTCTAACTCCTGCATGACTTTGGTCACGTCGTCAGGATATATGAGTAGTGACGTCACAGCGCGCTTCGCATTCCCTTGAAGTGCCTTATGCAAACGCATAAGGTTCTGGCGATTATTATAACCAAATTCATTGGTCGTGTCTCTGAAGTTGGCTAAAAACAGGGGCCAATCTTCAGGGTTTCCATCGAAAGATGGCAGTGGATATAACTTACCGCCGGGGCTATCGATAAAAGTCATGACACCATTATACGGCGTCGATGTACTTGGTGGCTGCGATTGCGGCATCTGCTGTGGTTGCTGCGTCGACGTTTGTGGCAGCGGTGATTGCACACTTTCATGAAAGGAGGATTCATTACCCCCAACAACGGATGCACCCCTATCCACTCAAGTGCGAAGTTGTTGAATCTCTATTTGGCCACGATGCGTCTCTTTACGTAGTTCGTCAACAGATTCGCGCAGTATATTTACACTGCTGAGAAGCTGCGCCAGTTGTTCACTAGTTACAACTGCTTGCGGCTGCGCTTGGCCTTGTGTTCCCTCGTTGGCCATTTCTATTACTCTGCTGTCCAATGAATCCGAGCTTTCCTCTCTGTCGTCTACTTTTGCTGATTCTAATTTTTTTGATTTCGTTCGAGTCAACATTTATTTTTCTTTTATATAAGGTCTGTTCAATTTCAACAGCTGCTTGGTTCGGCACTGCAATACCGATCGAAAATTATTTGCAGCAGTTTGTTCTGGTCGAATCGATTAATTTTGAAATTAACAGATGTCGGTAATGTTGTTCGTATTTTTGAAGAAATGGCTGTTGCAAATTATCAACCCTTGTTGATGACGTCACAAAATGCTCTCGGAAGCACTAGCGCTCCGAAGGCGAAGTACGGCAGTATTTGTTTTGCGATGGCTTTGACGATGCAAACAAATCTTGAAACAGCTCGGCGGTGGCTATTCAAGTCTAGCGATCTAGGTGATTTCTTCTTTGATCCTGTAAGTATAATTACCTGAAGCAGTACGGCGGTGACTGCACGGAGTATATAATTCCTAATAATTATCACAATGGCGGTGAAAATGCTGTGGTGGCAGCGGAAGAAAGCAAATTCTAAAACTTTGTAATTATATTTGTAATTATTCTAAAACTTTTGTAATTATATTTGTAATTATTTGTTTACAAGATTAAAAATTATTAATTCACATTTCAATTATATTTGTGGTGTGGTTGGTTTAAATTTCAGTGCCAGCTTCTTGGTTGTTTAGAATTTGCTGCTTTCTTCCCGGCTGCTCTTCTGCTACTCACTCGTTCGTTCAAAAATTACCGGACGAGTTTGTACTTCGGCGAGACATTTTACGGCGAAGACAGAGCTTTTAGTGCGACAGCCCTAACTTCTATACGGTACGTCCTACAACTATCAAAGTTTGCAACATACAAATGCTTGTATCTTTATACTGGAGCGTCATAAAACCTTGAAATTTTGTAACAATAAAGTACTCGAGCCTCTTGTCAATTTAAGCCATCGCTCAAAGCTATGCTCCCTTGAGTCCCAAATCAAACACTGATAAAACTTCAAACGCCCCTAACTACTTTACGGTACGTCCTACACCTATCAAAGTTTGCAA
The DNA here is from genome assembly GCA_920105625.2 of Clusia tigrina. Lineage (NCBI taxonomy): Eukaryota > Metazoa > Arthropoda > Insecta > Diptera > Clusiidae > Clusia > Clusia tigrina. The sequence goes on from OV050032.1 coordinate 94,929,863, forward strand.
CATACAAATGCTTGTATCTTTATACTGGAGCGTCATAAAACCTTGAAATTTTGTAACAATAAAGTACTCGAGCCTCTTGTCAATTTAAGCTATCGATCAAAACTATGCTACCCTAGAGTCCCAAATCAAACACTGATAAAACTTCAATTGGCCCTAACTTCTATACGGTACGTCCTACACCTATCAAAGTTTGCAACTTACAAATGCTTGTATCTTTTTACTGGAGCGTCATAAAACCTTGAAATTTTTTAACAATAAAGTACTCGAGCATCTTGTCAATTTAAGCCATCGCTCAAAGCTATGCTCCCTAGAGTCCCAAATCAAACACTGATAAAACTTTAAATGGCCCTAACTTCTATACGGTAGGTCCTACACCTATCAAAGTTTGCAACATACAAATGCTTGTAACTTTTTACTGGAGCGTCATAAAACCTTGAAGTTTTGTAACAATAAAGTACTCGATCGTCTTGTCAATTTAAGCTATCGCTCAAAGCTATGCTACCCTAGAGTCCCAAATCAAACACTGATAAAACTTCAAACGCCCCTAACTTCTTTACGGTACGTCCTACACCTATCAAAGTTTGCAACATACAAATGCTTGTATCTTTATACTGGAGCGTCATAAAACCTTGAAATTTTGTAACAATAAAGTATTCGAGCCTCTTGTCAATTTAAGCTATCGATCAAAACTATGCTACCCTAGAGTCCCAAATCAAACACTGATAAAACTTCAAATGGCCCTAACTTCTATACGGTACGTCCTACAACTATCAAAGTTTGCAACATACAAATGCTTGTATCTTTATACTGGAGCGTCATAAAACCTTGAAATTTTGTAACAATAAAGTACTCGAGCCTCTTGTCAATTTAAGCCATCGCTCAAAGCTATGCTCCCTTGAGTCCCAAATCAAACACTGATAAAACTTCAAACGCCCCTAACTACTTTACGGTACGTCCTACACCTATCAAAGTTTGCAACATTCAAATGCTTGTAACTTTTTACTGGAGCGTCATAAAATCTTGAAATTTTGTAACAATGAAGTACCCGAGCCTCTTGTCAATTTAAGCTATCGCTCAAAGCTATGCTACCCTTGAGTCCCAAATCAAACACTGATAAAACTTAAAATGGTCCTAACTTCTATACGGTACGTCCTACACCTATCAAAGTTTGCAACATACAAATGCTTGTAACTTTTTACTGGAGCGTCATAAAACCTTGAAGTTTTGTAACAATGAAGTACCCGAGCCTCTTGTCAATTTAAGCTATCGCTCAAAGCTATGCTACCCTAGAGTCCCAAATCAAACACTGAGAAAACTTCAAATGGCCCTAACTTCTATACGGTACGTCCTACACCTATCAAAGTTTGCAACATACAAATGCTTGTATCTTTATACTGGAGCGTCATAAAATCTTGAAATTTTGTAACAATGAAGTACCCGAGCCTCTTGTCAATTTAAGCTATCGCTCAAAGCTATGCTACCCTTGAGTCCCAAATCAAACACTGATAAAACTAAAAATGGTCCTAACTTCTATACGGTACGTCCTACACCTATCAAAGTTTGCAACATACAAATGCTTGTATCTTTTTACTGGAGCGTCATAAAACCTTGAAATTTTGTAACAATAAAGTACTCGAGCATCTTGTCAATTTAAGCCATCGCTCAAAGCTATGCTCCCTAGAGTCCCAAATCAAACACTGATAAAACTTTAAATGGCCCTAACTTCTATACGGTAGGTCCTACACCTATCAAAGTTTGCAACATACAAATGCTTGTAACTTTTTACTGGAGCGTCATAAAACCTTGAAGTTTTGTAACAATAAAGTACTCGATCGTCTTGTCAATTTAAGCTATCGCTCAAAGCTATGCTACCCTAGAGTCCCAAATCAAACACTGATAAAACTTCAAACGCCCCTAACTTCTTTACGGTACGTCCTACACCTATCAAAGTTTGCAACATACAAATGCTTGTATCTTTATACTGGAGCGTCATAAAACCTTGAAATTTTGTAACAATAAAGTATTCGAGCCTCTTGTCAATTTAAGCTATCGATCAAAACTATGCTACCCTAGAGTCCCAAATCAAACACTGATAAAACTTCAAATGGCCCTAACTTCTATACGGTACGTCCTACAACTATCAAAGTTTGCAACATACAAATGCTTGTATCTTTATACTGGAGCGTCATAAAACCTTGAAATTTTGTAACAATAAAGTACTCGAGCCTCTTGTCAATTTAAGCCATCGCTCAAAGCTATGCTCCCTTGAGTCCCAAATCAAACACTGATAAAACTTCAAACGCCCCTAACTACTTTACGGTACGTCCTACACCTATCAAAGTTTGCAACATACAAATGCTTGTATCTTTATACTGGAGCGTCATAAAACCTTGAAATTTTGTAACAATAAAGTACTCGAGCCTCTTGTCAATTTAAGCTATCGATCAAAACTATGCTACCCTAGAGTCCCAAATCAAACACTGATAAAACTTCAGTTGGCCCTAACTTCTATACGGTACGTCCTACACCTATCAAAGTTTGCAACATACAAATGCTTGTATCTTTTTACTGGAGCGTCATAAAACCTTGAAATTTTGTAACAATAAAGTACTCGAGCATCTTGTCAATTTAAGCCATCGCTCAAAGCTATGCTCCCTAGAGTCCCAAATCAAACACTGATAAAACTTTAAATGGCCCTAACTTCTATACGGTAGGTCCTACACCTATCAAAGTTTGCAACATACAAATGCTTGTAACTTTTTACTGGAGCGTCATAAAACCTTGAAGTTTTGTAACAATAAAGTACTCGATCGTCTTGTCAATTTAAGCTATCGCTCAAAGCTATGCTACCCTAGAGTCCCAAATCAAACACTGATAAAACTTCAAACGCCCCTAACTTCTTTACGGTACGTCCTACACCTATCAAAGTTTGCAACATACAAATGCTTGTATCTTTATACTGGAGCGTCATAAAACCTTGAAATTTTGTAACAATAAAGTATTCGAGCCTCTTGTCAATTTAAGCTATCGATCAAAGCTATGCTACCCTAGAGTCCCAAATCAAACACTGATAAAACTTCAAATGGCCCTAACTTCTATACGGTACGTCCTACAACTATCAAAGTTTGCAACATACAAATGCTTGTATCTTTATACTGGAGCGTCATAAAACCTTGAAATTTTGTAACAATAAAGTACTCGAGCCTCTTGTCAATTTAAGCCATCGCTCAAAGCTATGCTCCCTTGAGTCCCAAATCAAACACTGATAAAACTTCAAACGCCCCTAACTACTTTACGGTACGTCCTACACCTATCAAAGTTTGCAACATTCAAATGCTTGTAACTTTTTACTGGAGCGTCATAAAATCTTGAAATTTTGTAAAAATGAAGTACCCGAGCCTCTTGTCAATTTAAGCTATCGCTCAAAGCTATGCTACCCTTGAGTCCCAAATCAAACACTGATAAAACTTAAAATGGTCCTAACTTCTATACGGTACGTCCTACACCTATCAAAGTTTGCAACATACAAATGCTTGTAACTTTTTACTGGAGCGTCATAAAACCTTGAAGTTTTGTAACAATGAAGTACCCGAGCCTCTTGTCAATTTAAGCTATCGCTCAAAGCTATGCTACCCTAGAGTCCCAAATCAAACACTGAGAAAACTTCAAATGGCCCTAACTTCTATACGGTACGTCCTACACCTATCAAAGTTTGCAACATACAAATGCTTGTATCTTTTTACTGGAGCGTCATAAAACCTTGAAATTTTGTAACAATAAAGTACTCGAGCCTCTTGTCAATTTAAGCTATCGATCAAAACTATGCTACCCTAGAGTCCCAAATCAAACACTGATAAAACTTCAATTGGCCCTAACTTCTATACGGTACGTCCTACACCTATCAAAGTTTGCAACATACAAATGCTTGTATCTTTTTACTGGAGCGTCATAAAACCTTGAAATTTTGTAACAATAAAGTACTCGAGCATCTTGTCAATTTAAGCCATCGCTCAAAGCTATGCTCCCTAGAGTCCCAAATCAAACACTGATAAAACTTTAAATGGCCCTAACTTCTATACGGTAGGTCCTACACCTATCAAAGTTTGCAACATACAAATGCTTGTAACTTTTTACTGGAGCGTCATAAAACCTTGAAGTTTTGTAACAATAAAGTACTCGATCGTCTTGTCAATTTAAGCTATCGCTCAAAGCTATGCTACCCTAGAGTCCCAAATCAAACACTGATAAAACTTCAAACGCCCCTAACTTCTTTACGGTACGTCCTACACCTATCAAAGTTTGCAACATACAAATGCTTGTATCTTTATACTGGAGCGTCATAAAACCTTGAAATTTTGTAACAATAAAGTATTCGAGCCTCTTGTCAATTTAAGCTATCGATCAAAACTATGCTACCCTAGAGTCCCAAATCAAACACTGATAAAACTTCAAATGGCACTAACTTCTATACGGTACGTCCTACAACTATCAAAGTTTGCAACATACAAATGCTTGTATCTTTATACTGGAGCGTCATAAAATCTTGAAATTTTGTAACAATGAAGTACCCGAGCCTCTTGTCAATTTAAGCTATCGCTCAAAGCTATGCTACCCTTGAGTCCCAAATCAAACACTGATAAAACTTAAAATGGTCCTAACTTCTATACGGTACGTCCTACACCTATCAAAGTTTGCAACATACAAATGCTTGTATCTTTTTACTGGAGCGTCATAAAACCTTGAAATTTTGTAACAATAAAGTACTCGAGCATCTTGTCAATTTAAGCCATCGCTCAAAGCTATGCTCCCTAGAGTCCCAAATCAAACACTGATAAAACTTTAAATGGCCCTAACTTCTATACGGTAGGTCCTACACCAATCAAAGTTTGCAACATACAAATGCTTGTAACTTTTTACTGGAGCGTCATAAAACCTTGAAGTTTTGTAACAATAAAGTACTCGATCGTCTTGTCAATTTAAGCTATCGCTCAAAGCTATGCTACCCTAGAGTCCCAAATCAAACACTGATAAAACTTCAAACGCCCCTAACTTCTTTATGGTACGTCCTACACCTATCAAAGTTTGCAACATACAAATGCTTGTATCTTTATACTGGAGCGTCATAAAACCTTGAAATTTTGTAACAATAAAGTATTCGAGCCTCTTGTCAATTTAAGCTATCGATCAAAACTATGCTACCCTAGAGTCCCAAATCAAACACTGATAAAACTTCAAATGGCCCTAACTTCTATACGGTACGTCCTACAACTATCAAAGTTTGCAACATACAAATGCTTGTATCTTTATACTGGAGCGTCATAAAACCTTGAAATTTTGTAACAATAAAGTACTCGAGCCTCTTGTCAATTTAAGCCATCGCTCAAAGCTATGCTCCCTTGAGTCCCAAATCAAACACTGATAAAACTTCAAACGCCCCTAACTACTTTACGGTACGTCCTACACCTATCAAAGTTTGCAACATACAAATGCTTGTATCTTTATACTGGAGCGTCATAAAACCTTGAAATTTTGTAACAATAAAGTATTCGAGCCTCTTGTCAATTTAAGCTATCGATCAAAACTATGCTACCCTAGAGTCCCAAATCAAACACTGATAAAACTTCAAATGGCCCTAACTTCTATACGGTACGTCCTACAACTATCAAAGTTTGCAACATACAAATGCTTGTATCTTTATACTGGAGCGTCATAAAACCTTGAAATTTTGTAACAATAAAGTACTCGAGCCTCTTGTCAATTTAAGCCATCGCTCAAAGCTATGCTCCCTAGAGTCCCAAATCAAACACTGATAAAACTTTAAATGGCCCTAACTTCTATACGGTAGGTCCTACACCTATCAAAGTTTGCAACATACAAATGCTTGTAACTCTTTACTGGAGCGTCATAAAACCTTGAAGTTTTGTAACAATAAAGTACTCGATCGTCTTGTCAATTTAAGCTATCGCTCAAAGCTATGCTACCCTAGAGTCCCAAATCAAACACTGATAAAACTTCAAACGCCCCTAACTTCTTTATGGTACGTCCTACACCTATCAAAGTTTGCAACATACAAATGCTTGTATCTTTATACTGGAGCGTCATAAAACCTTGAAATTTTGTAACAATAAAGTATTCGAGCCTCTTGTCAATTTAAGCTATCGATCAAAACTATGCTACCCTAGAGTCCCAAATCAAACACTGATAAAACTTCAAATGGCCCTAACTTCTATACGGTACGTCCTACAACTATCAAAGTTTGCAACATACAAATGCTTGTATCTTTATACTGGAGCGTCATAAAACCTTGAAATTTTGTAACAATAAAGTACTCGAGCCTCTTGTCAATTTAAGCCATCGCTCAAAGCTATGCTCCCTTGAGTCCCAAATCAAACACTGATAAAACTTCAAACGCCCCTAACTACTTTACGGTACGTCCTACACCTATCAAAGTTTGCAACATACAAATGCTTGTATCTTTATACTGGAGCGTCATAAAACCTTGAAATTTTGTAACAATAAAGTATTCGAGCCTCTTGTCAATTTAAGCTATCGATCAAAACTATGCTACCCTAGAGTCCCAAATCAAACACTGATAAAACTTCAAATGGCCCTAACTTCTATACGGTACGTCCTACAACTATCAAAGTTTGCAACATACAAATGCTTGTATCTTTATACTGGAGCGTCATAAAACCTTGAAATTTTGTAACAATAAAGTACTCGAGCCTCTTGTCAATTTAAGCCATCGCTCAAAGCTATGCTCCCTAGAGTCCCAAATCAAACACTGATAAAACTTTAAATGGCCCTAACTTCTATACGGTAGGTCCTACACCTATCAAAGTTTGCAACATACAAATGCTTGTAACTTTTTACTGGAGCGTCATAAAACCTTGAAGTTTTGTAACAATGAAGTACCCGAGCCTCTTGTCAATTTAAGCTATCGCTCAAAGCTATGCTACCCTAGAGTCCCAAATCAAACACTGAGAAAACTTCAAATGGCCCTAACTTCTATACGGTACGTCCTACACCTATCAAAGTTTGCAACATACAAATGCTTGTATCTTTTTACTGGAGCGTCATAAAACCTTGAAATTTTGTAACAATAAAGTACTCGAGCCTCTTGTCAATTTAAGCTATCGATCAAAACTATGCTACCCTAGAGTCCCAAATCAAACACTGATAAAACTTCAATTGGCCCTAACTTCTATACGGTACGTCCTACACCTATCAAAGTTTGCAACATACAAATGCTTGTATCTTTTTACTGTAGCGTCATAAAACCTTGAAATTTTGTAACAATAAAGTACTCGAGCATCTTGTCAATTTAAGCCATCGCTCAAAGCTATGCTCCCTAGAGTCCCAAATCAAACACTGATAAAACTTTAAATGGCCCTAACTTCTATACGGTAGGTCCTACACCTATCAAAGTTTGCAACATACAAATGCTTGTAACTTTTTACTGGAGCGTCATAAAACCTTGAAGTTTTGTAACAATAAAGTACCCGAGCCTCTTGTCAATTTAAGCTATCGCTCAAAGCTATGCTACCCTTGAGTCCCAAATCAAACACTGATAAAACTTAAAATGGTCCTAACTTCTATACGGTACGTCCTACACCTATCAAAGTTTGCAACATACAAATGCTTGTAACTTTTTACTGGAGCGTCATAAAACCTTGAAGTTTTGTAACAATGAAGTACCCGAGCCTCTTGTCAATTTAAGCTATCGCTCAAAGCTATGCTACCCTAGAGTCCCAAATCAAACACTGATAAAACTTCAAACGCCCCTAACTACTTTACGGTACGTCCTACACCTATCAAAGTTTGCAACATTCAAATGCTTGTAACTTTTTACTGGAGCGTCATAAAATCTTGAAATTTTGTAACAATGAAGTACCCGAGCCTCTTGTCAATTTAAGCTATCGCTCAAAGCTATGCTACCCTTGAGTCCCAAATCAAACACTGATAAAACTTAAAATGGTCCTAACTTCTATACGGTACGTCCTACACCTATCAAAGTTTGCAACATACAAATGCTTGTAACTTTTTACTGGAGCGTCATAAAACCTTGAAGTTTTGTAACAATGAAGTACCCGAGCCTCTTGTCAATTTAAGCTATCGCTCAAAGCTATGCTACCCTAGAGTCCCAAATCAAACACTGAGAAAACTTCAAATGGCCCTAACTTCTATACGGTACATCCTACACCTATCAAAGTTTGCAACATACAAATGCTTGTATCTTTTTACTGGAGCGTCATAAAACCTTGAAATTTTGTAACAATAAAGTACTCGAGCCTCTTGTCAATTTAAGCTATCGATCAAAACTATGCTACCCTAGAGTCCCAAATCAAACACTGATAAAACTTCAATTGGCCCTAACTTCTATACGGTACGTCCTACACCTATCAAAGTTTGCAACATACCAATGCTTGTATCTTTTTACTGGAGCGTCATAAAACCTTGAAATTTTGTAACAATAAAGTACTCGAGCATCTTGTCAATTTAAGCCATCGCTCAAAGCTATGCTCCCTAGAGTCCCAAATCAAACACTGATAAAACTTTAAATGGCCCTAACTTCTATACGGTAGGTCCTACACCTATCAAAGTTTGCAACATACAAATGCTTGTAACTTTTTACTGGAGCGTCATAAAACCTTGAAGTTTTGTAACAATAAAGTACTCGATCGTCTTGTCAATTTAAGCTATCGCTCAAAGCTATGCTACCCTAGAGTCCCAAATCAAACACTGATAAAACTTCAAACGCCCCTAACTTCTTTACGGTACGTCCTACACCTATCAAAGTTTGCAACATACAAATGCTTGTATCCTGATACTGGAGCGTCATAAAACCTTGAAATTTTGTAACAATAAAGTATTCGAGCCTCTTGTCAATTTAAGCTATCGATCAAAACTATGCTACCCTAGAGTCCCAAATCAAACACTGATAAAACTTCAAATGGCCCTAACTTCTATACGGTACGTCCTACAACTATCAAAGTTTGCAACATACAAATGCTTGTATCTTTTTACTGGAGCGTCATAAAACCTTGAAATTTTGTAACAATAAAGTACTCGAGCATCTTGTCAATTTAAGCCATCGCTCAAAGCTATGCTCCCTAGAGTCCCAAATCAAACACTGATAAAACTTTAAATGGCCCTAACTTCTATACGGTAGGTCCTACACCTATCAAAGTTTGCAACATACAAATGCTTGTAACTTTTTACTGGAGCGTCATAAAACCTTGAAGTTTTGTAACAATAAAGTACTCGATCGTCTTGTCAATTTAAGCTATCGCTCAAAGCTATGCTACCCTAGAGTCCCAAATCAAACACTGATAAAACTTCAAACGCCCCTAACTTCTTTACGGTACGTCCTACACCTATCAAAGTTTGCAACATACAAATGCTTGTAACTTTTTACTGGAGCGTCATAAAACCTTGAAGTTTTGTAACAATAAAGTACTCGATCGTCTTGTCAATTTAAGCTATCGATCAAAACTATGCTACCCTAGAGTCCCAAATCAAACACTGATAAAACTTCAAATGGCCCTAACTTCTATACGGTACGTCCTACAACTATCAAAGTTTGCAACATACAAATGCTTGTATCTTTATACTGGAGCGTCATAAAACCTTGAAATTTTGTAACAATAAAGTACTCGAGCCTCTTGTCAATTTAAGCCATCGCTCAAAGCTATGCTCCCTTGAGTCCCAAATCAAACACTGATAAAACTTCAAACGCCCCTAACTACTTTACGGTACGTCCTACACCTATCAAAGTTTGCAACATACAAATGCTTGTATCTTTATACTGGAGCGTCATAAAACCTTGAAATTTTGTAACAATAAAGTACTCGAGCCTCTTGTCAATTTAAGCTATCGATCAAAACTATGCTACCCTAGAGTCCCAAATCAAACACTGATAAAACTTCAATTGGCCCTAACTTCTATACGGTACGTCCTACACCTATCAAAGTTTGCAACATACAAATGCTTGTATCTTTTTACTGGAGCGTCATAAAACCTTGAAATTTTGTAACAATAAAGTACTCGAGCATCTTGTCAATTTAAGCCATCGCTCAAAGCTATGCTCCCTAGAGTCCCAAATCAAACACTGATAAAACTTTAAATGGCCCTAACTTCTATACGGTAGGTCCTACACCTATCAAAGTTTGCAACATACAAATGCTTGTAACTTTTTACTGGAGCGTCATAAAACCTTGAAGTTTTGTAACAATAAAGTACTCGATCGTCTTGTCAATTTAAGCTATCGCTCAAAGCTATGCTACCCTAGAGTCCCAAATCAAACACTGATAAAACTTCAAACGCCCCTAACTTCTTTACGGTACGTCCTACACCTATCAAAGTTTGCAACATACAAATGCTTGTATCTTTATACTGGAGCGTCATAAAACCTTGAAATTTTGTAACAATAAAGTATTCGAGCCTCTTGTCAATTTAAGCTATCGATCAAAACTATGCTACCCTAGAGTCCCAAATCAAACACTGATAAAACTTCAAATGGCCCTAACTTCTATACGGTACGTCCTACAACTATCAAAGTTTGCAACATACAAATGCTTGTATCTTTATACTGGAGCGTCATAAAATCTTGAAATTTTGTAACAATAAAGTACTCGAGCATCTTGTCAATTTAAGCTATCGCTCAAAGCTATGCTACCCTAGAGTCCCAAATCAAACACTGATAAAACTTAAAATGGTCCTAACTTCTATACGGTACGTCCTACACCTATCAAAGTTTGCAACATACAAATGCTTGTAACTTTTTACTGGAGCGTCATAAAACCTTGAAGTTTTGTAACAATAAAGTACTCGAGCCTCTTGTCAATTAAAGCTATCGCTCAAAGCTATGCTACCCTAGTGTCCCAATTCAAACACTGATAAAACTTCAAACGCCCCTAACTTCTTTACGGTACGTCCTACACCTATCAAAGTTTGCAACATACAAATGCTTGTATCTTTATACTGGAGCGTCATAAAACCTTGAAATTTTGTAACAATAAAGTATTCGAGCCTCTTGTCAATTTAAGCTATCGATCAAAACTATGCTACCCTAGAGTCCCAAATCAAACACTGATAAAACTTCAAATGGCCCTAACTTCTATACGGTACGTCCTACAACTATCAAAGTTTGCAACATACAAATGCTTGTATCTTTATACTGGAGCGTCATAAAACCTTGAAATTTTGTAACAATAAAGTACTCGATCGTCTTGTCAATTTAAGCTATCGCTCAAAGCTATGCTACCCTAGAGTCCCAAATCAAACACTGATAAAACTTCAAACGCCCCTAACTTCTTTACGGTACGTCCTACACCTATCAAAGTTTGCAACATACAAATGCTTGTATCTTTATACTGGAGCGTCATAAAACCTTGAAATTTTGTAACAATAAAGTACTCGAGCCTCTTGTCAATTTAAGCCATCGCTCAAAGCTATGCTACCCTTGAGTCCCAAATCAAACACTGATAAAACTTCAAATGGCCCTAACTTCTATACGGTACGTCCTACACCTATCAAAGTTTGCAACATACAAATGCTTGTATCTTTATACTGGAGCGTCATAAAACCTTGAAATTTTGTAACAATAAAGTACTCGAGCCTCTTGTCAATTTAAGCCATCGCTCAAAGCTATGCTCCCTAGAGTCCCAAATCAAACACTGATAAAACTTCAAACGCCCCTAACTTCTTTACGGTACGTCCTACACCTATCAAAGTTTGCAACATACAAATGCTTGTAACTTTTTACTGGAGCGTCATAAAACCTTGAAGTTTTGTAACAATAAAGTACTCGATCGTCTTGTCAATTTAAGCTATCGCTCAAAGCTATGCTACCCTAGAGTCCCAAATCAAACACTGATAAAACTTCAAACGCCCCTAACTTCTTTACGGTACGTCCTACACCTATCAAAGTTTGCAACATACAAATGCTTGTATCTTTATACTGGAGCGTCATAAAACCTTGAAATTTTGTAACAATAAAGTATTCGAGCCTCTTGTCAATTTAAGCTATCGATCAAAACTATGCTACCCTAGAGTCCCAAATCAAACACTGATAAAACTTCAAATGGCCCTAACTTCTATACGGTACGTCCTACAACTATCAAAGTTTGCAACATACAAATGCTTGTATCTTTATACTGGAGCGTCATAAAACCTTGAAATTTTGTAACAATAAAGTACTCGAGCCTCTTGTCAATTTAAGCCATCGCTCAAAGCTATGCTCCCTTGAGTCCCAAATCAAACACTGATAAAACTTCAAACGCCCCTAACTACTTTACGGTACGTCCTACACCTATCAAAGTTTGCAACATACAAATGCTTGTATCTTTATACTGGAGCGTCATAAAACCTTGAAATTTTGTAACAATAAAGTACTCGAGCCTCTTGTCAATTTAAGCCATCGCTCAAAGCTATGCTTCCCTTGAGTCCCAAATTAAACACTGATAAAACTTCAAATGGCCCTAACTTCTATACGGTACGTCCTACACCTATCAAAATTTGCAACATACAAATGCTTGTAACTTTTTACTGGAGCGTCATAAAACCTTGAAAGTTTGTAACAATAAAGTACTCGAGCCTCTTGTCAATTTAAGCTATCGCTCAAAGCTATGCTATCCTAGAGTCCCAAATCAAACACTGATAAAACTTCAAACGCCCCTAACTTCTTTACGGTACGTCCTACACCTATCAAAGTTTGCAACATACAAATGCTTGTAACTTTTTACTGGAGCGTCATAAAACCTTGAAGTTTTGTAACAATGAAGTACTCGATCGTCTTGTCAATTTAAACCATCGCTCAAAGCTATGCTACCCTAGAGTCCCAAATCAAACACTGATAAGACTTCAAACGCCCCTAACTTCTTTACGGTACGTCCTACACCTATCAAAGTTTGCAACATACAAATGCTTGTATCTTTATACTGGAGCGTCATAAAACCTTGAAATTTTGTAACAATAAAGTATTCGAGCCTCTTGTCAATTTAAGCTATCGATCAAAACTATGCTACCCTAGAGTCCCAAATCAAACACTGATAAAACTTCAAATGGCCCTAACTTCTATACGGTACGTCCTACAACTATCAAAGTTTGCAACATACAAATGCTTGTATCTTTATACTGGAGCGTCATAAAACCTTGAAATTTTGTAACAATAAAGTACTCGATCGTCTTGTCAATTTAAACTATCGCTCAAAGCTATGCTACCCTAGAGTCCCAAATCAAACACTGATAAAACTTCAAACGCCCCTAACTTCTTTACGGTACGTCCTACACCTATCAAAGTTTGCAACATACAAATGCTTGTATCTTTATACTGGAGCGTCATAAAACCTTGAAATTTTGTAACAATAAAGTACTCGAGCCTCTTGTCAATTTAAGCTATCGATCAAAACTATGCTACCCTAGAGTCCCAAATCAAACACTGATAAAACTTCAATTGGCCCTAACTTCTATACGGTACGTCCTACACCTATCAAAGTTTGCAACATACAAATGCTTGTATCTTTTTACTGGAGCGTCATAAAACCTTGAAATTTTGTAACAATAAAGTACTCGAGCATCTTGTCAATTTAAGCCATCGCTCAAAGCTATGCTCCCTAGAGTCCCAAATCAAACACTGATAAAACTTTAAATGGCCCTAACTTCTATACGGTAGGTCCTACACCTATCAAAGTTTGCAACATACGAATGCTTGTAACTTTTTACTGGAGCGTCATAAAACCTTGAAGTTTTGTAACAATAAAGTACTCGATCGTCTTGTCAATTTAAGCTATCGCTCAAAGCTATGCTACCCTAGAGTCCCAAATCAAACACTGATAAAACTTCAAACGCCCCTAACTTCTTTACGGTACGTCCTACACCTATCAAAGTTTGCAACATACAAATGCTTGTATCTTTATACTGGAGCGTCATAAAACCTTGAAATTTTGTAACAATAAAGTATTCGAGCCTCTTGTCAATTTAAGCTATCGATCAAAACTATGCTACCCTAGAGTCCCAAATCAAACACTGATAAAACTTCAAATGGCCCTAACTTCTATACGGTACGTCCTACAACTATCAAAGTTTGCAACATACAAATGCTTGTATCTTTTTACTGGAGCGTCATAAAACCTTGAAATTTTGTAACAATAAAGTACTCGAGCCTCTTGTCAATTTAAGCCATCGCTCAAAGCTATGCTCCCTTGAGTCCCAAATCAAACACTGATAAAACTTCAAACGCCCCTAACTACTTTACGGTACGTCCTACACCTATCAAAGTTTGCAACATACAAATGCTTGTATCTTTATACTGGAGCGTCATAAAACCTTGAAATTTTGTAACAATAAAGTACTCGAGCCTCTTGTCAATTTAAGCTATCGATCAAAACTATGCTACCCTAGAGTCCCAAATCAAACACTGATAAAACTTCAGTTGGCCCTAACTTCTATACGGTACGTCCTACACCTATCAAAGTTTGCAACATACAAATGCTTGTAACTTTTTACTGGAGCGTCATAAAACCTTGAAATTTTGTAACAATAAAGTACTCGAGCATCTTGTCAATTTAAGCCATCGCTCAAAGCTATGCTCCCTAGAGTCCCAAATCAAACACTGATAAAACTTTAAATGGCCCTAACTTCTATACGGTAGGTCCTATACCTATCAAAGTTTGCAACATACAAATGCTTGTATCTTTATACTGGAGCGTCATAAAACCTTGAAATTTTGTAACAATAAAGTTTTCGAGCCTCTTGTCAATTTAAGCTATCGATCAAAACTATGCTACCCTAGAGTCCCAAATCAAACACTGATAAAACTTCAAATGGCCCTAACTTCTATACGGTACGTCCTACAACTATCAAAGTTTGCAACATACAAATGCTTGTATCTTTATACTGGAGCGTCATAAAACCTTGAAATTTTGTAACAATAAAGTACTCGAGCCTCTTGTCAATTTAAGCCATCGCTCAAAGCTATGCTCCCTTGAGTCCCAAATCAAACACTGATAAAACTTCAAACGCCCCTAACTACTTTACGGTACGTCCTACACCTATCAAAGTTTGCAACATTCAAATGCTTGTAACTTTTTACTGGAGCGTCATAAAATCTTGAAATTTTGTAACAATGAAGTACCCGAGCCTCTTGTCAATTTAAGCTATCGCTCAAAGCTATGCTACCCTTGAGTCCCAAATCAAACACTGATAAAACTTAAAATGGTCCTAACTTCTATACGGTACGTCCTACACCTATCAAAGTTTGCAACATACAAATGCTTGTAACTTTTTACTGGAGCGTCATAAAACCTTGAAGTTTTGTAACAATGAAGTACCCGAGCCTCTTGTCAATTTAAGCTATCGCTCAAAGCTATGCTACCCTAGAGTCCCAAATCAAACACTGAGAAAACTTCAAATGGCCCTAACTTCTATACGGTACGTCCTACACCTATCAAAGTTTGCAACATACAAATGCTTGTATCTTTTTACTGGAGCGTCATAAAACCTTGAAATTTTGTAACAATAAAGTACTCGAGCCTCTTGTCAATTTAAGTTATCGCTCAAAACTATGCTACCCTAGAGTCCCAAATCAAACACTGATAAAACTTCAAAGGGCCCTTAGTTCTATACGGTACGTCCTACACCTATCAAAGTTTGCAACATACAAATGCTTGTAACTTTTTACTGGAGCATCCTAAAACCTTGAAATTTTGTAACAATAAAGTACTCGAGCCTCTTGTCAATTTAAGCCATCGCTCAAAGCTATGCTACCCTAGAGTCCCAAATCAAACACTGATAAAACTTCAAATGGCCCTAACTTCTATACGGTACGTCCTACACCTATCAAAGTTTGCAACATACAAATGCTTGTATCTTTTTACTGGAGCGTCATAAAACCTTGAAATGTTGTAACAATAAAGTACTCGAGCCTCTTGTCAATTTAAGCCATCGCTCAAAGCTATGCTACCATTGAGTCCCAAATCAAACACTGATAAAACTTCAAACGCCCCTAACTTCTTTACGGTACGTCCTACACCTATCAAAGTTTGCAACATACAAATGCTTGTATCTTTTTACTGGAGCGTCATAAAACCTTGAAGTTTTGTAACAATAAAGTACTCGAGCCTCTTGTCAATTTAAGCCATCGCTCAAAGCTATGCTACCCTTGAGGCCCAAATCAAACACTGATAAAACTTCAAACGCCCCTAACTTCTTTACAGTACGTCCTACACCTATCAAAGTTTGCAACATACAAATGCTTGTATCTTTTTACTGGAGCGTCATAAAACCTTGAAGTTTTGTAACAATAAAGTACTCGAGCCTCTTGTCAATTTAAGCCATCGCTCAAAGCTATGCTACCCTTGAGGCCCAAATCAAACACTGAGAAAACTTCAAACGCCCCTAACTTCTTTACGGTACGTCCTACACCTATCAAAGTTTGCAACATACAAATGCTTGTAACTTTTTACTGGAGCGTCATAAAACCTTTAAATTTTGTAACATTAAAGTACTCGAGCCTCTTGTCAATTTAAGCCATCGCTCAAAGCTATGCTACCCTTGAGTCCCAAATCAAACACTGATAAAACTTCAAACGCCCCTAACTACTTTACGGTACGTCCTACACCTATCAAAGTTTGCAACATTCAAATGCTTGTATCTTTATACTGGAGCGTCATAAAACCTTGAAATTTTGTAACAATGAAGTACCCGAGCCTCTTGTCAATTTAAGCTATCGCTCAAAGCTATGCTACCCTTGAGTCCCAAATCAAACACTGATAAAACTTAAAATGGTCCTAACTTCTATACGGTACGTCCTACACCTATCAAAGTTTGCAACATACAAATGCTTGTAACTTTTTACTGGAGCGTCATAAAACCTTGAAGTTTTGTAACAATGAAGTACCCGAGCCTCTTGTCAATTTAAGCTATCGCTCAAAGCTATGCTACCCTAGAGTCCCAAATCAAACACTGAGAAAACTTCAAATGGCCCTAACTTCTATACGGTACGTCCTACACCTATCAAAGTTTGCAACATACAAATGCTTGTATCTTTTTACTGGAGCGTCATAAAACCTTGAAATTTTGTAACAATAAAGTACTCGAGCCTCTTGTCAATTTAAGCTATCGCTCAAAACTATGCTACCCTAGAGTCCCAAATCAAACACTGATAAAACTTCAAAGGGCCCTAAGTTCTATACGGTACGTCCTACACCTATCAAAGTTTGCAACATACAAATGCTTGTAACTTTTTACTGGAGCGTCCTAAAACCTTGAAATTTTGTAACAATAAAGTACTCGAGCCTCTTGTAAATTTAAGCCATCGCTCAAAGCTATGCTACCCTAGAGTCCCAAATCAAACACTGATAAAACTTCAAATGGCCCTAACTTCTATACGGTACGTCCTACACCTATCAAAGTTTGCAACATACAAATGCTTGCATCTTTTTACAGGAGCGTCATAAAACCTTGAAATGTTGTAACAATAAAGTACTCGAGCCTCTTGTCAATTTAAGCCATCGCTCAAAGCTATGCTACCATTGAGTCCCAAATCAAACACTGATAAAACTTCAAACGCCCCTAACTTCTTTACGGTACGTCCTACACGTATCAAAGTTTGCAACTTACAAATGCTTGTATCTTTTTACTGGAGCGTTATAAAACCTTGAAATTTTGTAACAATAAAGTACTCGAGCCTCTTGTCAATTTAAGCCATCACTCAAAGCTATGCTACCCTTGAGTCCCAAATCAAACACTGATAAAACTTCAAACGCCCCTAACTTATTTACGGTACGTCCTACACCTATCAAAGTTTGCAACATACAAATGCTTGTATCTTTTTACTGGAGCGTCATAAAACCTTGAAGTTTTGTAACAATAAAGTACTCGAGCCTCTTGTCAATTTAAGCCATCGCTCAAAGCTATGCTACCCTTGAGGCCCAAATCAAACACTGATAAAACTTCAAACGCCCCTAACTTCTTTACGGTACGTCCTACACCTATCAAAGTTTGCAACATACAAATGCTTGTATCTTTTTACTGGAGCGTCATAAAACCTTGAAGTTTTGTAACAATAAAGTACTCGAGCCTCTTGTCAATTTAAGCCATCGCTCAAAGCTATGCTACCCTTGAGGCCCAAATCAAACACTGATAAAACTTCAAACGCCCCTAACTTCTTTACGGTACGTCCTACACCTATCAAAGTTTGCAACATACAAATGCTTGTAACTTTTTACTGGAGCGTCATAAAACCTTTAAATTTTGTAACATTAAAGTACTCGAGCCTCTTGTCAATTTAAGCCATCGCTCAAAGCTATGCTACCCTTGAGTCCCAAATCAAACACTGATAAAACTTCAAACGCCCCTAACTTCTTTACGGTACGTCCTACACCTATCAAAGTTTGCAACATACAAATGCTTGTATCTTTATACTGGAGCGTCATAAAACCTTGAAATTTTGTAACAATAAAGTATTCGAGCCTCTTGTCAATTTAAGCTATCGATCAAAACTATGCTACCCTAGAGTCCCAAATCAAACACTGATAAAACTTCAAATGGCCCTAACTTCTATACGGTACGTCCTACAACTATCAAAGTTTGCAACATACAAATGCTTGTATCTTTATACTGGAGCGTCATAAAACCTTGAAATTTTGTAACAATAAAGTACTCGAGCCTCTTGTCAATTTAAGCCATCGCTCAAAGCTATGCTCCCTTGAGTCCCAAATCAAACACTGATAAAACTTCAAACGCCCCTAACTACTTTACGGTACGTCCTACACCTATCAAAGTTTGCAACATACAAATGCTTGTATCTTTATACTGGAGCGTCATAAAACCTTGAAATTTTGTAACAATAAAGTACCCGAGCCTCTTGTCAATTTAAGCTATCGATCAAAACTATGCTACCCTAGAGTCCCAAATCAAACACTGATAAAACTTCAGTTGGCCCTAACTTCTATACGGTACGTCCTACACCTATCAAAGTTTGCAACATACAAATGCTTGTATCTTTTTACTGGAGCGTCATAAAACCTTGAAATTTTGTAACAATAAAGTACTCGAGCATCTTGTCAATTTAAGCCATCGCTCAAAGCTATGCTCCCTAGAGTCCCAAATCAAACACTGATAAAACTTTAAATGGCCCTAACTTCTATACGGTAGGTCCTATACCTATCAAAGTTTGCAACATACAAATGCTTGTATCTTTATACTGGAGCGTCATAAAACCTTGAAATTTTGTAACAATAAAGTTTTCGAGCCTCTTGTCAATTTAAGCTATCGATCAAAACTATGCTACCCTAGAGTCCCAAATCAAACACTGATAAAACTTCAAATGGCCCTAACTTCTATACGGTACGTCCTACAACTATCAAAGTTTGCAACATACAAATGCTTGTATCTTTATACTGGAGCGTCATAAAACCTTGAAATTTTGTAACAATAAAGTACTCGAGCCTCTTGTCAATTTAAGCCATCGCTCAAAGCTATGCTCCCTTGAGTCCCAAATCAAACACTGATAAAACTTCAAACGCCCCTAACTACTTTACGGTACGTCCTACACCTATCAAAGTTTGCAACATTCAAATGCTTGTAACTTTTTACTGGAGCGTCATAAAATCTTGAAATTTTGTAACAATGAAGTACCCGAGCCTCTTGTCAATTTAAGCTATCGCTCAAAGCTATGCTACCCTTGAGTCCCAAATCAAACACTGATAAAACTTAAAATGGTCCTAACTTCTATACGGTACGTCCTACACCTATCAAAGTTTGCAACATACAAATGCTTGTAACTTTTTACTGGAGCGTCATAAAACCTTGAAGTTTTGTAACAATGAAGTACCCGAGCCTCTTGTCAATTTAAGCTATCGCTCAAAGCTATGCTACCCTAGAGTCCCAAATCAAACACTGAGAAAACTTCAAATGGCCCTAACTTCTATACGGTACGTCCTACACCTATCAAAGTTTGCAACATACAAATGCTTGTATATTTTTACTGGAGCGTCATAAAACCTTGAAATTTTGTAACAATAAAGTACTCGAGCCTCTTGTCAATTTAAGTTATCGCTCAAAACTATGCTACCCTAGAGTCCCAAATCAAACACTGATAAAACTTCAAAGGGCCCTTAGTTCTATACGGTACGTCCTACACCTATCAAAGTTTGCAACATACAAATGCTTGTAACTTTTTACTGGAGCATCCTAAAACCTTGAAATTTTGTAACAATAAAGTACTCGAGCCTCTTGTCAATTTAAGCCATCGCTCAAAGCTATGCTACCCTAGAGTCCCAAATCAAACACTGATAAAACTTCAAATGGCCCTAACTTCTATACGGTACGTCCTACACCTATCAAAGTTTGCAACATACAAATGCTTGTATCTTTTTACTGGAGCGTCATAAAACCTTGAAATGTTGTAACAATAAAGTACTCGAGCCTCTTGTCAATTTAAGCCATCGCTCAAAGCTATGCTACCCTTGAGGCCCAAATCAAACACTGATAAAACTTCAAACGCCCCTAACTTCTTTACAGTACGTCCTACACCTATCAAAGTTTGCAACATACAAATGCTTGTATCTTTTTACTGGAGCGTCATAAAACCTTGAAGTTTTGTAACAATAAAGTACTCGAGCCTCTTGTCAATTTAAGCCATCGCTCAAAGCTATGCTACCCTTGAGGCCCAAATCAAACACTGATAAAACTTCAAACGCCCCTAACTTCTTTACGGTACGTCCTACACCTATCAAAGTTTGCAACATACAAATGCTTGTAACTTTTTACTGGAGCGTCATAAAACCTTTAAATTTTGTAACATTAAAGTACTCGAGCCTCTTGTCAATTTAAGCCATCGCTCAAAGCTATGCTACCCTTGAGTCCCAAATCAAACACTGATAAAACTTCAAACGCCCCTAACTACTTTACGGTACGTCCTACACCTATCAAAGTTTGCAACATTCAAATGCTTGTATCTTTATACTGGAGCGTCATAAAACCTTGAAATTTTGTAACAATGAAGTACCCGAGCCTCTTGTCAATTTAAGCTATCGCTCAAAGCTATGCTACCCTTGAGTCCCAAATCAAACACTGATAAAACTTAAAATGGTCCTAACTTCTATACGGTACGTCCTACACCTATCAAAGTTTGCAACATACAAATGCTTGTAACTTTTTACTGGAGCGTCATAAAACCTTGAAGTTTTGTAACAATGAAGTACCCGAGCCTCTTGTCAATTTAAGCTATCGCTCAAAGCTATGCTACCCTAGAGTCCCAAATCAAACACTGAGAAAACTTCAAATGGCCCTAACTTCTATACGGTACGTCCTACACCTATCAAAGTTTGCAACATACAAATGCTTGTATCTTTTTACTGGAGCGTCATAAAACCTTGAAATTTTGTAACAATAAAGTACTCGAGCCTCTTGTCAATTTAAGCTATCGCTCAAAACTATGCTACCCTAGAGTCCCAAATCAAACACTGATAAAACTTCAAAGGGCCCTAAGTTCTATACGGTACGTCCTACACCTATCAAAGTTTGCAACATACAAATGCTTGTAACTTTTTACTGGAGCGTCCTAAAACCTTGAAATTTTGTAACAATAAAGTACTCGAGCCTCTTGTCAATTTAAGCCATCGCTCAAAGCTATGCTACCCTAGAGTCCCAAATCAAACACTGATAAAACTTCAAATGGCCCTAACTTCTATACGGTACGTCCTACACCTATCAAAGTTTGCAACATACAAATGCTTGCATCTTTTTACAGGAGCGTCATAAAACCTTGAAATGTTGTAACAATAAAGTACTCGAGCCTCTTGTCAATTTAAGCCATCGCTCAAAGCTATGCTACCATTGAGTCCCAAATCAAACACTGATAAAACTTCAAACGCCCCTAACTTCTTTACGGTACGTCCTACACGTATCAAAGTTTGCAACTTACAAATGCTTGTATCTTTTTACTGGAGCGTTATAAAACCTTGAAATTTTGTAACAATAAAGTACTCGAGCCTCTTGTCAATTTAAGCCATCACTCAAAGCTATGCTACCCTTGAGTCCCAAATCAAACACTGATAAAACTTCAAACGCCCCTAACTTATTTACGGTACGTCCTACACCTATCAAAGTTTGCAACATACAAATGCTTGTATCTTTTTACTGGAGCGTCATAAAACCTTGAAGTTTTGTAACAATAAAGTACTCGAGCCTCTTGTCAATTTAAACCATCGCTCAAAGCTATGCTACCCTTGAGGCCCAAATCAAACACTGATAAAACTTCAAACGCCCCTAACTTCTTTACGGTACGTCCTACACCTATCAAAGTTTGCAACATACAAATGCTTGTATCTTTTTACTGGAGCGTCATAAAACCTTGAAGTTTTGTAACAATAAAGTACTCGAGCCTCTTGTCAATTTAAGCCATCGCTCAAAGCTATGCTACCCTTGAGGCCCAAATCAAACACTGATAAAACTTCAAACGCCCCTAACTTCTTTACGGTACGTCCTACACCTATCAAAGTTTGCAACATACAAATGCTTGTAACTTTTTACTGGAGCGTCATAAAACCTTTAAATTTTGTAACAATAAAGTACTCGAGCCTCTTGTCAATTTAAGCCATCGCTCAAAGCTATGCTACCCTTGAGTCCCAAATCAAACACTGATAAAACTTCAAACGCCCCTAACTACTTTACGGTACGTCCTACACCTATCAAAGTTTGCAACATTCAAATGCTTGTATCTTTATACTGGAGCGTCATAAAACCTTGAAATTTTGTAACAATAAAGTATTCGAGCCTCTTGTCAATTTAAGCTATCGATCAAAACTATGCTACCCTAGAGTCCCAAATCAAACACTGATAAAACTTCAAATGGCCCTAACTTCTATACGGTACGTCCTACACCTATCAAAGTTTGCAACATACAAATGCTTGTATCTTTATACTGGAGCGTCATAAAACCTTGAAATTTTGTAACAATAAAGTACTCGAGCC
This sequence comes from Clusia tigrina, assembly GCA_920105625.2. NCBI lineage: Eukaryota > Metazoa > Arthropoda > Insecta > Diptera > Clusiidae > Clusia > Clusia tigrina. Next base: position 94,952,843 of record OV050032.1, read on the forward strand.
TCTTGTCAATTTAAGCCATCGCTCAAAGCTATGCTCCCTAGAGTCCCAAATCAAACACTGATAAAACTTCAAACGCCCCTAACTTCTTTACGGTACGTCCTACACCTATCAAAGTTTGCAACATACAAATGCTTGTAACTTTTTACTGGAGCGTCATAAAACCTTGAAGTTTTGTAACAATAAAGTACTCGATCGTCTTGTCAATTTAAGCTATCGCACAAAGCTATGCTACCCTAGAGTCCCAAATCAAACACTGATAAAACTTCAAACGCCCCTAACTTCTTTACGGTACGTCCTACACCTATCAAAGTTTGCAACATACAAATGCTTGTATCTTTATACTGGAGCGTCATAAAACCTTGAAATTTTGTAACAATAAAGTATTCGAGCCTCTTGTCAATTTAAGCTATCGATCAAAACTATGCTACCCTAGAGTCCCAAATCAAACACTGATAAAACTTCAAATGGCCCTAACTTCTATACGGTACGTCCTACAACTATCAAAGTTTGCAACATACAAATGCTTGTATCTTTATACTGGAGCGTCATAAAACCTTGAAATTTTGTAACAATAAAGTACTCGAGCCTCTTGTCAATTTAAGCCATCGCTCAAAGCTATGCTCCCTTGAGTCCCAAATCAAACACTGATAAAACTTCAAACGCCCCTAACTACTTTACGGTACGTCCTACACCTATCAAAGTTTGCAACATACAAATGCTTGTATCTTTATACTGGAGCGTCATAAAACCTTGAAATTTTGTAACAATAAAGTACTCGAGCCTCTTGTCAATTTAAGCTATCGATCAAAACTATGCTACCCTAGAGTCCCAAATCAAACACTGATAAAACTTCAATTGGCCCTAACTTCTATACAGTACGTCCTACAGCTATCAAAGTTTGCAACATACAAATGCTTGTATCTTTTTACTGGAGCGTCATAAAACCTTGAAATTTTGTAACAATAAAGTACTCGAGCATCTTGTCAATTTAAGCCATCGCTCAAAGCTATGCTCCCTAGATTCCCAAATCAAACACTGATAAAACTTTAAATGGCCCTAACTTCTATACGGTAGGTCCTACACCTATCAAAGTTTGCAACATACAAATGCTTGTAACTTTTTACTGGAGCGTCATAAAACCTTGAAGTTTTGTAACAATAAAGTACTCGGTCGTCTTGTCAATTTAAGCTATCGCTCAAAGCTATGCTACCCTAGAGTCCCAAATCAAACACTGATAAAACTTCAAACGCCCCTAACTTCTTTACGGTACGTCCTACACCTATCAAAGTTTGCAACATACAAATGCTTGTATCTTTATACTGGAGCGTCATAAAACCTTGAAATTTTGTAACAATAAAGTATTCGAGCCTCTTGTCAATTTAAGCTATCGATCAAAACTATGCTACCCTAGAGTCCCAAATCAAACACTGATAAAACTTCAAATGGCCCTAACTTCTATACGGTAAGTCCTACAACTATCAAAGTTTGCATCATACAAATGCTTGTATCTTTATACTGGAGCGTCATAAAATCTTGAAATTTTGTAACAATGAAGTACCCGAGCCTCTTGTCAATTTAAGCTATCGCTCAAAGCTATGCTACCCTTGAGTCCCAAATCAAACACTGATAAAACTTAAAATGGTCCTAACTTCTATACGGTACGTCCTACACCTATCAAAGTTTGCAACATACAAATGCTTGTAACTTTTTACTGGAGCGTCATAAAACCTTGAAGTTTTGTAACAATGAAGTACCCGAGCCTCTTGTCAATTTAAGCTATCGCTCAAAGCTATGCTACCCTAGAGTCCCAAATCAAACACTGAGAAAACTTCAAATGGCCCTAACTTCTATACGGTACGTCCTACACCTATCAAAGTTTGCAACATACAAATGCTTGTAACTTTTTACTGGAGCGTCATAAAACCTTGAAATTTTGTAACAATAAAGTACTCGAGCCTCTTGTCAATTTAAGCTATCGCTCAAAACTATGCTACCCTAGAGTCCCAAATCAAACACTGATAAAACTTTAAAGGGCCCTAAGTTCTATACGGTACGTCCTACACCTATCAAAGTTTGCAACATACAAATGCTTGTATCTTTTTACTGGAGCGTCATAAAACCTTGAAGTTTTGTAACAATAAAGTACTCGAGCCTCTTGTCAATTTAAGCCATCGCTCAAAGCTATGCTACCCTTGAGGCCCAAATCAAACACTGATAAAACTTCAAACGCCCCTAACTTCTTTACGGTACGTCCTACACCTATCAAAGTTTGCAACATACAAATGCTTGTAACTTTTTACTGGAGCGTCATAAAACCTTTAAATTTTGTAACATTAAAGTACTCGACCCTCTTGTCAATTTAAGCCATCGTTCAAAGCTATGCTACCCTTGAGTCCCAAATCAAACACTGATAAAACTTCAAACGCCCCTAACTACTTTACGGTACGTCCTACACCTATCAAAGTTTGCAACATTCAAATGCTTGTAACTTTTTACTGGAGCGTCATAAAATCTTGAAATTTTGTAACAATAAAGTACTTGATCCTCTTGTCAATTTAAGCTATCGCTCAAAGCTATGCTACCCTAGCGTCCCAAATCAAACACTGATAAAACTTCAAACGCCCCTAACTTCTTTACGGTACATCCTACACCTATCAAAGTTTGCAACATACAAATGCTTGTATCTTTATACTGGAGCGTCATAAAACCTTGAAATTTTGTAACAATAAAGTATTCGAGCCTCTTGTCAATTTAAGCTATCGATCAAAACTATGCTACCCTAGAGTCCCAAATCAAACACTGATAAAACTTCAAATGGCCCTAACTTCTATACGGTACGTCCTACACCTATCAAAGTTTGCAACATACAAATGCTTGTATCTTTTTACTGGAGCGTCATAAAACCTTGAAATTTTGTAACAATAAAGTACTCGAGCCTCTTGTCAATTTAAGCTATCGCTCAAAACTATGCTACCCTAGAGTCCCAAATCAAACACTGATAAAACTTCAAAGGGCCCTAAGTTCTATACGGTACGTCCTACACCTATAAAAGTTTGCAACATACAAATGCTTGTATCTTTTTACTGGAGCGTCATAAAACCTTGAAATGTTGTAACAATAAAGTACTCGAGCCTCTTGGCAATTTAAGCCATCGCTCAAAGCTATGCTACCATTGAGTCCCAAATCAAACACTGATAAAGCTTCAAATGGCCCTAACTTCTATACGGTACGTCCTACACCTATCAAAGTTTGCAACATACAAATGCTTGTAACTTTTTACTGGAGCGTCCTAAAACCTTGAAATTTTGTAACAATAAAGTACTCGAGCCTCTTTTCAATTTAAGCCATCGCTCAAAGCTATGCTACCCTTGAGTCCCAAATCAAACACTGATAAATCTTCAAATGGCCCTAACTTCTATACGGTACGTCCTACACCTATCAAACTTTGCAACATACAAATGCTTGTAACTTTTTACTGGAGCGTCCTAAAACCTTGAAATTTTGTAACAATAAAGTACTCGAGCCTCTTGTCAATTTAAGCCATCGCTCAAAGCTATGCTACCATTGAGTCCCAAATCAAACACTGATAAAACTTCAAACGCCCCTAACTTCTTTACGGTACGTCCTACACGTATCAAAATTTGCAACTTACAAATGCTTGTATCTTTTTACTGGAGCGTTATAAAACCTTGAAATTTTGTAACAATAAAGTACTCGAGCCTCTTGTCAATTTAAGCCATCACTCAAAGCTATGCTACCCTTGAGTCCCAAATCAAACACTGATAAAACTTCAAACGCCCCTAACTTATTTACGGTACGTCCTACACCTATCAAAGTTTGCAACATACAAATGCTTGTATCTTTTTACTGGAGCGTCATAAAACCTTGAAGTTTTGTAACAATAAAGTACTCGAGCCTCTTGTCAATTTAAGCCATCGCTCAAAGCTATGCTACCCTTGAGGCCCAAATCAAACACTGATAAAGCTTCAAACGCCCCTAACTTCTTTACGGTACGTCCTACACCTATCAAAGTTTGCAACATACAAATGCTTGTAACTTTTTACTGGAGCGTCATAAAACCTTTAAATTTTGTAACATTAAAGTACTCGAGCCTCTTGTCAATTTAAGCCATCGCTCAAAGCTATGCTACCCTTGAGTCCCAAATCAAACACTGATAAAACTTCAAACGCCCCTAACTTCTTTACGGTACGTCCTACACGTATCAAAGTTTGCAACTTACAAATGCTTGTATCTTTTTACTGGAGCGTTATAAAACCTTGAAATTTTGTAACAATAAAGTACTCGAGCCTCTTGTCAATTTAAGCCATCACTCAAAGCTATGCTACCCTTGAGTCCCAAATCAAACACTGATAAAACTTCAAACGCCCCTAACTTATTTACGGTACGTCCTACACCTATCAAAGTTTGCAACACACAAATGCTTGTATCTTTTTACTGGAGCGTCATAAAACCTTGAAGTTTTGTAACAATAAAGTACTCGAGCCTCTTGTCAATTTAAGCCATCGCTCAAAGCTATGCTACCCTTGAGGCCCAAATCAAACACTGATAAAACTTCAAACGCCCCTAACTTCTTTACGGTACGTCCTACACCTATCAAAGTTTGCAACATACAAATGCTTGTAACTTTTTACTGGAGCGTCATAAAACCTTTAAATTTTGTAACATTAAAGTACTCGAGCCTCTTGTCAATTTAAGCCATCGCTCAAAGCTATGCTACCCTTGAGTCCCAAATCAAACACTGATAAAACTTCAAACGCCCCTAACTACTTTACGGTACGTCCTACACCTATCAAAGTTTGCAACATTCAAATGCTTGTAACTTTTTACTGGAGCGTCATAAAATCTTGAAATTTTGTAACAATAAAGTACTTGATCCTCTTGTCAATTTAAGCTATCGCTCAAAGCTATGCTACCCTAGAGTCCCAAATCAAACACTGATAAAACTTCAAACGCCCCTAACTTCTTTACGGTACGTCCTACACCTATCAAAGTTTGCAACATACAAATGCTTGTATCTTTATACTGGAGCGTCATAAAACCTTGAAATTTTGTAACAATAAAGTATTCGAGCCTCTTGTCAATTTAAGCTATCGATCAAAACTATGCTACCCTAGAGTCCCAAATCAAACACTGATAAAACTCAAATGGCCCTAACTTCTATACGGTACGTCCTACACCTATCAAAGTTTGCAACATACAAATGCTTGTATCTTTATACTGGAGCGTCATAAAACCTTGAAATTTTGTAACAATAAAGTACTCGAGCCTCTTGTCAATTTAAGCCATCGCTCAAAGCTATGCTCCCTAGAGTCCCAAATCAAACACTGATAAAACTTCAAACGCCCCTAACTTCTTTACGGTACGTCCTACACCTATCAAAGTTTGCAACATACAAATGCTTGTAACTTTTTACTGGAGCGTCATAAAACCTTGAAGTTTTGTAACAATAAAGTACTCGCTCGTCTTGTCAATTTAAGCTATCGCTCAAAGCTATGCTACCCTAGAGTCCCAAATCAAACACTGATAAAACTTCAAACGCCCCTAACTTCTTTACGGTACGTCCTACACCTATCAAAGTTTGCAACATACAAATGCTTGTATCTTTATACTGGAGCGTCATAAAACCTTGAAATTTTGTAACAATAAAGTATTCGAGCCTCTTGTCAATTTAAGCTATCGATCAAAACTATGCTACCCTAGAGTCCCAAATCAAACAGTGATAAAACTTCAAATGGCCCTAACTTCTATACGGTACGTCCTACAACTATCAAAGTTTGCAACATACAAATGCTTGTATCTTTATACTGGAGCGTCATAAAACCTTGAAATTTTGTAACAATAAAGTACTCGAGCCTCTTGTCAATTTAAGCCATCGCTCAAAGCTATGCTCCCTTGAGTCCCAAATCAAACACTGATAAAACTTCAAACGCCCCTAACTACTTTACGGTACGTCCTACACCTATCAAAGTTTGCAACATACAAATGCTTGTATCTTTATACTGGAGCGTCATAAAACCTTGAAATTTTGTAACAATAAAGTACTCGAGCCTCTTGTCAATTTAAGCTATCGATCAAAACTATGCTACCCTAGAGTCCCAAATCAAACACTGATAAAACTTCAATTGGCCCTAACTTCTATACGGTACGTCCTACACCTATCAAAGTTTGCAACATACAAATGCTTGTATCTTTTTACTGGAGCGTCATAAAACCTTGAAATTTTGTAACAATAAAGTACTCGAGCATCTTGTCAATTTAAGCCATCGCTCAAAGCTATGCTCCCTAGAGTCCCAAATCAAACACTGATAAAACTTTAAATGGCCCTTACTTCTATACGGTAGGTCCTACACCTATCAAAGTTTGCAACATACAAATGCTTGTAACTTTTTACTGGAGCGTCATAAAACCTTGAAGTTTTGTAACAATAAAGTACTCGATCGTCTTGTCAATTTAAGCTATCGCTCAAAGCTATGCTACCCTAGAGTCCCAAATCAAACACTGATAAAACTTCAAACGCCCCTAACTTCTTTACGGTACGTCCTACACCTATCAAAGTTTGCAACATACAAATGCTTGTATCTTTATACTGGAGCGTCATAAAACCTTGAAATTTTGTAACAATGAAGTAGTCGAGCCTCTTGTCAATTTAAGCTATCGATCAAAACTATGCTACCCTTGAGTCCCAAATCAAACACTGATAAAACTTAAAATGGTCCTAACTTCTATACGGTACGTCCTACACCTATCAAAGTTTGCAACATACAAATGCTTGTAACTTTTTACTGGAGCTTCATAAAACCTAGAAGTTTTGTAACAATGAAGTACCCGAGCCTCTTGTCAATTTAAGCTATCGCTCAAAGCTATGCTACCCTAGAGTCCCAAATCAAACACTGAGAAAACTTCAAATGGCCCTAACTTCTATACGGTACGTCCTACACCTATCAAAGTTTGCAACATACAAATGCTTGTATCTTTTTACTGGAGCGTCATAGAACCTTGAAATTTTGTAACAATAAAGTACTCGAGCCTCTTGTCAATTTAAGCTATCGCTCAAAACTATGCTACCCTAGAGTCCCAAATCAAACACTGATAAAACTTCAAAGGGCCCTAAGTTCTATACGGTACGTCCTACACCTATCAAAGTTTGCAACATACAAATGCTTGTAACTTTTTACTGGAGCGTCCTAAAACCTTGAAATTTTGTAACAATAAAGTACTCGAGCCTCTTGTCAATTTAAGCCATCGCTCATAGCTATGCTACCCTAGAGTCCCAAATCAAACACTGATAAAACTTCAAATGGCCCTAACTTCTATACGGTACGTCCTACACCTATCAAAGTTTGCAACATTCAAATGCTTGTAACTTTTTACTGGAGCGTCATAAAATCTTGAAATTTTGTAACAATAAAGTACTTGATCCTCTTGTCAATTTAAGCTATCGCTCAAAGCTATGCTACCCTAGAGTCCCAAATCAAACACTGATAAAACTTCAAACGCCCCTAACTTCTTTACGGTACGTCCTACACCTATCAAAGTTTGCAACATACAAATGCTTGTATCTTTATACTGGAGCGTCATAAAACCTTGAAATTTTGTAACAATAAAGTATTCGAGCCTCTTGTCAATTTAAGCTATCGATCAAAACTATGCTACCCTAGAGTCCCAAATCAAACACTGATAAAACTTCAAATGGCCCTAACTTCTATACGGTACGTCCTACACCTATCAAAGTTTGCAACATACAAATGCTTGTATCTTTATACTGGAGCGTCATAAAACCTTGAAATTTTGTAACAATAAAGTATTCGAGCCTCTTGTCAATTTAAGCTATCGATCAAAACTATGCTACCCTAGAGTCCCAAATCAAACACTGATAAAACTTCAAATGGCCCTAACTTCTATACGATACGTCCTACACCTATCAAAGTTTGCAACATACAAATGCTTTTAACTTTTTAATGGAGCGTCATAAAACCTTGAAATTTTTTAACAATAAAGTATTCGAGCCTCTTGTCAATTTAAACCATCGCTCAAAGCTATGCTACCCTTGAGTCCAAATCAAACACTGATAAAACTTCAAACGCCCCTAACTTCTTTACGGTACGTCCTACACCTATCAAAGTTTGCAACATACAAATGCTTGTAACTTTTTACTGGCGCGTCATAAAACCTTGAAATTTTGTAACAATAAAGTACTCGAGCCTCTTGTCAATTTAAGCTATCGCTCAAAACTATGCTACCCTAGAGTCCCAAATCAAACACTGATAAAACTTCAAATGGCCCTAAGTTATATACGGTACGTCCTACACCTATCAAAATTTGCAACATACAAATGCTTGTAACTTTTTACTGGAGCGTCCTAAAACCTTGAAATTTTGTAACAATAAAGTACTCGAGCCTCTTGTCAATTTAAGCCATCGCTCAAAGCTATGCTACCCTAGAGTCCCAAATCAAACACTGATAAAACTTCAAATGGCCCTAACTTCTATACGGTACGTCCTACACCTATCAAAGTTTGCAACATACAAATGCTTGTATCTTTTTACTGGAGCGTCATAAAACCTTGAAATGTTGTAACAATAAAGTACTCGAGCCTCTTGGCAATTTAAGCCATCGCTCAAAGCTATGCTACCATTGAGTCCCAAATCAAACACTGATAAAGCTTCAAATGGCCCTAACTTCTATACGGTACGTCCTACACCTATCAAAGTTTGCAACATACAAATGCTTGTAACTTTTTACTGGAGCGTCATAAAACCTTGAAATTTTGTAACAATGAAGTACCCGAGCCCCTTGTCAATTTAAGCCATCGCTCAAAGCTATGCTACCCTTGAGCCCCAAATCAAACACTGATAAATCTTCAAATGGCCCTAACTTCTATACGGTACGTCCTACACCTATCAAACTTTGCAACATACAAATGCTTGTAACTTTTTACTGGAGCGTCCTAAAACCTTGAAATTTTGTAACAATAAAGTACTCGAGCCTCTTGTCAATTTAAGCCATCGCTCAAAGCTATGCTACCATTGACTCCCAAATCAAACACTGATAAAACTTCAAATGGCCCTAACTTCTATACGGTACGTCCTACACCTATCAAAGTTTGCAATATACAAATGCTTGTATCTTTTTACTGGAGCGTCATAAAACCTTGAAGTTTTGTAACAATAAAGTACTCGATCGTCTTGTCAATTTAAACCATCGCTCAAAGCTATGCTACCCTAGAGTCCCAAATCAAACACTGATAAAACTTCAAACGCCCCTAACTTCTTTACGGTACGTCCTACACGTATCAAAGTTTGCAACTTACAAATGCTTGTATCTTTTTACTGGAGCGTTATAAAACCTTGAAATTTTGTAACAATAAAGTACTCGAGCCTCTTGTCAATTTAAGCCATCACTCAAAGCTATGCTACCCTTGAGTCCCAAATCAAACACTGATAAAACTTCAAACGCCCCTAACTTATTTACGGTACGTCCTACACCTATCAAAGTTTGCAACATACAAATGCTTGTATCTTTTTACTGGAGCGTCATAAAACCTTGAAGTTTTGTAACAATAAAGTACTCGAGCCTCTTGTCAATTTAAGCCATCGCTCAAAGCTATGCTACCCTTGAGGCCCAAATCAAACACTGATAAAACTTCAAACGCCCCTAACTTCTTTACGGTACGTCCTACACCTATCAAAGTTTGCAACATACAAATGCTTGTAACTTTTTACTGGAGCGTCATAAAACTTTTAAATTTTGTAACATTAAAGTACTCGAGCCTCTTGTCAATTTAAGCCATCGCTCAAAGCTATGCTACCCTTGAGTCCCAAATCAAACACTGATAAAACTTCAAACGCCCCTAACTTCTTTACGGTACGTCCTACACGTATCAAAGTTTGCAACTTACAAATGCTTGTATCTTTTTACTGGAGCGTTATAAAACCTTGAAATTTTGTAACAATAAAGTACTCGAGCCTCTTGTCAATTTAAGCCATCACTCAAAGCTATGCTACCCTTGAGTCCCAAATCAAACACTGATAAAACTTCAAACGCCCCTAACTTATTTACGGTACGTCCTACACCTATCAAAGTTTGCAACATACAAATGCTTGTATCTTTTTACTGGAGCGTCATAAAACCTTGAAGTTTTGTAACAATAAAGTACTCGAGCCTCTTGTCAATTTAAGCCATCGCTCAAAGCTATGCTACCCTTGAGGCCCAAATCAAACACTGATAAAACTTCAAACGCCCCTAACTTCTTTACGGTACGTCCTACACCTATCAAAGTTTGCAACATACAAATGCTTGTAACTTTTTACTGGAGCGTCATAAAACCTTTAAATTTTGTAACAATAAAGTACTCGAGCCTCTTGTCAATTTAAGCCATCGCTCAAAGCTATGCTACCCTTGAGTCCCAAATCAAACACTGATAAAACTTCAAACGCCCCTAACTACTTTACGGTACGTCCTACACCTATCAAAGTTTGCAACATTCAAATGCTTGTAACTTTTTACTGGAGCGTCATAAAATCTTGAAATTTTGTAACAATAAAGTACTTGATCCTCTTGTCAATTTAAGCTATCGCTCAAAGCTATGCTACCCTAGAGTCCCAAATCAAACACTGATAAAACTTCAAACGCCCCTAACTTCTTTACGGTACGTCCTACACCTATCAAAGTTTGCAACATACAAATGCTTGTATCTTTATACTGGAGCGTCATAAAACCTTGAAATTTTGTAACAATAAAGTATTCGAGCCTCTTGTCAATTTAAGCTATCGATCAAAACTATGCTACCCTAGAGTCCCAAATCAAACACTGATAAAACTTCAAACGCCCCTAACTTCTTTACGGTACGTCCTACACCTATCAAAGTTTGCAACATACAAATGCTTGTAACTTTTTACTGGAGCGTCATAAAACCTTGAAGTTTTGTAACAATAAAGTACTCGATCGTCTTGTCAATTTAAGCTATCGCTCAAAGCTATGCTACCCTAGAGTCCCAAATCAAACACTGATAAAACTTCAAACGCCCCTAACTTCTTTACGGTACGTCCTACACCTATCAAAGTTTGCAACATACAAATGCTTGTATCTTTATACTGGAGCGTCATAAAACCTTGAAATTTTGTAACAATAAAGTATTCGAGCCTCTTGTCAATTTAAGCTATCGATCAAAACTATGCTACCCTAGAGTCCCAAATCAAACAGTGATAAAACTTCAAATGGCCCTAACTTCTATACGGTACGTCCTACAACTATCAAAGTTTGCAACATACAAATGCTTGTATCTTTATACTGGAGCGTCATAAAACCTTGAAATTTTGTAACAATAAAGTACTCGAGCCTCTTGTCAATTTAAGCCATCGCTCAAAGCTATGCTCCCTTGAGTCCCAAATCAAACACTGATAAAACTTCAAACGCCCCTAACTACTTTACGGTACGTCCTACACCTATCAAAGTTTGCAACATACAAATGCTTGTATCTTTATACTGGAGCGTCATAAAACCTTGAAATTTTGTAACAATAAAGTACTCGAGCCTCTTGTCAATTTAAGCTATCGATCAAAACTATGCTACCCTAGAGTCCCAAATCAAACACTGATAAAACTTCAATTGGCCCTAACTTCTATACGGTACGTCCTACACCTATCAAAGTTTGCAACATACAAATGCTTGTATCTTTTTACTGGAGCGTCATAAAACCTTGAAATTTTGTAACAATAAAGTACTCGAGCATCTTGTCAATTTAAGCCATCGCTCAAAGCTATGCTCCCTAGAGTCCCAAATCAAACACTGATAAAACTTTAAATGGCCCTAACTTCTATACGGTAGGTCCTACACCTATCAAAGTTTGCAACATACAAATGCTTGTAACTTTTTACTGGAGCGTCATAAAACCTTGAAGTTTTGTAACAATAAAGTACTCGATCGTCTTGTCAATTTAAGCTATCGCTCAAAGCTATGCTACCCTAGAGTCCCAAATCAAACACTGATAAAACTTCAAACGCCCCTAACTTCTTTACGGTACGTCCTACACCTATCAAAGTTTGCAACATACAAATGCTTGTATCTTTATACTGGAGCGTCATAAAACCTTGAAATTTTGTAACAATGAAGTAGTCGAGCCTCTTGTCAATTTAAGCTATCGATCAAAACTATGCTACCCTTGAGTCCCAAATCAAACACTGATAAAACTTAAAATGGTCCTAACTTCTATACGGTACGTCCTACACCTATCAAAGTTTGCAACATACAAATGCTTGTAACTTTTTACTGGAGCGTCATAAAAGCTTGAAGTTTTGTAACAATGAAGTACCCGAGCCTCTTGTCAATTTAAGCTATCGCTCAAAGCTATGCTACCCTAGAGTCTCAAATCAAACACTGAGAAAACTTCAAAAGGCCCTAACTTCTATACGGTACGTCCTACACCTATCAAAGTTTGCAACATACAAATGCTTGTATCTTTTTACTGGAGCGTCATAGAACCTTGAAATTTTGTAACAATAAAGTACTCGAGCCTCTTGTCAATTTAAGCTATCGCTCAAAACTATGCTACCCTAGAGTCCCAAATCAAACACTGATAAAACTTCAAAGGGCCCTAAGTTCTATACGGTACGTCCTACACCTATCAAAGTTTGCAACATACAAATGCTTGTAACTTTTTACTGGAGCGTCCTAAAACCTTGAAATTTTGTAACAATAAAGTACTCGAGCCTCTTGTCAATTTAAGCCATCGCTCAAAGCTATGCTACCCTAGAGTCCCAAATCAAACACTGATAAAACTTCAAATGGCCCTAACTTCTATACGGTACGTCCTACACCTATCAAAGTTTGCAACATTCAAATGCTTGTAACTTTTTACTGGAGCGTCATAAAATCTTGAAATTTTGTAACAATAAAGTACTTGATCCTCTTGTCAATTTAAGCTATCGCTCAAAGCTATGCTACCCTAGAGTCCCAAATCAAACACTGATAAAACTTCAAACGCCCCTAACTTCTTTACGGTACGTCCTACACCTATCAAAGTTTGCAACATACAAATGCTTGTATCTTTATACTGGAGCGTCATAAAACCTTGAAATTTTGTAACAATAAAGTATTCGAGCCTCTTGTCAATTTAAGCTATCGATCAAAACTATGCTACCCTAGAGTCCCAAATCAAACACTGATAAAACTTCAAATGGCCCTAACTTCTATACGGTACGTCCTACACCTATCAAAGTTTTCAACATACAAATGCTTGTATCTTTATACTGGAGCGTCATAAAACCTTGAAATTTTGTAACAATAAAGTACTCGAGCCTCTTGTCAATTTAAGCCATCGCTCAAAGCTATGCTACCCTAGAGTCCCAAATCAAACACTGATAAAACTTCAAACGCCCCTAACTTCTTTACGGTACGTCCTACACCTATCAAAGTTTGCAACATACAAATGCTTGTATCTTTTTACTGGAGCGTCATAAAATCTTGAAATGTTGTAACAATAAAGTACTCGAGCCTCTTGGCAATTTAAGCCATCGCTCAAAGCTATGCTACCATTGAGTCCCAAATCAAACACTGATAAAGCTTCAAATGGCCCTAACTTCTATACGGTACGTCCTACACCTATCAAAGTTTGCAACATACAAATGCTTGTATCTTTTTACTGGAGCGTCATAGAACCTTGAAATTTTGTAACAATAAAGTACTCGAGCCTCTTGTCAATTTAAGCTATCGCTCAAAACTATGCTACCCTAGAGTCCCAAATCAAACACTGATAAAACTTCAAAGGGCCCTAAGTTCTATACGGTACGTCCTACACCTATCAAAGTTTGCAACATACAAATGCTTGTAACTTTTTACTGGAGCGTCCTAAAACCTTGAAATTTTGTAACAATAAAGTACTCGAGCCTCTTGTCAATTTAAGCCATCGCTCAAAGCTATGCTACCCTAGAGTCCCAAATCAAACACTGATAAAACTTCAAATGGCCCTAACTTCTATACGGTACGTCCTACACCTATCAAAGTTTGCAACATTCAAATGCTTGTAACTTTTTACTGGAGCGTCATAAAATCTTGAAATTTTGTAACAATAAAGTACTTGATCCTCTTGTCAATTTAAGCTATCGCTCAAAGCTATGCTACCCTAGAGTCCCAAATCAAACACTGATAAAACTTCAAACGCCCCTAACTTCTTTACGGTACGTCCTACACCTATCAAAGTTTGCAACATACAAATGCTTGTATCTTTATACTGGAGCGTCATAAAACCTTGAAATTTTGTAACAATAAAGTATTCGAGCCTCTTGTCAATTTAAGCTATCGATCAAAACTATGCTACCCTAGAGTCCCAAATCAAACACTGATAAAACTTCAAATGGCCCTAACTTCTATACGGTACGTCCTACACCTATCAAAGTTTGCAACATACAAATGCTTGCATCTTTATACTGGAGCGTCATAAAACCTTGAAATTTTGTAACAATAAAGTACTCGAGCCTCTTGTCAATTTAAGCCATCGCTCAAAGCTATGCTCCCTAGAGTCCCAAATCAAACACTGATAAAACTTCAAACGCCCCTAACTTCTTTACGGTACGTCCTACACCTATCAAAGTTTGCAACATACAAATGCTTGTATCTTTATACTGGAGCGTCATAAAACCTTGAAATTTTGTAACAATAAAGTATTCGAGCCTCTTGTCAATTTAAGCTATCGATCAAAACTATGCTACCCTAGAGTCCCAAATCAAACACTGATAAAACTTCAAATGGCCCTAACTTCTATACGATACGTCCTACACCTATCAAAGTTTGCAACATACAAATGCTTTTAACTTTTTAATGGAGCGTCATAAAACCTTGAAATTTTTTAACAATAAAGTATTCGAGCCTCTTGTCAATTTAAACCATCGCTCAAAGCTATGCTCCCCTTGAGTCCAAATCAAACACTGATAAAACTTCAAACGCCCCTAACTTCTTTACGGTACGTCCTACAGCTATCAAAGTTTGCAACATACAAATGCTTGTAACTTTTTACTGGCGCGTCATAAAACCTTGAAATTTTGTAACAATAAAGTACTCGAGCCTCTTGTCAATTTAAGCTATCGCTCAAAACTATGCTACCCTAGAGTCCCAAATCAAACACTGATAAAACTTCAAATGGCCCTAAGTTATATACGGTACGTCCTACACCTATCAAAATTTGCAACATACAAATGCTTGTAACTTTTTACTGGAGCGTCCTAAAACCTTGAAATTTTGTAACAATAAAGTACTCGAGCCTCTTGTCAATTTAAGCCATCGCTCAAAGCTATGCTACCCTAGAGTCCCAAATCAAACACTGATAAAACTTCAAATGGCCCTAACTTCTATACGGTACGTCCTACACCTATCAAAGTTTGCAACATACAAATGCTTGTATCTTTTTACTGGAGCGTCATAAAACCTTGAAATGTTGTAACAATAAAGTACTCGAGCCTCTTGGCAATTTAAGCCATCGCTCAAAGCTATGCTACCATTGAGTCCCAAATCAAACACTGATAAAGCTTCAAATGGCCCTAACTTCTATACGGTACGTCCTACACCTATCAAAGTTTGCAACATACAAATGCTTGTAAATTTTTACTGGAGCGTCATAAAACCTTGAAATTTTGTAACAATGAAGTACCCGAGCCCCTTGTCAATTTAAGCCATCGCTCAAAGCTATGCTACCCTTGAGCCCCAAATCAAACACTGATAAATCTTCAAATGGCCCTAACTTCTATACGGTACGTCCTACACCTATCAAACTTTGCAACATACAAATGCTTGTAACTTTTTACTGGAGCGTCCTAAAACCTTGAAATTTTGTAACAATAAAGTACTCGAGCCTCTTGTCAATTTAAGCCATCGCTCAAAGCTATGCTACCATTGACTCCCAAATCAAACACTGATAAAACTTCAAATGGCCCTAACTTCTATACGGTACGTCCTACACCTATCAAAGTTTGCAATATACAAATGCTTGTATCTTTTTACTGGAGCGTCATAAAACCTTGAAGTTTTGTAACAATAACGTACTCGAGCCTCTTGTCAATTTAAGCCATCGCTCAAAGCTATGCTACCCGTGAGTCCCAAATCAAACACTGATAAAACTTCAAACGCCCCTAACTTCTTTACGGTACGTCATACACCTATCAAAGTTTGCAACTTACAAATGCTTCTATCTTTTTACTGGAGCGTCATAAAACCTTGAAATTTTGTAACAATAAAGTACTCGAGCCTCTTGTCAATTTAAGCCATCACTCAAAGCTATGCTACCCTTGAGTCCCAAATCAAACACTGATAAAACTTCAAACGCCCCTAACTTATTTACGGTACGTCCTACACCTATCAAAGTTTGCAACATACAAATGCTTGTATCTTTTTACTGGAGCGTCATAAAACCTTGAAGTTTTGTAACAATAAAGTACTCGAGCCTCTTGTCAATTTAAGCCATCGCTCAAAGCTATGCTACCCTTGAGGCCCAAATCAAACACTGATAAAACTTCAAACGCCCCTAACTTCTTTACGGTACGTCCTACACCTATCAAAGTTTGCAACATACAAATGCTTGTAACTTTTTACTGGAGCGTCATAAAACCTTTAAATTTTGTAACATTAAAGTACTCGAGCCTCTTGTCAATTTAAGCCATCGCTCAAAGCTATGCTACCCTTGAGTCCCAAATCAAACACTGATAAAACTTCAAACGCCCCTAACTACTTTACGGTACGTCCTACACCTATCAAAGTTTGCAACATTCAAATGCTTGTAACTTTTTACTGGAGCGTCACAAAATCTTGAAATTTTGTAACAATAAAGTACTTGATCCTCTTGTCAATTTAAGCTATCGCTCAAAGCTATGCTACCCTAGAGTCCCAAATCAAACACTGATAAAACTTCAATTGGCACTAACTTCTATACGGTACGTCCTACACCTATCAAAGTTTGCAACATAAAATGCTTGTATCTTTTTACTGGAGCGTCATAAAACCTTGAAAATTTGTAACAATAAAGTACTCGAGCATCTTGTCAATTGAAGCCATCGCTCAAAGCTATGCTCCCTAGAGTCCCAAATCAAACACTGATAAAACTTTAAATGGCCCTAACTTCTATACGGTAGGTCCTACACCTATCAAAGTTTGCAACATACAAATGCTTGTAACTTTTTACTGGAGCGTCATAAAACCTTGAAGTTTTGTAACAATAAAGTACTCGATCGTCTTGTCAATTTAAGCTATCGCTCAAAGCTATGCTACCCTAGAGTCCCAAATCAAACACTGATAAAACTTCAAACGCCCCTAACTTCTTTATGGTACGTCCTACACCTATCAAAGTTTGCAACATACAAATGCTTGTATCTTTATACTGGAGCGTCATAAAACCTTGAAATTTTGTAACAATAAAGTACTCGAGCCTCTTGTCAATTTAAGCTATTGCTCAAAACTATGCTACCCTAGAGTCCCAAATCAAACACTGATAAAACTTCAAATGGCCCTAAGTTCTTTACGGTACGTCCTACACCTATCAAAGTTTGCAACATACAAATGCTTGTAACTTTTTACTGGCGCGTCATAAAACCTTGAAATTTTGTAACAATAAAGTACTCGAGCCTCTTGTCAATTTAAGCTATTGCTCAAAACTATGCTACCCTAGAGTCCCAAATCAAACACTGATAAAACTTCAAATGGCCCTAAGTTCTATACGGTACGTCCTACACCTATCAAAGTTTGCAACATACAAATGCTTGTAACTTTTTACTGGAGCGTCTTAAAATCTTGAAATTTTGTAACAATAAAGTACTCGAGCCTCTTGTCAATTTAAGCCATCGCTCAAAGCTATGCTACCCTAGAGTCCCAAATCAAACACTGATAAAACTTCAAATGGCCCTAACTTCTATACGGTACGTCCTACACCTATCAAAGTTTGCAACATACAAATGCTTGTATCTTTTTACTGGAGCGTCATAAAACCTTGAAATGTTGTAACAATAAAGTACTCGAGCCTCTTGGCAATTTAAGCCATCGCTCAAAGCTATGCTACCATTGAGTCCCAAATCAAACACTGATAAAGCTTCAAATGGCCCTAACTTCTATACGGTACGTCCTACACCTATCAAAGTTTGCAACATACAAATGCTTGTAACTTTTTACTGGAGCGTCATAAAACCTTGAAATTTTGTAACAATGAAGTACCCGAGCCCCTTGTCAATTTAAGCCATCGCTCAAAGCTATGCTACCCTTGAGTCCCAAATCAAACACTGATAAATCTTCAAATGGCCCTAACTTCTATACGGTACGTCCTACACCTATCAAACTTTGCAACATACAAATGCTTGTAACTTTTTACTGGAGCGTCCTAAAACCTTGAAATTTTGTAACAATAAAGTACTCGAGCCTCTTGTCAATTTAAGCCATCGCTCAAAGCTATGCTACCATTGACTCCCAAATCAAACACTGATAAAACTTCAAATGGCCCTAACTTCTATACGGTACGTCCTACACCTATCAAAGTTTGCAATATACAAATGCTTGTATCTTTTTACTGGAGCGTCATAAAATCTTGAAGTTTTGTAACAATAAAGTACTCGAGCCTCTTGTCAATTTAAGCCATCGCTCAAAGCTATGCTACCCTTGAGTCCCAAATCAAACACTGATAAAACTTCAAACGCCCCTAACTTCTTTACGGTACGTCCTACACCTATCAAAGTTTGCAACTTACAAATGCTTCTATCTTTTTACTGGAGCGTCATAAAACCTTGAAATTGTGTAACAATAAAGTACTCGAGCCTCTTGTCAATTTAAGCCATCACTCAAAGCTATGCTACCCTTGAGTCCCAAATCAAACACTGATAAAACTTCAAACGCCCCTAACTTATTTACGGTACGTCCTACAGCTATCAAAGTTTGCAACATACAAATGCTTGTATCTTTTTACTGGAGCGTCATAAAACCTTGAAGTTTTGTAACATTAAAGTACTCGAGCCTCTTGTCAATTTAAGCCATCGCTCAAAGCTATGCTACCCTTGAGTCCCAAATCAAACACTGATAAAACTTCAAACGCCCCTAAATACTTTACGGTACGTTCTACACCTATCAAAGTTTGCAACATTCAAATGCTTGTAACTTTTTACTGGAGCGTCATAAAATCTTGAAATTTTGTAACAATAAAGTACTTGATCCTCTTGTCAATTTAAGCTATCGCTCAAAGCTATGCTACCCTAGAGTCCCAAATCAAACACTGATAAAACTTCAATTGGCCCTAACTTCTATACGGTACGTCCTACACCTATCAAAGTTTGCAACATACAAATGCTTGTATCTTTTTACTGGAGCGTCATAAGACCTTGAAATTTTGTAACAAGAAAGTACTCGAGCATCTTGTCAATTTAAGCCATCGCTCAAAGCTATGCTCCCTAGAGTCCCAAATCAAACACTGATAAAACTTTAAATGGCCCTAACTTCTATACGGAAGGTCCTACACCTATCAAAGTTTGCAACATACAAATGCTTGTAACTTTTTACTGGAGCGTCATAAAACCTTGAAGTTTTGTAACAATAAAGTACTCGATCGTCTTGTCAATTTAAGCTATCGCTCAAAGCTATGCTACCCTAGAGTCCCAAATCAAACACTGATAAAACTTCAAACGCCCCTAACTTCTTTACGGTACGTCCTACACCTATCAAAGTTTGCAACATACAAATGCTTGTATCTTTATACTGGAGCGTCATAAAACCTTGAAATTTTGTAACAATAAAGTATTCGAGCCTCTTGTCAATTTAAGCTATCGATCAAAACTATGCTACCCTAGAGTCCCAAATCAAACACTGATAAAACTTCAAATGGCCCTAACTTCTATACGGTACGTCCTACACCTATCAAAGTTTGCAACATACAAATGCTTGTATCTTTATACTGGAGCGTCATAAAACCTTGAAATTTTGTAACAATAAAGTACTCGAGCCTCTTGTCAATTTAAGCCATCGCTCAAAGCTATGCTACCCTAGAGTCCCAAATCAAACACAGATAAAACTTCAAATGGCCCTAACTTCTATACGATACGACCTACACCTATCAAAGTTTGCAACATACAAATGCTTTTAACTTTTTACTGGAGCGTCATAAAACCTTGAAATTTTTTAACAATAAAGTATTCGAGCCTCTTGTCAATTTAAACCATCGCTCAAAGCTATGCTACCCTTGAGTCCAAATCAAACACTGATAAAACTTCAAACGCCCCTAACTTCTTTACGGTACGTCCTACATCTATCAAAGTTTGCAACATACAAATGCTTATATCTTTATACTGGAGCGTCATAAAACCTTGAAATTTTGTAACAATAAAGTACTCGAGCCTCTTGTCAATTTAAGCCATCGCTCAAAGCTATGCTACCCTAGAGACCCAAATCAAACACTGATAAAACTTCAAATGGCCCTAACTTCTATACGATACGTCCTACACCTATCAAAGTTTGCAACATACAAATGCTTTTAACTTTTTAATGGAGCGTCATAAAACCTTGAAATTTTTTAACAATAAAGTATTCGAGCCTCTTGTCAATTTAAACCATCGCTCAAAGCTATGCTAGCCTTGAGTCTAAATCAAACACTGATAAAACTTCAAACGCCCCTAACTTCTTTACGGTACGTCCTACACCTATCAAAGTTTGCAACATACAAATGCTTGTAACTTTTTGCTGGCGCGTCATAAAACCTTGAAATTTTGTAACAATAAAGTACTCGAGCCTCTTGTCAATTTAAGCTATCGCTCAAAACTATGCTACCCTAGAGTCCCAAATCAAACACTGATAAAACTTCAAATGGCCCTAAGTTCTATACGGTACGTCCTACACCTATCAAAGTTTGCAACATACAAATGCTTGTAACTTTTTGCTGGAGCGTCCTAAAACCTTGAAATTTTGTAACAATAAAGTACTCGAGCCTCTTGTCAATTTAAGCCATCGCTCAAAGCTATGCTACCCTAGAGTCCCAAATCAAACACTGATAAAACTTCAAATGGCCCTAACTTCTATACGGTACGTCCTACACCTATCAAAGTTTGCAACATACAAATGCTTGTATCTTTTTACTGGAGCGTCATAAAACCTTGAAATTTTGTAACAATAAAGTACTCGAGCCTCTTGGCAATTTAAGCCATCGCTCAAAGCTATGCTACCATTGAGTCCCAAATCAAACACTGATAAAGCTTCAAATGGCCCTAACTTCTATACGGTACGTCCCACACCTATCAAAGTTTGCAACATACAAATGCTTGTAACTTTTTACTGGAGCGTCATAAAACCTTGAAATTTTGTAACAATGAAGTACCCGAGCCCCTTGTCAATTTAAGCGATCGCTCAAAGCTATGCTACCCTTGAGTCCCAAATCAAACACTGATAAATCTTCAAATGGCCCTAACTTCTATACCGTACGTCCTACACCTATCAAACTTTGCAACATACAAATGCTTGTAACTTTTTACTGGAGCGTCCTAAAACCTTGAAATTTTGTAACAATAAAGTACTCGAGCGTCTTGTATATTTAAGCCATCGCTCAAAGCTATGCTACCATTGACTCCCAAATCAAACACTGATAAAACTTCAAATGGCCCTAACTTCTATAAGGTACGTCCTACACCTATCAAAGTTTGCAATATACAAATGCTTGTATCTTTTTACTGGAGCGTCATAAAACCTTGAAGTTTTGTAACAATAAAGTACTCGAGCCTCTTGTCAATTTAAGCCATCGCTCAAAGCTATGCTACCCTTGAGTCCCAAATCAAACACTGATAAAACTTCAAATGCCCCTAACTTCTTTACGGTACGTCCTACACCTATCAAAGTTTGCAACTTACAAATGCTTGTATCTTTTTACTGGAGCGTCATAAAACCTTGAAATTTTGTAACAATAAAGTACTCGAGCCTCTTGTCAATTTAAGCCATCACTCAAAGCTATGCTACCCTTGAGTCCCAAATCAAACACTGATAAAACTTCAAACGCCCCTAACTTATTTACGGTACGTCCTACACCTATCAAAGTTTGCAACATACAAATGCTTGTATCTTTTTACTGGAGCGTCATAAAACCTTGAAGTTTTGTAACAATAAAGTACTCGAGCCTCTTGTCAATTTAAGACATCGCTCAAAGCTATGCTACCCTTGAGGCCCAAATCAAACACTGATAAAACTTCAAACGCCCCTAACTTCTTTACGGTACGTCCTACACCTATCAAAGTTTGCAACATACAAATGCTTGTAACTTTTTACTGGAGCGTCATAAAACCTTTAAATTTTGTAACATTAAAGTACTCGAGCCTCTTGTCAATTTAAGCCATCGCTCAAAGCTATGCTACCCTTGAGTCCCAAATCAAACACTGATAAAACTTCAAACGCCCCTAACTACTTTACTGTACGTCCTACACCTATCAAAGTTTGCAACATTCAAATGCTTGTAACTTTTTACTGGAGCGTCATAAAATCTTGAAATTTTGTAACAATAAAGTACTCGATCCTCTTGTCAATTTAAGCTATCGCTCAAAGCTATGCTACCCTAGAGTCCCAAATCAAACACTGATAAAACTTCAATTGGCCCTAACTTCTGTACGGTACGTCCTACACCTATCAAAGTTTGCAACATACAAATGCTTGTATCTTTTTACTGGAGCGTCATAAAACCTTGAAATTTTGTAACAATAAAGTACTCGAGCATCTTGTCAATTTAAGCCATCGCTCAAAGCTATGCTCCCTAGAGTCCCAAATCAAACACTGATAAAACTTTAAATGGCCCTAACTTCTATACGGTAGGTCCTACACCTATCAAAGTTTGCAACATACAAATGCTTGTAACTTTTTACTGGAGCGTCATAAAACCTTGAAGTTTTGTAACAATAAAGTACTCGATCGTCTTGTCAATTTAAGCTATCGCTCAAAGCTATGCTACCCTAGAGTCCCAAATCAAACACTGATAAAACTTCAAACGCCCCTAACTTCTTTACGGTACGTCCTACACCTATCAAAGTTTGCAACATACAAATGCTTGTATCTTTATACTGGAGCGTCATAAAACCTTGAAATTTTGTAACAATAAAGTATTCGAGCCTCTTGTCAATTTAAGCTATCGATCAAAACTATGCTACCCTAGAGTGCCAAATCAAACACTGATAAAACTTCAAATGGCCCTAACTTCTATACGGTACGTCCTACACCTATCAAAGTTTGCAACATACAAATGCTTGTATCTTTATACTGGAGGGTCATAAAACCTTGAAATTTTGTAACAATAAAGTACTCGAGCCTCTTGTCAATTTAAGCCATCGCTCAAAGCTATGCTACCCTTGAGTCCCAAATCAAACACTGATAAAACTTCAAACGCCCCTAACTACTTTACGGTACTTCCTACACCTATCAAAGTTTGCAACATTCAAATGCTTGTAACTTTTTACTGGAGCGTCATAAAATCTTGAAATTTTGTAACAATAAAGTACTCGATCCTCTTGTCAATTTAAGCTATCGCTCAAAGCTATGCTACCCTAGAGTCCCAAATCAAACACTGATAAAACTTCAATTGGCCCTAACTTCTATACGGTACGTCCTACACCTATCAAAGTTTGCAACATACAAATGCTTGTATCTTTTTACTGGAGCGTCATAAAACCTTGAAATTTTGTAACAATAAAGTACTCGAGCATCTTGTCAATTTAAGCCATCGCTCAAAGCTATGCTACCCTAGAGTCCCAAATCAAACACTGATAAAACTTTAAATGGCACTAACTTCTATACGGTAGGTCCTACACCTATCAAAGTTTGCAACATACAAATGCTTGTAACTTTTTACTGGAGCGTCATAAAACCTTGAAGTTTTGTAACAATAAAGTACTCGATCCTCTTGTCAATTTAAGCTATCGCTCAAAGCTATGCTACCCTAGAGTCCCAAATCAAACACTGATAAAACTTCAAACGCCCCTAACTTCTTTACGGTACGTCCTACACCTATCAAAGTTTGCAACATACAAATGCTTGTATCTTTATACTGGAGCGTCATAAAACCATGAAATTTTGTAACAATAAAGTATTCGAGCCTCTTGTCAATTTAAGCTATCGATCAAAACTATGCTACCCTAGAGTCCCAAATCAAACACTGATAAAACTTCAAATGGCCCTAACTTCTATACGGTACGTCCTACACCTATCAAAGTTTGCAACATACAAATGCTTGTATCTTTATACTGGAGCGTCATAAAACCTTGAAGTTTTGTAACAATAAAGTACTCGAGCCTCTTGTCAATTTAAGCCATCGCTCAAAGCTATGCTACCCTTGAGGCCCAAATCAAACACTGATAAAACTTCAAACGCCCCTAACTTCTTTACGGTACGTCCTACACCTATCAAAGTTTGCAACATACAAATGCTTGTAACTTTTTACTGGAGCGTCATGAAACCTTTAAATTTTGTAACATTAAAGTACTCGAGCCTCTTGTCAATTTAAGCCATCGCTCAAAGCTATGCTACCCTTGAGTCCCAAATCAAACACTGATAAAACTTCAAACGCCCCTAACTACTTTACGGTACGTCCTACACCTATCAAAGTTTGCAACATTCAAATGCTTGTAACTTTTTACTGGAGCGTCATAAAACCTTGAAATTTTGTAACAATGAAGTACCCGAGCCCCTTGTCAATTTAAGCGATCGCTCAAAGCTATGCTACCCTTGAGTCCCAAATCAAACACTGATAAATCTTCAAATGGCCCTAACTTCTATACGGTACGTCCTACACCTATCAAACTTTGCAACATACAAATGCTTGTAACTTTTTACTGGAGCGTCCTAAAACCTTGAAATTTTGTAACAATAAAGTACTCGAGCGTCTTGTATATTTAAGCCATCGCTCAAAGCTATGCTACCATTGACTCCCAAATCAAACACTGATAAAACTTCAAATGGCCCTAACTTCTATAAGGTACGTCCTACACCTATCAAAGTTTGCAATATACAAATGCTTGTATCTTTTTACTGGAGCGTCATAAAACCTTGAAGTTTTGTAACAATAAAGTACTCGAGCCTCTTGTCAATTTAAGCCATCGCTCAAAGCTATGCTACCCTTGAGTCCCAAATCAAACACTGATAAAACTTCAAACGCCCCTAACTTCTTTACGGTACGTCCTACACCTATCAAAGTTTGCAACTTACAAATGCTTGTATCTTTTTACTGGAGCGTCATAAAACCTTGAAATTTTGTAACAATAAAGTACTCGAGCCTCTTGTCAATTTAAGCCATCACTCAAAGCTATGCTACCCTTGAGTCCCAAATCAAACACTGATAAAACTTCAAACGCCCCTAACTTATTTACGGTACGTCCTACACCTATCAAAGTTTGCAACATACAAATGCTTGTATCTTTTTACTGGAGCGTCATAAAACCTTGAAGTTTTGTAACAATAAAGTACTCGAGCCTCTTGTCAATTTAAGACATCGCTCAAAGCTATGCTACCCTTGAGGCCCAAATCAAACACTGATAAAACTTCAAACGCCCCTAACTTCTTTACGGTACGTCCTACACCTATCAAAGTTTGCAACATACAAATGCTTGTAACTTTTTACTGGAGCGTCATAAAACCTTTAATTTTTGTAACATTAAAGTACTCGAGCCTCTTGTCAATTTAAGCCATCGCTCAAAGCTATGCTACCCTTGAGTCCCAAATCAAACACTGATAAAACTTCAAACGCCCCTAACTACTTTACTGTACGTCCTACACCTATCAAAGTTTGCAACATTCAAATGCTTGTAACTTTTTACTGGAGCGTCATAAAATCTTGAAATTTTGTAACAATAAAGTACTCGATCCTCTTGTCAATTTAAGCTATCGCTCAAAGCTATGCTACCCTAGAGTCCCAAATCAAACACTGATAAAACTTCAATTGGCCCTAACTTCTGTACGGTACGTCCTACACCTATCAAAGTTTGCAACATACAAATGCTTGTATCTTTTTACTGGAGCGTCATAAAACCTTGAAATTTTGTAACAATAAAGTACTCGAGCATCTTGTCAATTTAAGCCATCGCTCAAAGCTATGCTCCCTAGAGTCCCAAATCAAACACTGATAAAACTTTAAATGGCCCTAACTTCTATACGGTAGGTCCTACACCTATCAAAGTTTGCAACATACAAATGCTTGTAACTTTTTACTGGAGCGTCATAAAACCTTGAAGTTTTGTAACAATAAAGTACTCGATCGTCTTGTCAATTTAAGCTATCGCTCAAAGCTATGCTACCCTAGAGTCCCAAATCAAACACTGATAAAACTTCAAACGCCCCTAACTTCTTTACGGTACGTCCTACACCTATCAAAGTTTGCAACATACAAATGCTTGTATCTTTATACTGGAGCGTCATAAAACCTTGAAATTTTGTAACAATAAAGTATTCGAGCCTCTTGTCAATTTAAGCTATCGATCAAAACTATGCTACCCTAGAGTCCCAAATCAAACACTGATAAAACTTCAAATGGCCCTAACTTCTATACGGTACGTCCTACACCTATCAAAGTTTGCAACATACAAATGCTTGTATCTTTATACTGGAGGGTCATAAAACCTTGAAATTTTGTAACAATAAAGTACTCGAGCCTCTTGTCAATTTAAGCCATCGCTCAAAGCTATGCTACCCTTGAGTCCCAAATCAAACACTGATAAAACTTCAAACGCCCCTAACTACTTTACGGTACTTCCTACACCTATCAAAGTTTGCAACATTCAAATGCTTGTAACTTTTTACTGGAGCGTCATAAAATCTTGAAATTTTGTAACAATAAAGTACTCGATCCTCTTGTCAATTTAAGCTATCGCTCAAAGCTATGCTAGCCTAGAGTCCCAAATCAAACACTGATAAAACTTCAATTGGCCCTAACTTCTATACGGTACGTCCTACACCTATCAAAGTTTGCAACATACAAATGCTTGTATCTTTTTACTGGAGCGTCATAAAACCTTGAAATTTTGTAACAATAAAGTACTCGAGCATCTTGTCAATTTAAGCCATCGCTCAAAGCTATGCTACCCTAGAGTCCAAATTAAACACTGATAAAACTTTAAATGGCACTAACTTCTATACGGTAGGTCCTACACCTATCAAAGTTTGCAACATACAAATGCTTGTAACTTTTTACTGGAGCGTCATAAAACCTTGAAGTTTTGTAACAATAAAGTACTCGATCCTCTTGTCAATTTAAGCTATCGCTCAAAGCTATGCTACCCTAGAGTCCCAAATCAAACACTGATAAAACTTCAAACGCCCCTAACTTCTTTACGGTACGTCCTACACCTATCAAAGTTTGCAACATACAAATGCTTGTATCTTTATACTGGAGCGTCATAAAACCATGAAATTTTGTAACAATAAAGTATTCGAGCCTCTTGTCAATTTAAGCTATCGATCAAAACTATGCTACCCTAGAGTCCCAAATCAAACACTGATAAAACTTCAAATGGCCCTAACTTCTATACGGTACGTCCTACACCTATCAAAGTTTGCAACATACAAATGCTTGTATCTTTATACTGGAGCGTCATAAAACCTTGAAGTTTTGTAACAATAAAGTACTCGAGCCTCTTGTCAATTTAAGCCATCGCTCAAAGCTATGCTACCCTTGAGGCCCAAATCAAACACTGATAAAACTTCAAACGCCCCTAACTTCTTTACGGTACGTCCTACACCTATCAAAGTTTGCAACATACAAATGCTTGTAACTTTTTACTGGAGCGTCATGAAACCTTTAAATTTTGTAACATTAAAGTACTCGAGCCTCTTGTCAATTTAAGCCATCGCTCAAAGCTATGCTACCCTTGAGTCCCAAATCAAACACTGATAAAACTTCAAACGCCCCTAACTACTTTACGGTACGTCCTACACCTATCAAAGTTTGCAACATTCAAATGCTTGTAACTTTTTACTGCAGCGTCATAAAATCTTGAAATTCTGTAACAATGAAGTACCCGAGCCTCTTGTCAATTTAAGCTATCGCTCAAATCTATGCTACCCTTGAGTCCCAAATGAAACACTGATAAAACTTCAAACGCCCCTAACTTCTTTACGGTACGTCCTACACCTATCAAAGTTTGCAACATACAAATGCTTGTAACTTTTGACTGGAGCGTCATAACACCTTGAAATTTTGTAACAATAAACTACTCGAGACTCTTGTCAATTTAAGCCATCGCTCAAAGCTATGCTACCCTAGAGTCCCAAATCAAACACTGATAAAACTTTAAATGGCCCTAACTTCTATACGGTAGGTCCTACATCTATCAAAGTTTGCAACATACAAATGCTTGTAACTTTTTACTGGAGCGTCATAAAACCTTGAACATTTTTAACAATAAAGTATTCGAGCCTCTTGTCAATTTAAACCATCGCTCAAAGCTATGCTACCCTTGAGTCCAAATCAAACACTGATAAAACTTCAAACGCCCCTAACTTCTTTACGGTACGTCCTACACCTATCAAAGTTTGCAACATATAAATGGTTGTAACTTTTTACTGGCGCGTCATAAAACCTTGAAATTTTGTAACAATGAAGTACCCGAGCATCTTGTCAATTTAAGCTATCGCTCAAAGCTATGCTACCCTTGAGTCCCAAATCAAACACTGATAAAACTTCAAACGCCCCTAACTTCTTTATGGTACGTCCTACACCTATCAAAGTTTACAACATACAAATGCTTGTAACTTTTGACTGGAGCGTCATAACACTTTGAAATTTTGTAACAATAAACTACTCGAGCCTCTTGTCAATTTAAGCTATCGCTCAAAACTATGCTACCCTAGAGTCCCAAATCAAACACTGATAAAACTTCAAACGCCCCTAACTTCTTTACGGTACGTCCTACACCTATCAAAGTTTGCAACATAAAAATGCTTGTAACTTTTTACTGGAGCGTCATAAAACCTTGAAATTTTGTAACAATAAAGTACTCGAGCCTCTTGTCAATTTAAGCCATCGCTCAAAGCTATGCTACCCTTGAGTCCCAAATCAAACACTGATAAAACGTTAAACGCCCCTAACTTCTTTACGGTACGTGCTACACCTATCAAAGTATGCAACATACAAATGCTAGTATCTTTTTACTGGAGCGTCATAAAACCTTGAAATTTTGTAACAATAAAGTACTC
Organism: Clusia tigrina; assembly: GCA_920105625.2. Lineage (NCBI taxonomy): Eukaryota > Metazoa > Arthropoda > Insecta > Diptera > Clusiidae > Clusia > Clusia tigrina. Next base: position 94,982,021 of record OV050032.1, read on the forward strand.
GAGCCTCTTGTCAATTTAAGCCATCGCTCAAAGCTATGCTACCCTTGAGTCCCAAATCAAACACTGATAAAATTTCAAATGGCCCTAACTTCTATACGGTACGTCCTACACCTATCAAAGTTTGCAACATACAAATGCTTGTAACTTTTTACTGGAGCGTCATAAAACCTTGAAATTTTGTAACAATGAAGTACCCGAGCCCCTTGTCAATTTAAGCCATCGCTCAAAGCTATGTTACCCTTGAGTCCCAAATCAAACACTGAAAAAACTTCAATTGGCCCTAACTTCTATACGGTACATCCTACACCTATCAAAGTTTGCAACATACAAATGCTTGTAACTTTTTACTGGAGGGTCATAAAACCTTTAAATTTTGTAACAATAAAGTACTCGAGCCTCTTGTCAATTTAAGCCATCGCTCAAAGCTATGCTACCCTTGAGTCCAAAATCAAACATTGATAAAGCTTCAAATGGCCCTAACTTCTATACGGTACGTCCTACACCTATCAAAGTTTGCAACATACAAATGCTTGTAACTTTTTACTGGAGCGTCATAAAACCTTGAAATTTTGTAACAATGAAGTACCCGAGCCCCTTGTCAATTTAAGCCATCGCTCAAAGCTATGCTACCCTTGAGTCCCAAATCAAACACTGATAAATCTTCAAATGGCCCTAACTTCTATACGGTACGTCCTACACCTATCAAACTTTGCAACATACAAATGCTTGTAACTTTTTACTGGAGCGTCATAAAACCTTGAAGTTTTGTAACAATAAAGTACTCGAGCCTCTTGTCAGTTTAAGCCATCGCTCAAAGCTATGCTACCCTTGAGGCCCAAATCAAACACTGATAAAACTTCAAACGCCCCTAACTTCTTTACGGTACGTCCTACACCTATCAAAGTTTGCAACATACAAATGCTTGTAACTTTTTACTGGAGCGTCATAAAACCTTTAAATTTTGTAACATTAAAGTACTCGAGCCTCTTGTCAATTTAAGCCATCGCTCAAAGCTATGCTACCCTTGAGTCCCAAATCAAACACTGATAAAACTTCAAACGCCCCTAACTACTTTACGGTACGTCCTACACCTATCAAAGTTTGCAACATTCAAATGCTTGTAACTTTTTACTGGAGCGTCATAAAATCTTGAAATTTTGTAACAATAAAGTACTCGATCCTCTTGTCAATTTAAGCTATCGCTCAAAGCTATGCTACCCTAGAGTCCCAAATCAAACACTGATAAAACTTCAATTGGCCCTAACTTCTATACGGTACGTCCTACACCTATCAAAGTTTGCAACATACAAATGCTTGTATCTTTTTACTGGAGCGTCATAAAACCTTGAAATTTTGTAACAATAAAGTACTCGAGCATCTTGTCAATTTAAGCCATCGCTCAAAGCTATGCTACCCTAGAGTCCCAAATCAAACACTGATAAAACTTTAAATGGCCCTAACTTCTATACGGTAGGTCCTACACCTATCAAAGTTTCCAACATACAAATGCTTGTAACTTTTTACTGGAGCGTCATAAAACCTTGAAGTTTTGTAACAATAAAGTACTCGATCCTCTTGTCAATTTAAGCTATCGCTCAAAGCTATGCTACCCTAGAGTCCCAAATCAAACACTGATAAAACTTCAAACGCCCCTAACTTCTTTACGGTACGTCCTACACCTATCAAAGTTTGCAACATACAAATGCTTGTATCTTTATACTGGAGCGTCATAAAACCTTGAAATTTTGTAACAATAAAGTATTCGAGCCTCTTGTCAATTTAAGCTATCGATCAAAACTATGCTACCCTAGAGTCCCAAATCAAACACTGATAAAACTTCAAATGGCCCTAACTTCTATACGGTACGTCCTACACCTATCAAAGTTTGCAACATACAAATGCTTGTATCTTTATACTGGAGCGTCATAAAACCTTGAAGTTTTGTAACAATAAAGTACTCGAGCCTCTTGTCAATTTAAGCCATCGCTCAAAGCTATGCTACCGTTGAGGCCCAAATCAAACACTGATAAAACTTCAAACGCCCCTAACTTCTTTACGGTACGTCCTACACCTATCTAAGTTTGCAACATACAAATGCTTGTAACTTTTTACTGGAGCGTCATAAAACCTTTAAATTTTGTAACATTAAAGTACTCGAGCCGCTTGTCAATTTAAGCCATCGCTCAAAGCTATGCTACCCTTGAGTCCCAAATCAAACACTGATAAAACTTCAAACGCCCCTAACTACTTTACGGTACGTCCTACACCTATCAAAGTTTGCAACATTCAAATGTTTGTAACTTTTTATTGGAGCGTCATAAAATCTTAAAATTTTGTAACAATAAAGTACTCGATCCTCTTGTCAATTTAAGCTATCGCTCAAAGCTATGCTACCCTAGAGTCCCAAATCAAACACTGATAAAACTTCAATTGGCCCTAACTTCTATACGGTACGTCCTACACCTATCAAAGTTTGTAACATACAAATGCGTGTATCTTTTTACTGGAGCGTCATAAAACCTTGAAATTTTGTAACAATAAAGTACTCGAGCATCTTGTCAATTAAAGCCATCGCTCAAAGCTATGCTACCCTAGAGTCCCAAATCAAACACTGATAAAACTTTAAATGGCCCTAACTTCTATACGGTAGGTCCTACACCTATCAAAGTTTGCAACATACAAATGCTTGTAACTTTTTACTGGAGCGTCATAAAACCTTGAAGTTTTGTAACAATAAAGTACTCGATCCTCTTGTCAATTTAAGCTATCGCTCAAAGCTATGCTACCCTAGAGTCCCAAATCAAACACTGATAAAACTTCAAACGCCCCTAACTTCTTTACGGTACGTCCTACACCTATCAAAGTTTGCAACATACAAATGCTTGTATCTTTATACTGGAGCGTCATAAAACCTTGAAATTTTGTAACAATAAAGTATTCGAGCCTCTTGTCAATTTAAGCTATCGATCAAAACTATGCTACCCTAGAGTCCCAAATCAAACACTGATAAAACTTCAAATGGCCCTAACTTCTATACGGTACGTCCTACACCTATCAAAGTTTGCAACATACAAATGTTTGTATCTTTATACTGGAGCGTCATAAAACCTTGAAATTTTGTAACAATAAAGTACTCGAGCCTCTTGTCAATTTAAGCCATCGCTCAAAGCTATGCTACCCTAGAGTCCCAAATCAAACACTGATAAAACTTCAAATGGCCCTAACTTCTATACGATACGTCCTACACCTATCAAAGTTTGCAACATACAAATGCTTTTAACTTTTTACTGGAGCGTCATAAAACCTTGAAATTTTTTAACAATAAAGTATTCGAGCCTCTTGTCAATTTAAACCATCGCTCAAAGCTATGCTACCCTTGAGTCCAAATCAAACACTGATAAAACTTCAAACGCCCCTAACTTCTTTACGGTACGTCCTACACCTATCAAAGTTTGCAACATACAAATGCTTGTAACTTTTGACTGGAGCGTCATAACACCTTGAAATTTTGTAACAATAAACTACTCGAGACTCTTGTCAATTTAAGCTATCGCTCAAAACTATGCTACCCTAGAGTCCCAAATCAAACGCTGATAAAACTTCAAACGCCCCTAACTTCTTTACGGTACGTCCTACACCTATCAAAGTTTGCAACATACAAATGCTTTTAACTTTTTACTAGAGCGTCATAAAACCTTGAACATTTTTAACAATAAAGTATTCGAGCCTCTTGTCAATTTAAACCATCGCTCAAAGCTATGCTACCCTTGAGTCCAAATCAAACACTGATAAAACTTCAAACGCCCCTAACTTCTTTACGGTACGTCCTACACCTATCAAAGTTTGCAACATATAAATGGTTGTAACTTTTTACTGGCGCGTCATAAAACCTTGAAATTTTGTAACAATGAAGTACCCGAGCATCTTGTCAATTTAAGCTATCGCTCAAAGCTATGCTACCCTTGAGTCCCAAATCAAACACTGATAAAACTTCAAACGCCCCTAACTTCTTTATGGTACGTCCTACACCTATCAAAGTTTACAACATACAAATGCTAGTAACTTTTGACTGGAGCGTCATAACACTTTGAAATTTTGTAACAATAAACTACTCGAGCCTCTTGTCAATTTAAGCTATCGCTCAAAACTATGCTACCCTAGAGTCCCAAATCAAACACTGATAAAACTTCAAACGCCCCTAACTTCTTTACGGTACGTCCTACACCTATCAAAGTTTGCAACATACAAATGCTTGTAACTTTTTACTGGAGCGTCATAAAACCTTGAAATTTTGTAACAATAAAGTACTCGAGCCTCTTGTCAATTTAAGCCATCGCTCAAAGCTATGCTACCCTTGAGTCCCAAATCAAACACTGATAAAACTTTAAACGCCCCTAACTTCTTTACGGTACGTGCTACACCTATCAAAGTTTGCAACATACAAATGCTAGTATCTTTTTACTGGAGCGTCATAAAACCTTGAAATTTTGTAACAATAAAGTACTCGAGCCTCTTGTCAATTTAAGCCATCGCTCAAAGCTATGCTACCCTTGAGTCCCAAATCAAACACTGATAAAATTTCAAATGGCCCTAACTTCTATACGGTACGTCCAACACCTATCAAAGTTTGCAACATACAAATGCTTGTAACTTTTTACTGGAGCGTCATAAAACCTTGAAATTTTGTAACAATGAAGTACCCGAGCCCCTTGTCAATTTAAGCCATCGCTCAAAGCTATGTTACCCTTGAGTCCCAAATCAAACACTGATAAAACTTCAATTGGCCCTAACTTCTATACGGTACGTCCTACACCTATCAAAGTTTGCAACATACAAATGCTTGTAACTTTTTACTGGAAGGTCATAAAACCTTTAAATTTTGTAACAATAAAGTACTCGAGCCTCTTGTCAATTTAAGCCATCGCTCAAAGCTATGCTACCCTTGAGTCCCAAATCAAACACTGATAAAACTTCAAACGCCCCTAACTACTTTACGGTACGTCCTACACCTATCAAAGTTTGCAACATTCAAATGCTTGTAACTTATTTCTGGAGCGTCATAAAATCTTGAAATTTTGTAACAATGAAGTACCCGAGCCTCTTGTCAATTTAAGCTATCGCTCAAAGCTATGCTACCCTTGAGTCCCAAATCAAACACTGATAAAACTTAAAATGGCCCTAACTTCTATACGGTACGTCCTACACCTATCAAAGTTTGCAACATACAAATGCTTGTAACTTTTTACTGGAGTGTCATAAAACCTTGAAGTTTTGTAACAATAAAGTACTCGATCCTCTTGTCAATTTAAGCTATCGCTCAAAGCTATGCTACCCTAGACTCCCAAATCAAACACTGATAAAACTTCAATTGGCCCTAACTTCTATACGGTACGTCCTAAACCTATCAAAGTTTGCAACATACAAATGCTTGTATCTTTTTACTGGAGCGTCATAAAACCTTGAAATTTTGTAACCATGAAGTACCCGAGCCTCTTGTCAATTTAAGCTATCGTTCAAAGCTATGCTACCCTAGAGTCCCAAATCAAACACTGAGAAAACTTCAAATGGCCCTAACTTCTATACGGTACGTCCTACACTTATCAAAGTTTGCAACATACAAATGCTTGTATCTTTTTACTGGAGCGTCATAAAACCTTGAAATTTTGTAACAATAAAGTACTCGAGCCTCTTGTCAATTTAAGCTATCGCTCAAAACTATGCTACCCTAGAGTCCCAAATCAAACACTGAGAAAACTTCAAATGGCCCTAACTTCTATACGGTACGTCCTACACTTATCAAAGTTTGCAACATACAAATGCTTGTATCTTTTTACTGGAGCGTCATAAAACCTTGAAATTTTGTAACAATAAAGTACTCGAGCCTCTTGTCAATTTAAGCTATCGCTCAAAACTATGCTACCCTAGAGTCCCAAATCAAACACTGATAAAACTTCAAATGGCCCCAACTTCTATACGGTACGTCCTACACCTATCAAAGTTTGCAACATACAAATGCTTGTATCTTTTTATTAGAGCGTCATAAAATCTTGAAATGTTGTAACAATAAAGTACTCGAGCCTCTTGGCAATTTAAGCCATCGCTCAAAGCTATGCTACCATTGAGTCCCAAATCAAACACTGATAAAGCTTCAAATGGCCCTAACTTCTCTACGGTACGTCCTACACCTATCAAAGTTTGCAACATACAAATGCTTGTAACTTTTTACTGGAGCGACATAAAACCTTGAAATTTTGTAACAATGAAGTACCCGAGCCCCTTGTCAATTTAAGCCATCGCTCAAAGCTATGCTACCCTTGAGTCCCAAATCAAACACTGATAAATCTTCAAATGGCCCTAACTTCTATACGGTACGTCCTACACCTATCAAACTTTGCAACATACAAATGCTTGTAACTTTTTACTGGAGCGTCCTAAAACCTTGAAATATTGTAACAATAAAGTACTCGAGCCTCTTGTCAATTTAAGCCATCGCTCAAAGCTATGCTACCCTTGAGTCCCAAATCAAACACTGATAAAACTTCAAACGCCCCTAACTTCTTTACGGTACGTCCTACACCTATCAAAGTTTGCAACATTCAAATGCTTGTAACTTTTTACTGGAGCGTCATAAAATCTTGAAATTTTGTAACAATGAAGTACCCGAGCCTCTTGTCAATTTAAGCTATCGCTCAAAGCTATGCTACCCTTGAGTCCCAAATCAAACACTGATAAAACTTCAAATGGCCCTAACTTCTATACGGTACGTCCTACACCTATCAAAGTTTGCAACATACAAATGCTTGTAAATTTTTACTGGAGCGTCATAAAACCTTCAAGTTTTGTAACAATAAAGTACTCGATCCTCTTGTCAATTTAAGCTATCGCTCAAAGCTATGCTATCCTAGAGTCCCAAATCAAACACTGATAAAACTTCAATTGGCCCTAACTTCTATACGGTACGTCCTACACCTATCAAAGTTTGCAACATACAAATGCTTGTATCTTTTTACTGGAGCGTCATAAAACCTTGAAATTTTGTAACAATAAAGTACTCGAGCATCTTGTCAATTTAAGCCATCGCTCAAAGCTATGCTACCCTAGAGTCCCAAATCAAACACTGATAAAACTTCAAACGCCCCTAACTTCTTTACGGTACGTCCTACACCTATCAAAGTTTGCAACATACAAATGCTTGTATCTTTATACTGGAGCGTCATAAAACCTTGAAATTTTGTAACAATAAAGTACTCGAGCCTCTTGTCAATTTAAGCCATCGCTCAAAGCTATGCTACCATTGAGTCCCAAATCAAACACTGATAAAACTTCAAATGGCCCTAACTTCTATACGGTACGTCCTACACCTATCAAAGTTTGCAACATACAAATGCTTGTATCTTTATACTGGAGCGTCATAAAACCTTGAAATTTTGTAACAATAAAGTACTCGAGTCTCTTGTCAATTTAAGCCATCGCTCAAAGCTAGAGGCCCAAATCAAGCCTAGAGTCCCAAATCAAACACTGATAAAACTTCAATTGGCCCTAACTTCTATACGGTACGTCCTACACCTATCAAAGTTTGCAACATACAAATGCTTGTAACTTTTTACTGGAAGGTCATAAAACCTTTAAATTTTGTAACAATAAAGTACTCGAGCCTCTTGTCAATTTAAGCCATCGCTCAAAGCTATGCTACCCTTGAGTCCCAAATCAAACACTGATAAAACTTCAAACGCCCCTAACTACTTTACGGTACGTCCTACACCTATCAAAGTTTGCAACATTCAAATGCTTGTAACTTATTTCTGGAGCGTCATAAAATCTTGAAATTTTGTAACAATGAAGTACTCGAGCCTCTTGTCAATTGAAGCCATCGCTCAAAGCTATGCTACCCTTGAGTCCCAAATCAAACACTGATAAAATTTCAAATGGCCCTAACTTCTATACGGTACGTCCTACACCTATCAAAGTTTGCAACATACAAATGCTTGTAACTTTTTACTGGAGCGTCATAAAACCTTGAAATTTTGTAACAATGAAGCACCCGAGCCCCTTGTCAATTTAAGCCATCGCTCAAAGCTATGCTACCCTTGAGTCCCAAATCAAACACTGATAAAACTTCAAACGCCCCTAACTACTTTACGGTACGTCCTACAATTATCAAAGTTTGCAACATTCAAATGCTTGTAACTTATTTCTGGAGCATCATAAAATCTTGAAATTTTGTAACAATGAAGTACCCGAGCCTCTTGTCAATTTAAGCTATCGCTCAAAGCTATGCTACCCTTGAGTCCCAAATCAAACACTGATACAACTTAGAATGGCCCTAACTTCTATACGGTACGTCCTACACCTATCAAAGTTTGCAACATACAAATGCTTGTAACTTTTTACTGGAGTGTCATAAAACCTTGAAGTTTTGTAACAATAAAGTACTCGATCCTCTTGTCAATTTAAGCTATCGCTCAAAGCTATGCTACCCTAGACTCCCAAATCAAACACTGATAAAACTTCAATTGGCCCTAACTTCTATACGGTACGTCCTAAACCTATCAAAGTTTGCAACATACAAATGCTTGTATCTTTTTACTGGAGCGTCATAAAACCTTGAAATTTTGTAACAATGAAGTACCCGAGCCTCTTGTCAATTTAAGCTATCGTTCAAAGCTATGCTACCCTAGAGACCCAAATCAAACACTGAGAAAACTTCAAATGGCCCTAACTTCTATACGGTACGTCCTACACTTATCAAAGTTTGCAACATACAAATGCTTGTATCTTTTTACTGGAGCGTCATAAAACCTTGAAATTTTGTAACAATAAAGTACTCGAGCCTCTTGTCAATTTAAGCTATCGCTCAAAACTATGCTACCCTAGAGTCCCAAATCAAACACTGATAAAACTTCAAATGGCCCCAACTTCTATACGGTACGTCCTACACCTATCAAAGTTTGCAACATACAAATGCTTGTTACTTTTTACTGGAGCGTCCTAAAACCTTGAAATTTTGTAACAATAAAGTACTCGAGCCTCTTGTCAATTTAAGCCATCGCTCAAAGCTATGCTACCCTAGAGTCCCAAATCAAACACTGATAAAACTTCAAATGGCCCTAACTTCTATACGGTACGTCCTACACCTATCAAAGTTTGCAACATACAAATGCTTGTATCTTTTTACTAGAGCGTCATAAAATCTTGAAATGTTGTAACAATAAAGTACTCGAGCCTCTTGGCAATTTAAGCCATCGCTCAAAGCTATGCTACCATTGAGTCCCAAATCAAACACTGATAAAGCTTCAAATGGCCCTAACTTCTATACGGTACGTCCTACACCTATCAAAGTTTGCAACATACAAATGCTTGTAACTTTTTACTGGAGCGACATAAAACCTTGAAATTTTGTAACAATGAAGTACCCGAGCCCCTTGTCAATTTAAGCCATCGCTCAAAGCTATGCTACCCTTGAGTCCCAAATCAAACACTGATAAATCTTCAAATGGCCCTAACTTCTATACGGTACGTCCTACACCTATCAAACTTTGCAACATACAAATGCTTGTAACTTTTTACTGGAGCGTCCTAAAACCTTGAAATATTGTAACAATAAAGTACTCGAGCCTCTTGTCAATTTAAGCCATCGCTCAAAGCTATGCTACCCTTGAGTACCAAATCAAACACTGATAAAACTTCAAACGCCCCTAACTTCTTTACGGTACGTCCTACACCTATCAAAGTTTGCAACATTCAAATGCTTGTAACTTTTTACTGGAGCGTCATAAAATCTTGAAATTTTGTAACAATGAAGTACCCGAGCCTCTTGTCAATTTAAGCTATCGCTCAAAGCTATGCTACCCTTGAGTCCCAAATCAAACACTGATAAAACTTCAAATGGCCCTAACTTCTATACGGTACGTCCTACACCTATCAAAGTTTGCAACATACAAATGCTTGTAACTTTTTACTGGAGCGTCATAAAACCTTCAAGTTTTGTAACAATAAAGTACTCGATCCTCTTGTCAATTTAAGCTATCGCTCAAAGGTATGCTATCCTAGAGTCCCAAATCAAACACTGATAAAACTTCAATTGGCCCTAACTTCTATACGGTACGTCCTACACCTATCAAAGTTTGCAACATACAAATGCTTGTATCTTTTTACTGGAGCGTCATAAAACCTTGAAATTTTGTAACAATAAAGTACTCGAGCATCTTGTCAATTTAAGCCATCGCTCAAAGCTATGCTACCCTAGAGTCCCAAATCAAACACTGATAAAACTTCAAACGCCCCTAACTTCTTTACGGTACGTCCTACACCTATCAAAGTTTGCAACATACAAATGCTTGTATCTTTATACTGGAGCGTCATAAAACCTTGAAATTTTGTAACAATAAAGTACTCGAGCCTCTTGTCAATTTAAGCCATCGCTCAAAGCTATGCTACCATTGAGTCCCAAATCAAACACTGATAAAACTTCAAATGGCCCTAACTTCTATACGGTACGTCCTACACCTATCAAAGTTTGCAACATACAAATGCTTGTATCTTTATACTGGAGCGTCATAAAACCTTGAAATTTTGTAACAATAAAGTACTCGAGTCTCTTGTCAATTTAAGCCATCGCTCAAAGCTAGAGGCCCAAATCAAGCCTAGAGTCCCAAATCAAACACTGAGAAAACTTCAAATGGCCCTAACTTCTATACGGTACGTCCTACACCTATCAAAGTTTGCAACATACAAATGCTTGTAACTTTTTACTGGAGCGTCATAAAACCTTGAAATTTGGTAACAATAAAGTACCCGAGCCTCTTGTCAATTTAAGCTATCGCTCAAAGCTATGCTACGCTTGAGTCCCACATCAAACACTGATAAAACTTCAAACGCCCCTAACTTCTTTACGGTACGTCCTACACCTATCAAAGTTTGCAACATTCAAATGCTTGTAACTTTTTACTGGAGCGTCATAAAACCTTGAAATTTGGTAACAATAAAGTACCCGAGCCTCTTGTCAATTTAAGCTATCGCTCAAAGCTATGCTACGCTTGAGTCCCAAATCAAACACTGATAAAACTTCAAATGGCCCTAACTTCTATACGGTACGTCCTACACCTATCAAAGTTTGCAACATACAAATGCTTGTAACTTTTTACTGGAGTGTCATAAAACCTTGAAGTTTTGTAACAATAAAGTACTCGATCCTCTTGTCAATTTAAGCTATCGCTCAAAGCTATGCTACCCTAGACTCCCAAATCAAACACTGATAAAACTTCAATTGGCCCTAACTTCTATACGGTACGTCCTAAACCTATCAAAGTTTGCAACATACAAATGCTTGTATCTTTTTACTGGAGCGTCATAAAACCTTGAAATTTTGTAACAATGAAGTACCCGAGCCTCTTGTCAATTTAAGCTATCGTTCAAAGCTATGCTACCCTAGAGTCCCAAATCAAACACTGAGAAAACTTCAAATGGCCCTAACTTCTATACGGTACGTCCTACACTTATCAAAGTTTGCAACATACAAATGCTTGTATCTTTTTACTGGAGCGTCATAAAACCTTGAAATTTTGTAACAATAAAGTACTCGAGCCTCTTGTCAATTTAAGCTATCGCTCAAAACTATGCTACCCTAGAGTCCCAAATCAAACACTGATAAAACTTCAAATGGCCCCAACTTCTATACGGTACGTCCTACACCTATAAAATTTGCAACATACAAATGCTTCTTACTTTTTACTGGAGCGTCCTAAAACCTTGAAATTTTGTAACAATAAAGTACTCGAGCCTCTTGTCAATTTAAGCCATCGCTCAAAGCTATGCTACCCTAGAGTCCCAAATCAAACACTGATAAAACTTCAAATGGCCCTAACTTCTATACGGTACGTCCTACACCTATCAAAGTTTGCAACATACAAATGCTTGTATCTTTTTACTAGAGCGTCATAAAATCTTGAAATGTTGTTATAATAAAGTACTCGAGCCTCTTGGCAATTTAAGCCATCGCTCAAAGCTATGCTACCATTGAGTCCCAAATCAAACACTGATAAAGCTTCAAATGGCCCTAACTTCTATACGGTACGTCCTACACCTATCAAAGTTTGCAACATACAAATGCTTGTAACTTTTTACTGGAGCGACATAAAACCTTGAAATTTTGTACCAATGAAGTACCCGAGCCCCTTGTCAATTTAAGCCATCGCTCAAAGCTATGCTACCCTTGAGTCCCAAATCAAACACTGATAAATCTTCAAATGGCCCTAACTTCTATACGGTACGTCCTACACCTATCAAACTTTGCAACATACAAATGCTTGTAACTTTTTACTGGAGCGTCCTAAAACCTTGAAATATTGTAACAATAAAGTACTCGAGCCTCTTGTCAATTTAAGCCATCGCTCAAAGCTATGCTACCCTTGAGTCCCAAATCAAACACTGATAAAACTTCAAACGCCCCTAACTTCTACACGGTACGTCCTACACCTATCAAAGTTTGCAACATTCAAATGCTTGTAACTTTTTACTGGAGCGTCATAAAATCTTGAAATTTTGTAACAATGAAGTACCCGAGCCTCTTGTCAATTTAAGCTATCGCTCAAAGCTATGCTACCCTTGAGTCCCAAATCAAACACTGATAAAACTTCAAATGGCCCTAACTTCTATACGGTACGTCCTACACCTATCAAAGTTTGCAACATACAAATGCTTGTAACTTTTTACTGGAGCGTCATAAAACCTTCAAGTTTTGTAACAATAAAGTACTCGATCCTCTTGTCAATTTAAGCTATCGCTCAAAGCTATGCTATCCTAGAGTCCCAAATCAAACACTGATAAAACTTCAATTGGCCCTAACTTCTATACGGTACGTCCTACACCTATCAAAGTTTGCAACATACAAATGCTTGTATCTTTTTACTGGAGCGTCATAAAACCTTGAAATTTTGTAACAATAAAGTACTCGAGCCTCTTGTCAATTTAAGCCATCGCTCAAAGCTATGCTACCCTAGAGTCCCAAATCAAACACTGATAAAACTTCAAACGCCCCTAACTTCTTTACGGTACGTCCTACACCTATCAAAGTTTGCAACATACAAATGCTTGTATCTTTATACTGGAGCGTCATAAAACCTTGAAATTTTGTAACAATAAAGTACTCGAGCCTCTTGTCAATTTAAGCCATCGCTCAAAGCTATGCTACCATTGAGTCCCAAATCAAACACTGATAAAACTTCAAATGGCCCTAACTTCTATACGGTACGTCCTACACCTATCAAAGTTTGCAACATACAAATGCTTGTATCTTTATACTGGAGCGTCATAAAACCTTGAAATTTTGTAACAATAAAGTACTCGAGTCTCTTGTCAATTTAAGCCATCGCTCAAAGCTAGAGGCCCAAATCAAGCCTAGAGTCCCAAATCAAACACTGAGAAAACTTCAAATGGCCCTAACTTCTATACGGTACGTCCTACACCTATCAAAGTTTGCAACATACAAATGCTTGTAACTTTTTACTGGAGCGTCATAAAACCTTGAAATTTGGTAACAATAAAGTACCCGAGCCTCTTGTCAATTTAAGCTATCGCTCAAAGCTATGCTACACTTGAGTCCCAAATCAAACACTGATAAAACTTCAAACGCCCCTAACTTCTTTACGGTACGTCCTACACCTATCAAAGTTTGCAACATTCAAATGCTTGTAACTTTTTACTGGAGCGTCATAAAACCTTGAAATTTGGTAACAATAAAGTACCCGAGCCTCTTGTCAATTTAAGCTATCGCTCAAAGCTATGCTACGCTTGAGTCCCAAATCAAACACTGATAAAACTTCAAATGGCCCTAACTTCTTTACGGTACGTCCTACACCTATCAAAGTTTGCAACATACAAATGCTTGTAACTTTTTACTGGAGCGTCATAAAACCTTGAAATTTTGTAACAATAAAGTACTCGAGCATCTTGTCAATTTAAGTTATCGCTCAAAACCATGCTACCCTAAAGTCCCAAATCAAACACTTATAAAACTTCAAACGCCCCTAACTTCTATACGGTACGTCCTACACCTATCAAAGTTTGCAACATACAAATGCTTGTAACTTTTTACTGGAGCGTCATAAAACCTTGAAGTTTTGTAACAATAAAGTACTCGAGCCTCTTGTCAATTTAAGCCATCGCTCAAAGCTATGCTACCCTTGAGTCCCAAATCAAACACTGATAAAACTTTAAACGCCCCTAACTTCTTTACGGTACGTGCTACACCTATCAAAGTTTGCAACATACAAATGCTAGTATCTTTTTACTGGAGCGTCATAAAACCTTGAAATTTTGTAACAATAAAGTACTCGAGCCTCTTGTCAATTTAAGCCATCGCTCAAAGCTATGCTACCCTTGAGTCCCAAATCAAACACTGATAAAACTTTAAACGCCCCTAACTTCTATATGGTACGTCCTACACCTATCAAAGTTTACAACATACAAATGCTTGTAACTTTTGACTGGAGCGTCATAACACTTTGAAATTTTGTAACAATAAACTACTCGAGCCTCTTGTCAATTTAAGCTTTCGCTCAAAACTATGCTACCCTAGAGTCCCAAATCAAACTCTGATAAAACTTCAAACGCCCCTAACTTCTTTACGGTACGTCCTACACCTATCAAAGTTTGCAACATACAAATGCTTGTAACTTTTTACTGGAGCGTCATAAAACCTTGAAATTTTGTAACAATAAAGTACTCGAGCCTCTTGTCAATTTAAGCCATCGCTCAAAGCTATGCTACCCTTGAGTCCCAAATCAAACACTGATAAAACTTTAAACGCCCCTAACTTCTTTACGGTACGTGCTACACCTATCAAAGTTTGCAACATACAAATGCTAGTATCTTTTTACTGGAGCGTCATAAAACCTTGAAATTTTGTAACAATAAAGTACTCGAGCCTCTTGTCAATTTAAGCCATCGCTCAAAGCTATGCTACCCTTGAGTCCCAAATCAAACACTGATTAAATTTCAAATGGCCCTAACTTCTATACGGTACGTCCTACACCTATCAAAGTTTGCAACATACAAATGCTTGTAACTTTTTACTGGAGCGTCATAAAACCTTGAAATTTTGTAACAATGAAGTACCCGAGCCCCTTGTCAATTTAAGCCATCGCTCAAAGCTATGTTACCCTTGAGTCCCAAATCAAACACTGATAAAACTTCAATTGGCCCTAACTTCTATACGGTACGTCCTACACCTATCAAAGTTTGCAACATACAAATGCTTGTAACTTTTTACTGGAGGGTCATAAAACCTTTAAATTTTGTAACAATAAAGTACTCGAGCCTCTTGTCAATTTAAGCCATCGCTCAAAGCTATGCTACCCTTGAGTCGCAAATCAAACACTGATAAAACTTCAAACGCCCCTAACTACTTTACGGTATGTCCTACACCTATCAAAGTTTGCAACATTCAAATGCTTGTAACTTATTACTGGAGCGTCATAAAATCTTGAAATTTTGTAACAATGAAGTTCCCGAGCCTCTTGTCAATTTAAGCTATCGCTCAAAGCTATGCTACCCTTGAGTCCCAAATCAAACACTGATAAAACTTAAAATGGCCCTAACTTCTATACGGTACGTCCTACACCTATCAAAGTTTGCAACATACAAATGCTTGTAACTTTTTACTGGAGTGTCATAAAACCTTGAAGTTTTGTAACAATAAAGTACTCGATCCTCTTGTCAATTTAAGCTATCGCTCAAAGCTATGCTACCCTAGAGTCCCAAATCAAACACTGATAAAACTTCAATTGGCCCTAACTTCTATACGGTACGTCCTAAACCTATCAAAGTTTGCAACATACAAATGCTTGTATCTTTTTACTGGAGCGTCATAAAACCTTGAAATTTTGTAACAATGAAGTACCCGAGCCTCTTGTCAATTTAAGCTATCGTTCAAAGCTATGCTACCCTAGAGTCCCAAATCAAACACTGAGAAAACTTCAAATGGCCCTAACTTCTATACGGTACGTCCTACACTTATAAAAGTTTGCAACATACAAATGCTTGTATCTTTTTACTGGAGCGTCATAAAACCTTGAAATTTTGTAACAATAAAGTACTCGAGCCTCTTGTCAATTTAAGCTATCGCTCAAAACTATGCTACCCTAGAGTCCCAAATCAAACACTGATAAAACTTCAAATGGCCCCAACTTCTATACGGTACGTCCTACACCTATCAAAGTTTGCAACATACAAATGCTTGTAACTTTTTACTGGAGCGTCCTAAAACCTTGAAATTTTGTAACAATAAAGTACTCGAGCCTCTTGTCAATTTAAGCCATCGCTCAAAGCTATGCTACCCTAGAGTCCCAAATCAAACACTGATAAAACTTCAAATGGCCCTAACTTCTATACGGTACGTCCTACACCTATCAAAGTTTGCAACATACAAATGCTTGTATCTTTTTACTAGAGCGTCATAAAATCTTGAAATGTTGTAACAATAAAGTACCCGAGCCTCTTGTCAATTTAAGCCATCGCTCAAAGCTATGCTACCATTGAGTCCCAAATCAAACACTGATCAAGCTTCAAATGGCCCTAACTTCTATACGGTACGTCCTACACCTATCAAAGTTTGCAACATACAAATGCTTGTAACTTTTTACTGGAGCGACATAAAACCTTGAAATTTTGTAACAATGAAGTACCCGAGCCCCTTGTCAATTTAAGCCATCGCTCAAAGCTATGCTACCCTTGAGTCCCAAATCAAACACTGATAAATCTTCAAATGGCCCTAACTTCTATACGGTACGTCCTACACCTATCAAACTTTGCAACATACAAATGCTTGTAACTTTTTACTGGAGCGTCCTAAAACCTTGAAATATTGTAACAATAAAGTACTCGAGCCTCTTGTCAATTTAAGCCATCGCTCAAAGCTATGCTACCCTTGAGTCCCAAATCAAACACTGATAAAACTTCAAACGCCCCTAACTTCTTTACGGTACGTCCTACACCTATCAAAGTTTGCAACATTCAAATGCTTGTAACTTTTTACTGGAGCGTCATAAAATCTTGAAATTTTGTAACAATGAAGTACCCGAGCCTCTTGTCAATTTAAGCTATCGCTCAAAGCTATGCTACCCTTGAGTCCCAAATCAAACACTGATAAAACTTCAAATGGCCCTAACTTCTATACGGTACGTCCTACACCTATCAAAGTTTGCAACATACAAATGCTTGTAACTTTTTACTGGAGCGTCATAAAACCTTCAAGTTTTGTAACAATAAAGTACTCGATCCTCTTGTCAATTTAAGCTATCGCTCAAAGCTATGCTATCCTAGAGTCCCAAATCAAACACTGATAAAACTTCAATTGGCCCTAACTTCTATACGGTACGTCCTACACCTATCAAAGTTTGCAACATACAAATGCTTGTATCTTTTTACTGGAGCGTCATAAAACCTTGAAATTTTGTAACAATAAAGTACTCGAGCATCTTGTCAATTTAAGCCATCGCTCAAAGCTATGCTACCCTAGAGTCCCAAATCAAACACTGATAAAACTTCAAACGCCCCTAACTTCTTTACGGTACGTCCTACACCTATCAAAGTTTGCAACATACAAATGCTTGTATCTTTATACTGGAGCGTCATAAAACCTTGAAATTTTGTAACAATAAAGTACTCGAGCCTCTTGTCAATTTAAGCCATCGCTCAAAGCTATGCTACCATTGAGTCCCAAATCAAACACTGATAAAACTTCAAATGGCCCTAACTTCTATACGGTACGTCCTACACCTATCAAAGTTTGCAACATACAAATGCTTGTATCTTTATACTGGAGCGTCATAAAACCTTGAAATTTTGTAACAATAAAGTACTCGAGTCTCTTGTCAATTTAAGCCATCGCTCAAAGCTAGAGGCCCAAATCAAGCCTAGAGTCCCAAATCAAACACTGAGAAAACTTCAAATGGCCCTAACTTCTATACGGTACGTCCTACACCTATCAAAGTTTGCAACATACAAATGCTTGTAACTTTTTACTGGAGCGTCATAAAACCTTGAAATTTGGTAACAATAAAGTACCCGAGCCTCTTGTCAATTTAAGCTATCGCTCAAAGCTATGCTACGCTTGAGTCCCAAATCAAACACTGATAAAACTTCAAACGCCCCTAACTTCTTTACGGTACGTCCTACACCTATCAAAGTTTGCAACATTCAAATGCTTGTAACTTTTTACTGGAGCGTCATAAAACCTTGAAATTTGGTAACAATAAAGTACCCGAGCCTCTTGTCAATTTAAGCTATCGCTCAAAGCTATGCTACGCTTGAGTCCCAAATCAAACACTGATAAAACTTCAAATGGCCCTAACTTCTATACGGTACGTCCTACACCTATCAAAGTTTGCAACATACAAATGCTTGTAACTTTTTACTGGAGCGTCATAAAACCTTGAAATTTTGTAACAATAAAGTACTCGAGCATCTTGTCAATTTAAGTTATCGCTCAAAACCATGCTACCCTAAAGTCCCAAATCAAACACTTATAAAACTTCAAACGCCCCTAACTTCTATACGGTACGTCCTACACCTATCAAAGTTTGCAACATACAAATGCTTGTAACTTTTTACTGGAGCGTCATAAAACCTTGAAGTTTTGTAACAATAAAGTACTCGAGCCTCTTGTCAATTTAAGCCATCGCTCAAAGCTATGCTACCCTTGAGTCCCAAATCAAACACTGATAAAACTTTAAACGCCCCTAACTTCTTTACGGTACGTGCTACACCTATCAAAGTTTGCAACATACAAATGCTAGTATCTTTTTACTGGAGCGTCATAAAACCTTGAAATTTTGTAACAATAAAGTACTTGAGCCTCTTGTCAATTTAAGCCATCGCTCAAAGCTATGCTACCCTTGAGTCCCAAATCAAACACTGATAAAACTTTAAACGCCCCTAACTTCTATATGGTACGTCCTACACCTATCAAAGTTTACAACATACAAATGCTTGTAACTTTTGACTGGAGCGTCATAACACTTTGAAATTTTGTAACAATAAACTACTCGAGCCTCTTGTCAATTTAAGCTTTCGCTCAAAACTATGCTACCCTAGAGTCCCAAATCAAACTCTGATAAAACTTCAAACGCCCCTAACTTCTTTACGGTACGTCCTACACCTATCAAAGTTTGCAACATACAAATGCTTGTAACTTTTTACTGGAGCGTCATAAAACCTTGAAATTTTGTAACAATAAAGTACTCGAGCCTCTTGTCAATTTAAGCCATCGCTCAAAGCTATGCTACCCTTGAGTCCCAAATCAAACACTGATAAAACTTTAAACGCCCCTAACTTCTTTACGGTACGTGCTACACCTATCAAAGTTTGCAACATACAAATGCTAGTATCTTTTTACTGGAGCGTCATAAAACCTTGAAATTTTGTAACAATAAAGTACTCGAGCCTCTTGTCAATTTAAGCCATCGCTCAAAGCTATGCTACCCTTGAGTCCCAAATCAAACACTGATTAAATTTCAAATGGCCCTAACTTCTATACGGTACGTCCTACACCTATCAATGTTTGCAACATACAAATGCTTGTAACTTTTTACTGGAGCGTCATAAAACCTTGAAATTTTGTAACAATGAAGTACCCGAGCCCCTTGTCAATTTAAGCCATCGCTCAAAGCTATGTTACCCTTGAGTCCCAAATCAAACACTGATAAAACTTCAATTGGCCCTAACTTCTATACGGTACGTCCTACACCTATCAAAGTTTGCAACATACAAATGCTTGTAACTTTTTACTGGAGGGTCATAAAACCTTTAAATTTTGTAACAATAAAGTACTCGAGCCTCTTGTCAATTTAAGCCATCGCTCAAAGCTATGCTACCCTTGAGTCCCAAATCAAACACTGATAAAACTTCAAACGCCCCTAACTACTTTACGGTACGTCCTACACCTATCAAAGTTTGCAACATTCAAATGCTTGTAACTTATTACTGGAGCGTCATAAAATCTTGAAATTTTGTAACAATGAAGTACCCGAGCCTCTTGTCAATTTAAGCTATCGCTCAAAGCTATGCTACCCTTGAGTCCCAAATCAAACACTGATAAAACTTAAAATGGCCCTAACTTCTATACGGTACGTCCTACACCTATCAAAGTTTGCAACATACAAATGCTTGTAACTTTTTACTGGAGTGTCATAAAACCTTGAAGTTTTGTAACAATAAAGTACTCGATCCTCTTGTCAATTTAAGCTATCGCTCAAAGCTATGCTACCCTAGAGTCCCAAATCAAACACTGATAAAACTTCAATTGGCCCTAACTTCTATACGGTACGTCCTAAACCTATCAAAGTTTGCAACATACAAATGCTTGTATCTTTTTACTGGAGCGTCATAAAACCTTGAAATTTTGTAACAATGAAGTACCCGAGCCTCTTGTCAATTTAAGCTATCGTTCAAAGCTGTGCTACCCTAGAGTCCCAAATCAAACACTGAGAAAACTTCAAATGGCCCTAACTTCTATACGGTACGTCCTACACTTATCAAAGTTTGCAACATACAAATGCTTGTATCTTTTTACTGGAGCGTCATAAAACCTTGAAATTTTGTAACAATAAAGTACTCGAGCCTCTTGTCAATTTAAGCTATCGCTCAAAACTATGCTACCCTAGAGTCCCAAATCAAACACTGATAAAACTTCAAATGGCCCCAACTTCTATACGGTACGTCCTACACCTATCAAAGTTTGCAACATACAAATGCTTGTAACTTTTTACTGGAGCGTCCTAAAACCTTGAAATTTTGTAACAATAAAGTACTCGAGCCTCTTGTCAATTTAAGCCATCGCTCAAAGCTATGCTACCCTAGAGTCCCAAATCAAACACTGATAAAACTTCAAATGGCCCTAACTTCTATACGGTACGTCCTACACCTATCAAAGTTCGCACCATACAAATGCTTGTATCTTTTTACTAGAGCGTCATAAAATCTTGAAATGTTGTAACAATAAAGTACTCGAGCCTCTTGGCAATTTAAGCCATCGCTCAAAGCTATGCTACCATTGAGTCCCAAATCAAACACTGATAAAGCTTCAAATGGCCCTAACTTCTATACGGTACGTCCTACACCTATCAAAGTTTGCAACATACAAATGCTTGTAACTTTTTACTGGAGCGACATAAAACCTTGAAATTTTGTAACAATGAAGTACCCGAGCCCCTTGTCAATTTAAGCCATCGCTCAAAGCTATGCTACCCTTGAGTCCCAAATCAAACACTGATAAATCTTCAAATGGCCCTAACTTCTATACGGTACGTCCTACACCTATCAAACTTTGCAACATACAAATGCTTGTAACTTTTTACTGGAGCGTCCTAAAACCTTGAAATTTTGTAACAATAAAGTACTCGAGCCTCTTGTCAATTTAAGCCATCGCTCAAAGCTATGCTACCCTTGAGTCCCAAATCAAACACTGATAAAACTTCAAACGCCCCTAACTTCTTTACGGTACGTCCTACACCTATCAAAGTTTGCAACATTCAAATGCTTGTAACTTTTTACTGGAGCGTCATAAAATCTTGAAATTTTGTAACAATGAAGTACCCGAGCCTCTTGTCAATTTAAGCTATCGCTCAAAGCTATGCTACCCTTGAGTCCCAAATCAAACACTGATAAAACTTCAAATGGCCCTAACTTCTATACGGTACGTCCTACACCTATCAAAGTTTGCAACATACAAATGCTTGTAACTTTTTACTGGAGCGTCATAAAACCTTCAAGTTTTGTAACAATAAAGTACTCGATCCTCTTGTCAATTTAAGCTATCGCTCAAAGCTATGCTATCCTAGAGTCCCAAATCAAACACTGATAAAACTTCAATTGGCCCTAACTTCTATACGGTACGTCGTACACCTATCAAAGTTTGCAACATATAAATGCTTGTATCTTTTTACTGGAGCGTCATAAAACCTTGAAATTTTGTAACAATAAAGTACTCGAGCATCTTGTCAATTTAAGCCATCGCTCAAAGCTATGCTACCCTAGAGTCCCAAATCAAACACTGATAAAACTTCAAACTCCCCTAACTTCTTTACGGTACGTCCTACACCTATCAAAGTTTGCAACATACAAATGCTTGTATCTTTATACTGGAGCGTCATAAAACCTTGAAATTTTGTAACAATAAAGTACTCGAGCCTCTTGTCAATTTAAGCCATCGCTCAAAGCTATGCTACCATTGAGTCCCAAATCAAACACTGATAAAACTTCAAATGGCCCTAACTTCTATACGGTACGTCCTACACCTATCAAAGTTTGCAACAAACAAATGCTTGTATCTTTATACTGGAGCGTCATAAAACCTTGAAATTTTGTAACAATAAAGTACTCGAGTCTCTTGTCAATTTAAGCCATCGCTCAAAGCTAGAGTCCCAAATCAAGCCTAGATTCCCAAATCAAACACTGAGAAAACTTCAAATGGCCCTAACTTCTATACGGTACGTCCTACACCTATCAAAGTTTGCAACATACAAATGCTTGTAACTTTTTACTGGAGCGTCATAAAACCTTGAAATTTGGTAACAATAAAGTACCCGAGCCTCTTGTCAATTTAAGCTATCGCTCAAAGCTATGCTACGCTTGAGTCCCAAATCAAACACTGATAAAACTTCAAATGGCCCTAACTTCTATACGGTACGTCCTACACCTATCAAAGTTTGCAACATACAAATGCTTGTAACTTTTTACTGGAGCGTCATAAAACCTTGAAATTTTGTAACAATAAAGTACTCGAGCATCTTGTCAATTTAAGTTATCGCTCAAAACCATGCTACCCTAAAGTCCCAAATCAAACACTTATAAAACTTCAAACGCCCCTAACTTCTATACGGTACGTCCTACACCTATCAAAGTTTGCAACATACAAATGCTTGTAACTTTTTACTGGAGCGTCAGAAAACCTTGAAGTTTTGTAACAATAAAGTACTCGAGCCACTTGTCAATTTAAGCTATCGATCAAAACTATGCTACCCTAGAGTCCCAAATCAAACACTAATAAAACTTCAAATGGCCCTAACTTCTATACGGTACGTCCTACACCTATCAAAGTTTGCAACATACAAATGCTTGTATCTTTATACTGGAGCGTCATAAAACCTTGAAATTTTGTAACAAAGTACTCGAGCCTCTTGTCAATTTAAGCCATCGCTCAAAGCTATGCTACACTAGAGTCCCAAATCAAACACTGATAAAACTTCAAATGGCCCTAACTTCTATACGGTACGTCCTACACCTATCACAGTTTGCAACATACAAATGCTTGTAACTTTTTACTGGAGCGTCATAAAACCTTGAAATTTTGTAACAATAAAGTACTCGAGCCTCTTGTCAATTTAAGCCATCGCTCAAAGCTATGCTACCCTTGAGTCCCAAATCAAACACTGATAAAACTTCAAACGCCCCTAACTTCTTTACGGTACGTCCTACACCTATCAAAGTTTGCAACATTCAAATGCTTGTAACTTTTTACTGGAGCGTCATAAAATCTTGAAATTTTGTAACAATGAAGTACCCGAGCCTCTTGTCAATTTAAGCTATCGCTCAAAGCTATGCTACCCTTGAGTCCCAAATCAAACACTGATAAAACTTCAAATGGCCCTAACTTCTATACGGTACGTCCTACACCTATCAAAGTTTGCAACATACAAATGCTTGTAACTTTTTACTGGAGCGTCATAAAACCTTCAAGTTTTGTAACAATAAAGTACTCGATCCTCTTGTCAATTTAAGCTATCGCTCAAAGCTATGCTATCCTAGAGTCCCAAATCAAACACTGATAAAACTTCAATTGGCCCTAACTTCTATACGGTACGTCGTACACCTATCAAAGTTTGCAACATATAAATGCTTGTATCTTTTTACTGGAGCGTCATAAAACCTTGAAATTTTGTAACAATAAAGTACTCGAGCATCTTGTCAATTTAAGCCATCGCTCAAAGCTATGCTACCCTAGAGTCCCAAATCAAACACTGATAAAACTTCAAACTCCCCTAACTTCTTTACGGTACGTCCTACACCTATCAAAGTTTGCAACATACAAATGCTTGTATCTTTATACTGGAGCGTCATAAAACCTTGAAATTTTGTAACAATAGAGTACTCGAGCCTCTTGTCATTTTAAGCCATCGCTCAAAGCTATGCTACCATTGAGTCCCAAATCAAACACTGATAAAACTTCAAATGGCCCTAACTTCTATACGGTACGTCCTACACCTATCAAAGTTTGCAACATACAAATGCTTGTATCTTTATACTGGAGCGTCATAAAACCTTGAAATTTTGTAACAATAAAGTACTCGAGTCTCTTGTCAATTTAAGCCATCGCTCAAAGCTAGAGTCCCAAATCAAGCCTAGAGTCCCAAATCAAACACTGAGAAAACTTCAAATGGCCCTAACTTCTATACGGTACGTCCTACACCTATCAAAGTTTGCAACATACAAATGCTTGTAACTTTTTACTGGAGCGTCATAAAACCTTCAAGTTTTGTAACAATAAAGTACTCGATCCTCTTGTCAATTTAAGGTATCGCTCAAAGCTATGCTATCCTAGAGTCCCAAATCAAACACTGATAAAACTTCAATTGGCCCTAACTTCTATACGGTACGTCGTACACCTATCAAAGTTTGCAACATATAAATGCTTGTATCTTTTTACTGGAGCGTCATAAAACCTTGAAATTTTGTAACAATAAAGTACTCGAGCATCTTGTCAATTTAAGCCATCGCTCAAAGCTATGCTACCCTAGAGTCCCAAATCAAACACTGATAAAACTTCAAACTCCCCTAACTTCTTTACGGTACGTCCTACACCTATCAAAGTTTGCAACATACAAATGCTTGTATCTTTATACTGGAGCGTCATAAAACCTTGAAATTTTGTAACAATAAAGTACTCGAGCCTCTTGTCAATTTAAGCCATCGCTCAAAGCTATGCTACCATTGAGTCCCAAATCAAACACTGATAAAACTTCAAATGGCCCTAACTTCTATACGGTACGTCCTACACCTATCAAAGTTTGCAACATACAAATGCTTGTATCTTTATACTGGAGCGTCATAAAACCTTGAAATTTTGTAACAATAAAGTACTCGAGTCTCTTGTCAATTTAAGCCATCGCTCAAAGCTAGAGTCCCAAATCAAGCCTAGATTCCCAAATCAAACACTGAGAAAACTTCAAATGGCCCTAACTTCTATACGGTACGTCCTACACCTATCAAAGTTTGCAACATACAAATGCTTGTAACTTTTTACTGGAGCGTCATAAAACCTTGAAATTTGGTAACAATAAAGTACCCGAGCCTCTTGTCAATTTAAGCTATCGCTCAAAGCTATGCTACGCTTGAGTCCCAAATCAAACACTGATAAAATTTCAAATGGCCCTAACTTCTATACGGTACGTCCTACACCTATCAAAGTTTGCAACATACAAATGCTTGTAACTTTTTACTGGAGCGTCATAAAACCTTGAAATTTTGTAACAATAAAGTACTCGAGCATCTTGTCAATTTAAGTTATCGCTCAAAACCATGCTACCCTAAAGTCCCAAATCAAACACTTATAAAACTTCAAACGCCCCTAACTTCTATACGGTACGTCCTACACCTATCAAAGTTTGCAACATACAAATGCTTGTAACTTTTTACTGGAGCGTCAGAAAACCTTGAAGTTTTGTAACAATAAAGTACTCGAGCCACTTGTCAATTTAAGCTATCGATCAAAACTATGCTACCCTAGAGTCCCAAATCAAACACTAATAAAACTTCAAATGGCCCTAACTTCTATACGGTACGTCCTACACCTATCAAAGTTTGCAACATACAAATGCTTGTATCTTTATACTGGAGCGTCATAAAACCTTGAAATTTTGTAACAAAGTACTCGAGCCTCTTGTCAATTTAAGCCATCGCTCAAAGCTATGCTACACTAGAGTCCCAAATCAAACACTGATAAAACTTCAAATGGCCCTAACTTCTATACGGTACGTCCTACACCTATCACAGTTTGCAACATACAAATGCTTGTAACTTTTTACTGGAGCGTCATAAAACCTTGAAATTTTGTAACAATAAAGTACTCGAGCCTCTTGTCAATTTAAGCCATCGCTCAAAGCTATGCTACCCTAGAGTCCCAAATCAAACACTGATAAAACTTCAAACGCCCCTAACTTCTTTACGGTACGTCCTACACCTATCAAAGTTTGCAACATTCAAATGCTTGTAACTTTTTACTGGAGCGTCATAAAATCTTGAAATTTTGTAACAATGAAGTACCCGAGCCTCTTGTCAATTTAAGCTATCGCTCAAAGCTATGCTACCCTTGAGTCCCAAATCAAACACTGATAAAACTTCAAATGGCCCTAACTTCTATACGGTACGTCCTACACCTATCAAAGTTTGCAACATACAAATGCTTGTAACTTTTTACTGGAGCGTCATAAAACCTTCAAGTTTTGTAACAATAAAGTACTCGATCCTCTTGTCAATTTAAGCTATCGCTCAAAGCTATGCTATCCTAGAGTCCCAAATCAAACACTGATAAAACTTCAATTGGCCCTAACTTCTATACGGTACGTCGTACACCTATCAAAGTTTGCAACATATAAATGCTTGTATCTTTTTACTGGAGCGTCATAAAACCTTGAAATTTTGTAACAATAAAGTACTCGAGCATCTTGTCAATTTAAGCCATCGCTCAAAGCTATGCTACCCTAGAGTCCCAAATCAAACACTGATAAAACTTCAAACTGCCCTAACTTCTTTACGGTACGTCCTACACCTATCAAAGTTTGCAACATACAAATGCTTGTATCTTTATACTGGAGCGTCATAAAACCTTGAAATTTTGTAACAATAAAGTACTCGAGCCTCTTGTCAATTTAAGCCATCGCTCAAAGCTATGCTACCATTGAGTCCCAAATCAAACACTGATAAAACTTCAAATGGCCCTAACTTCTATACGGTACGTCCTACACCTATCAAAGTTTGCAACATACAAATGCTTGTATCTTTATACTGGAGCGTCATAAAACCTTGAAATTTTGTAACAATAAAGTACTCGAGTCTCTTGTCAATTTAAGCCATCGCTCAAAGCTAGAGTCCCAAATCAAGCCTAGAGTCCCAAATCAAACACTGAGAAAACTTCAAATGGCCCTAACTTCTATACGGTACGTCCTACACCTATCAAAGTTTGCAACATACAAATGCTTGTAACTTTTTACTGGAGCGTCATAAAACCTTGAAATTTGGTAACAATAAAGTACCCGAGCCTCTTGTCAATTTAAGCTATCGCTCAAAGCTATGCTACGCTTGAGTCCCAAATCAAACACTGATAAAACTTCAAATGGCCCTAACTTCTATACGGTACGTCCTACACCTATCAAAGTTTGCAACATACAAATGCTTGTAACTTTTTACTGGAGCGTCATAAAACCTTGAAATTTTGTAACAATAAAGTACTCGAGCATCTTGTCAATTTAAGCCATCGCTCAAAGCTATGCTACCCTAGAGTCCCAAATCAAACACTGATAAAACTTCAAACTCCCCTAACTTCTTTACGGTACGTCCTACACCTATCAAAGTTTGCAACATACAAATGCTTGTATCTTTATACTGGAGCGTCATAAAACCTTGAAATTTTGTAACAATAAAGTACTCGAGCCTCTTGTCAATTTAAGCCATCGCTCAAAGCTATGCTACCATTGAGTCCCAAATCAAACACTGATAAAACTTCAAATGGCCCTAACTTCTATACGGTACGTCCTACACCTATCAAAGTTTGCAACATACAAATGCTTGTATCTTTATACTGGAGCGTCATAAAACCTTGAAATTTTGTAACAATAAAGTACTCGAGTCTCTTGTCAATTTAAGCCATCGCTCAAAGCTAGAGTCCCAAATCAAGCCTAGAGTCCCAAATCAAACACTGAGAAAACTTCAAATGGCCCTAACTTCTATACGGTACGTCCTACACCTATCAAAGTTTGCAACATACAAATGCTTGTAACTTTTTACTGGAGCGTCATAAAACCTTGAAATTTTGTAACAATAAAGAACTCGAGCATCTTGTCAATTTAAGTTATCGCTCAAAACCATGCTACCCTAAAGTCCCAAATCAAACACTTATAAAACTTCAAACGCCCCTAACTTCTATACGGTACGTCCTACACCTATCAAAGTTTGCAACATACAAATGCTTGTAACTTTTTACTGGAGCGTCAGAAAACCTTGAAGTTTTGTAACAATAAAGTACTCGAGCCACTTGTCAATTTAAGCTATCGATCAAAACTATGCTACCCTAGAGTCCCAAATCAAACACTAATAAAACTTCAAATGGCCCTAACTTCTATACGGTACGTCCTACACCTATCAAAGTTTGCAACATACAAATGCTTTTATCTTTATACTGGAGCGTCATAAAACCTTGAAATTTTGTAACAAAGTACTCGAGCCTCTTGTCAATTTAAGCCATCGCTCAAAGCTATGCTACACTAGAGTCCCAAATCAAACACTGATAAAACTTCAAATGGCCCTAACTTCTATACGGTACGTCCTACACCTATCACAGTTTGCAACATACAAATGCTTGTAACTTTTTACTGGAGCGTCATAAAACCTTGAAATTTTGTAACAATAAAGTACCCGAGCCTCTTGTCAATTTAAGCTATCGCTCAAAGCTATGCTACCCTTGAGTCCCAAATCAAACACTGATAAAACTTCAAATGGCCCTAACTTCTATACGGTACGTCCTACACCTATCAAAGTTTGCAACATACAAATGCTTGTAACTTTTTACTGGAGCGTCCTAAAACCTTGAAATTTTGTAATAATAAAGTACTCGAGCCTCTTGTCAATTTAAGCCATCGCTCAAAGCTATGCTACCCTTGAGTCCCAAATCAAACACTGATAAAACTTCAAACGCCCCTAACTTCTTTACGGTACGTCCTACACCTATCAAAGTTTGCAACATTCAAATGCTTGTAACTTTTTACTGGAGCGTCATAAAATCTTGAAATTTTGTAACAATGAAGTACCCGAGCCTCTTGTCAATTTAAGCTATCGCTCAAAGCTATGCTACCCTTGAGTCCCAAATCAAACACTGATAAAACTTCAAATGGCCCTAACTTCTATACGGTACGTCCTACACCTATCAAAGTTTGCAACATACAAATGCTTGTAACTTTTTACTGGAGCGTCATAAAACCTTCAAGTTTTGTAACAATAAAGTACTCGATCCTCTTGTCAATTTAAGCTATCGGTCAAAGCTATGCTATCCTAGAGTCCCAAATCAAACACTGATAAAACTTCAATTGGCCCTAACTTCTATACGGTACGTCGTACACCTATCAAAGTTTGCAACATATAAATGCTTGTATCTTTTTACTGGAGCGTCATAAAACCTTGAAATTTTGTAACAATAAAGTACTCGAGCATCTTGTCAATTTAAGCCATCGCTCAAAGCTATGCTACCCTAGAGTCCCAAATCAAACACTGATAAAACTTCAAACTCCCCTAACTTCTTTACGGTACGTCCTACACCTATCAAAGTTTGCAACATACAAATGCTTGTATCTTTATACTGGAGCGTCATAAAACCTTGAAATTTTGTAACAATAAAGTACTCGAGCCTCTTGTCAATTTAAGCCATCGCTCAAAGCTATGCTACCATTGAGTCCCAAATCAAACACTGATAAAACTTCAAATGGCCCTAACTTCTATACGGTACGTCCTACACCTATCAAAGTTTGCAACATACAAATGCTTGTATCTTTATACTGGAGCGTCATAAAACCTTGAAATTTTGTAACAATAAAGTACTCGAGTCTCTTGTCAATTTAAGCCATCGCTCAAAGCTAGAGTCCCAAATCAAGCCTAGAGTCCCAAATCAAACACTGATAAAACTTCAAATGGCCCTAACTTCTATACGGTACGTCCTACACCTATCAAAGTTTGCAACATACAAATGCTTGTAACTTTTTACTGGAGCGTCATAAAACCTTGAAATTTGGTAACAATAAAGTACCCGAGCCTCTTGTCAATTTAAGCTATCGCTCAAAGCTATGCTACGCTTGAGTCCCAAATCAAACACTGATAAAACTTCAAATGGCCCTAACTTCTACACGGTACGTCCTACACCTATCAAAGTTTGCAACATACAAATGCTTGTAACTTTTTACTGGAGCGTCATAAAACCTTGAAATTTTGTAACAATAAAGTACCCGAGCATCTTGTCAATTTAAGTTATCGCTCAAAACCATGCTACCCTAAAGTCCCAAATCAAACACTTATAAAACTTCAAACGCCCCTAACTTCTATACGGTACGTCCTACACCTATCAAAGTTTGCAACATACAAATGCTTGTAACTTTTTACTGGAGCGTCATAAAACCTTGAAGTTTTGTAACAATAAAGTACTCGAGCCACTTGTCAATTTAAGCTATCGATCAAAACTATGCTACCCTAGAGTCCCAAATCAAACACTAATAAAACTTCAAATGGCCCTAACTTCTATACGGTACGTCCTACACCTATCAAAGTTTGCAACATACAAATGCTTGTATCTTTATACTGGAGCGTCATAAAACCTTGAAATTTTGTAACAAAGTACTCGAGCCTCTTGTCAATTTAAGCCATCGCTCAAAGCTATGCTACACTAGAGTCCCAAATCAAACACTGATAAAACTTCAAATGGCCCTAACTTCTATACGGTACGTCCTACACCTATCACAGTTTGCAACATACAAATGCTTGTAACTTTTTACTGGAGCGTCATAAAACCTTGAAATTTTGTAACAATAAAGTACCCGAGCCTCTTGTCAATTTAAGCTATCGCTCAAAGCTATGCTACGCTTGAGTCCCAAATCAAACACTGATAAAACTTCAAATGGCCCTAACTTCTATACGGTACGTCCTACACCTATCAAAGCTTGCAACATACAAATGCTTGTAACTTTTTACTGGAGCGTCATAAAACCTTGAAATTTTGTAACAATAAAGTACTCGAGCATCTTGTCAATTTAAGTTATCGCTCAAAACCATGCTACCCTAGAGTCCCAAATCAAACACTTATAAAACTTCAAACGCCCCTAACTTCTATACGGTACGTCCTACACCTATCAGAGTTTGCAACATACAAATGCTTCTAACTTTTTACTGGAGCGTCATAAAACCTTGAAGTTTTGTAACAATAAAGTACTCGAGCCTTTTGCAAATTTAAGCCATCGCTCAAAGCTATGCTTCCCTAGAGTCCCAAATCAAACACTGATAAAACTTCAATTGGCCCTAACTTCTATACGGTACGTCCTACACCTATCAAAGTTTGCAACATACAAATGCTTGTATCTTTTTACTGGAGCGTCATAAAACCTTGAAATTTTGTAACAATAAAGTACTCGAGCATCTTGTCAATTTAAGCCATCGCTCAAAGCTATGCTACCCTAGAGTCCCAAATCAAACACTGATAAAACTTTAAATGGCCCTAACTTCTATACGGTACGTCCTACACCTATCAAAGTTTGCAGCATACAAATGCTTGTATCTTTTTACTGGAGCGTCATAAAACCTTGAAATTTTGTAACAATAAAGTACTCGAGCCTCTTGTCAATTTAAGCTATCGATCAAAACTATGCTACCCTAGAGTCCCAAATCAAACACTGATAAAACTTCAAATGGCCCTAACTTCTATACGGTACGTCCTACACCTATCAAAGTTTGCAACATACAAATGCTTGTATCTTTTTACTGGAGCGTCATAAAACCTTGAAATTTTGTAACAATAAAGTACTCGAGCCTCTTGTCAATTTAAGCCATCGCTCAAAGCTAGAGTCCCAAATCAAGCCTAGAGTCCCAAATCAAACACTGATAAAACTTCAAATGGCCCTAACTTCTATACGGTACGTCCTACACCTATCAAAGTTTGCAACATACAAATGCTTGTAACTTTTTACTGGAGCGTCATAAAACCTTGAAATTTTGTAACAATAAAGTACCCGAGCCTCTTGTCAATTTAAGCTATCGCGCAAAGCTATGCTACGCTTGAGTCCCAAATCAAACACTGATAAAACTTCAAATGGCCCTAACTTCTATACGGTACGTCCTACACCTATCAAAGTTTGCAACATACAAATGCTTGTAACTTTTTACTGGAGCGTCATAAAACCTTGAAATTTTGTAACAATAAAGTACTCGAGTATCTTGTCAATTTAAGTTATCGCTCA
The DNA here is from genome assembly GCA_920105625.2 of Clusia tigrina. NCBI lineage: Eukaryota > Metazoa > Arthropoda > Insecta > Diptera > Clusiidae > Clusia > Clusia tigrina. Next base: position 95,014,279 of record OV050032.1, read on the forward strand.
AAACCATGCTACCCTAGAGTCCCAAATCAAACACTTATAAAACTTCAAACGCCCCTAACTTCTATACGGTACGTCCTACACCTATCAAAGTTTGCAACATACAAATGCTTGTAACTTTTTACTGGAGCGTCATAAAACCTTGAAATTTTGTAACAATAAAGTACTCGAGCCTCTTGTCAATTTAAGCCATCGCTCAAAGCTATGCTTCCCTTGAGTCCCAAATTAAACACTGATAAAACTTCAAATGGCCCTAACTTCTATACGGTACGTCCTACACCTATCAAAATTTGCAACATACAAATGCTTGTAACTTTTTACTGGAGCGTCATAAAACCTTGAAATTTTGTAACAATAAAGTACTCGAGCCTCTTGTCAATTTAAGCCATCGCTCAAGCTATGCTACCCTAGAGTCCCAAATCAAATACTGATAAAACTTCAAACGCCCCTAACTTCTTTACGGTACGTCCTACACCAATCAAAGTTTGCAACATACAAATGCTTGTAAATTTTTACTGGAGCGTCATAAAACCTTGAAATTTTGTAACAATGAAATACTCGAGCCACTTGTCAATTTAAGCCATCGCTCAAAGCTATGCTACCCTTGAGTCCCAAATCAAACACTGATAAAACTTCAAATGGCCCTAACTTCTATATGGTACGTCCTACACCTATCAAAGTTTGCAACATACAAATGCTTGTAACTTTTTACTGGAGCGTCATAAAACCTTGAAGTTTTGTAACAATAAAGTACTCGATCCTCTTGTCAATTTAAGCTATCGCTCAAAGCTATGCTACCCTAGAGTCCCAAATCAAACACTGGTAAAACTTCAATTGGCCCTAACTTCTATACGGTACGTCCTACACCTATCAAAGTTTGCAGCATACAAATGCTTGAATCTTTTTACTGGAGCGTCATAAAACCTTGAAATTTTGTAACAATAAAGTACTCGAGCATCTTGTCAATTTAAGCCATCGCTCAAAGCTATGCTACCCTAGAGTCCCAAATCAAACACTGATAAAACTTTAAATGGCCCTAACTTCTATACGGTACGTCCTACACCTATCAAAGTTTGCAACATACAAATGCTTGTATCTTTTTACTGGAGCGTCATAAAACCTTGAAATTTTGTAACAATAAAGTACTCGAGCATCTTGTCAATTTAAGCCATCGCTCAAAGCTATGCTACCCTAGAGTCCCAAATCAAACACTGATAAAACTTTAAATGGCCCTAACTTCTATACGGTACGTCCTACACCTATCAAAGTTTGCAGCATACAAATGCTTGTATCTTTTTACTGGAGCGTCATAAAACCTTGAAATTTTGTAACAATAAAGTACTCGAGCCTCTTGTCAATTTAAGCTATCGATCAAAACTATGCTACCCTAGAGTCCCAAATCAAACACTGATAAAACTTCAAATGGCCCTAACTTCTATACGGTACGTCCTACACCTATCAAAGTTTGCAACATACAAATGCTTGTATCTTTATACTGGAGCGTCATAAAACCTTGAAATTTTGTAACAATAAAGTACTCGAGCCTCTTGTCAATTTAAGCCATCGCTCAAAGCTAGAGTCCCAAATCAAGCCTAGAGTCCCAAATCAAACACTGATAAAACTTCAAATGGCCCTAACTTCTATACGGTACGTCCTACACCTATCAAAGTTTGCAACATACAAATGCTTGTAACTTTTTACTGGAGCGTCATAAAACCTTGAAATTTTGTAACAATAAAGTACCCGAGCCTCTTGTCAATTTAAGCTATCGCGCAAAGCTATGCTACGCTTGAGTCCCAAATCAAACACTGATAAAACTTCAAATGGCCCTAACTTCTATACGGTACGTCCTACACCTATCAAAGTTTGCAACATACAAATGCTTGTAACTTTTTACTGGAGCGTCATAAAACCTTGAAATTTTGTAACAATAAAGTACTCGAGTATCTTGTCAATTTAAGTTATCGCTCAAAACCATGCTACCCTAGAGTCCCAAATCAAACACTTATAAAACTTCAAACGCCCCTAACTTCTATACGGTACGTCCTACACCTATCAAAGTTTGCAACATACAAATGCTTGTAACTTTTTACTGGAGCGTCATAAAACCTTGAAATTTTGTAACAATAAAGTACTCGAGCCTCTTGTCAATTTAAGCCATCGCTCAAAGCTATGCTTCCCTTGAGTCCCAAATTAAACACTGATAAAACTTCAAATGGCCCTAACTTCTATACGGTACGTCCTACACCTATCAAAATTTGCAACATACAAATGCTTGTAACTTTTTACTGGAGCGTCATAAAACCTTGAAATTTTGTAACAATAAAGTACTCGAGCCTCTTGTCAATTTAAGCCATCGCTCAAGCTATGCTACCCTAGAGTCCCAAATCAAATACTGATAAAACTTCAAACGCCCCTAACTTCTTTACGGTACGTCCTACACCAATCAAAGTTTGCAACATACAAATGCTTGTAAATTTTTACTGGAGCGTCATAAAACCTTGAAATTTTGTAACAATTAAATACTCGAGCCACTTGTCAATTTAAGCCATCGCTCAAAGCTATGCTACCCTTGAGTCCCAAATCAAACACTGATAAAACTTCAAATGGCCCTAACTTCTATATGGTACGTCCTACACCTATCAAAGTTTGCAACATACAAATGCTTGTAACTTTTTACTGGAGCGTCATAAAACCTTGAAGTTTTGTAACAATAAAGTACTCGATCCTCTTGTCAATTTAAGCTATCGCTCAAAGCTATGCTACCCTAGAGTCCCAAATCAAACACTGATAAAACTTCAATTGGCCCTAACTTCTATACGGTACGTCCTACACCTATCAAAGTTTGCAGCATACAAATGCTTGAATCTTTTTACTGGAGCGTCATAAAACCTTGAAATTTTGTAACAATAAAGTACTCGAGCATCTTGTCAATTTAAGCCATCGCTCAAAGCTATGCTACCCTAGAGTCCCAAATCAAACACTGATAAAACTTCAAATGGCCCTAACTTCTATACGGTACGTCCTACACCTATCAAAGTTTGCAACATACAAATGCTTCTAACTTTTTACTGGAGTGTCATAAAACCTTGAAGTTTTGTAACAATAAAGTACTCGAGCCTTTTGTCAATTTAAGCCATCGCCCAAAGCTATGCTACCCTAGAGTCCCAAATCAAACACTGATAAAACTTCAAACGCCCCTAACTTCTATACGGTACGTCCTACACCTATCAAAGTTTGCAACATACAAATGCTTGTAACTTTTTACTGGAGCGTCATAAAACCTTGAAATTTTGTAACAATGAAGTACTCGAGCCTCTTGTCAATTTAAGCCATCGCTCAAAGCTATGCTACCCTTGAGTCCCAAGTCAAACACTGATAAAACTTCAAATGGCCCTTACTTCTTTACGGTACGTCCTACACCTATCAAAGTTGGCAACATTCAAATGCTTGTAACTTTTTACTGGAGCGTCATAAAATCTTGAATAATTGTAACAATAAAGTACCCGAGCCTCTTGTCAATTTAAGCTATCGCTCAAAGCTATGCAACCCTTGAGTCCCAAATCAAACACTGATAAAACTTCAAATGGCCCTAACATCTTTACGGTACGTCCTACACCTATCAAAGTTGGCAACATACAAATGCTTGTAACTTTTTACTGGAGCGTCATAAAACCTTGAAATTTTGTAACAATAAAGTACTCGAGCCTCTTGTCAATTTAAGCTATCGATCAAAACTATGCTACCCTAGAGTCCCAAATAAACACTGATAAAACTTCAAATGGCCCTAACTTCTATACGGTACGTCCTACACCTATCAAAGTTTGCAACATACAAATGCTTGTATCTTTATACTGGAGCGTCATAAAACCTTGAAATTTTGTAACAATAAAGTACTCGAGCCTCTTGTCAATTTAAGCCATCGCTCAAAGCTATGCTACACTAGAGTCCCAAATCAAACACTGATAAAATTTCAAATGGCCCTAACTTCTATACGGTACGTCCTACACCTATAAAAGTTTGCAACATACAAATGCTTGTAACTTTTTACTGGAGCGTCATAAAACCTTGAAATTTTGTAACAATAAAGTACCCGAGCCTCTTGTCAATTTAAGCTATCGCTCAAAGCTATGCTACGCTTGAGTCCCAAATCAAACACTGATAAAACTTCAAATGGCCCTAACTTCTATACGGTACGTCCTACACCTATCAAAGTTTGCAACATACAAATGCTTGTAACTTTTTACTGGAGCGTCATAAAACCTTGAAATTTTGTAAAAATAAAGTACTCGAGCATCTTGTCAATTTAAGTTATCGCTCAAAACCATGCTACCCTAGAGTCCCAAATCAAACACTTATAAAAATTCAAACGCCCCTAACTTCTATACGGTACGTCCTACACCTATCAAAGTTTGCAACATACAAATGCTTCTAACTTTTTACTGGAGCGTCATAAAACCTTGAAGTTTTGTAACAATAAAGTACTCGAGCCTTTTGTCAATTTAAGCCATCGCTCAAAGCTATGCTACCCTAGAGTCCCAAATCAAACACTGATAAAACTTCAATTGGCCCTAACTTCTATACGGTACGTCCTACACCTATCAAAGTTTGCAACATACAAATGCTTGTATCTTTTTACTTGAGCGTCATAAAACCTTGAAATTTTGTAACAATAAAGTACTCGAGCATCTTGTCAATTTAAGCTATCGCTCAAAGCTATGCTACCCTAGAGTCCCAAATCAAACACTGATAAAACTTTAAATGGCCCTAACTTCTATACGGAACGTCCTACACCTATCAAAGTTTGCAACATACAAATGCTTGTATCTTTTTACTGGAGCCTCATAAAACCTTGAAATTTTGTAACAATAAAGTACTCGAGCCTCTTGTCAATTTAAGCTATCGCTCAAAGCTATGCTACCCTTGAGTCCCAAATCAAACACTGATAAAACTTCAAATGGCCCTAACTTCTATACGGTACGTCCTACACCTATCAAAGTTTGCAACATACAAATGCTTGTAACTTTTTACTGGAGCATCATAAAACCTTGAAGTTTTGTAACAATAAAGTACTCGATCCTCTTGTCAATTTAAGCTATCGCTCAAAGCCATGCTACCCTAGAGTCCCAAATCAAACACTGATAAAACTTCAAACGCCCCTAACTTCTTTACGGTACGTCCTACACCTATCAAAGTTTGCAACATACAAATGCTTGTATCTTTATACTGGAGCGTCATAAAACCTAGAAATTTTGTAACAATAAAGTACTCGAGCCTCTTGTCAATTTAAGCTATCGATCAAAGCTATGCTACCCTAGAGTCCCAAATCAAACACTGATAAAACTTCAAATGGCCCTAACTTCTATACGGTACGTCCTACACCTATCAAAGTTTGCAACATACAAATGCTTGTAACTTTTTACTGGAGCGTCATAAAACCTTGAAATTTTGTAACAATAAAGTACCCGAGCCTCTTGTCAATTTAAGCTATCGCTAAAAGCTATGCTACGCTTGAGTCCCAAATCAAACACTGATAAAACTTCAAATGGCCCTAACTTCTATACGGTACGTCCTACACCTATCAAAGTTTGCAACATACAAATGCTTGTAATTTTACTGGAGCGTCATAAAACCTTGAAATTTTGTAACAATAAAGTACTCGAGCATCTTGTCAATTTAAGTTATCGCTCAAAACCATGCTACCCTAGAGTCCCAAATGAAACACTTATAAAACTTCAAACGCCCCTAACTTCTATACGGTACGTTCTACACCTATCAAAGTTTGCAACATACAAATGCTTGTAACTTTTTACTGGAGCGTCATAAAACCTTGAAATTTTGTAACAATAAAGTACTCGAGCCTCTTGTCAATTTAAGCCATCGCTCAAAGCTATGCTTCCCTTGAGTCCCAAATCAAACACTGATAAAACTTCAAATGGTCCTAACTTCTATACGGTACGTCCTACACCTATCAAAGTTTGCAACATACAAATGCTTGTAACTTTTTACTGGAGCGTCATAAAACCTTGAAATTTAGTAACAATAAAGTACTCGAGCCTCTTGTCAATTTAATCCATCGCTCAAAGCTATGCTACCCTAGAGTCCCAAATCAAACACTGATAAAACTTCAAACGCCCCTAACTTCTTTACGGTACGTCCTACACCTATCAAAGTTTGCAACATACAAATGCTTGTAACTTTTTACTGGAGCGTCATAAAACCTTGAAATTTTGTAACAATAAAGTACCCGAGCCTCTTGTAAATTTAAGCTATCGCTCAAAGCTATGCTACGCTTGAGTCAAAAATCAAACACTGATAAAACTTCAAATGGCCCTAACTTCTATACGGTACGTCCTACACCTATCAAAGTTTGCAACATACAAATGCTTGTAACTTTTTACTGGAGCGTCATAAAACCTTGAAATTTTGTAACAATAAAGTACTCGAGCATCTTGTCAATTTAAGTTATCGCTCAAAACCATGCTACCCTAGAGTCCCAAATCAAACACTTATAAAACTTCAAACGCCCCTAACTTCTATACGGTACGTCCTACACCTATCAAAGTTTGCAACATACAAATGCTTGTAACTTTTTACTGGAGCGTCATAAAACCTTGAAATTTTGTAACAATAAAGTACTCGAGCATCTTGTCAATTTAAGTTATCGCTCAAAACCATGCTATCCTAGAGTCCCAAATCAAACACTTATAAAACTTCAAACGCCCCTAACTTCTATACGGTACGTCCTACACCTATCAAAGTTTGCAACATACAAATGCTTGTAACTTTTTACTGGAGCGTCATAAAACCTTGAAATTTTGTAACAATAAAGTACTCGAGCCTCTTGTCAATTTAAGCTATCGCTCAAAGCTATGCTACCCTTGAGTCCCAAATCAAACACTGATAAAACTTCAAATGGCCGTAACTTCTATACGGTACGTCCTAAACCTATCAAAGTTTGCAACATACAAATGCTTGTAACTTTTTACTGGAGCGTCATAAAACCTTGAAGTTTTGTAACAATAAAGTACTCGATCCTCTTGTCAATTTAAGCTATCGCTCAAAGCTATGCTACCCTAGAGTCCCAAATCAAACACTGATAAAACTTCAAACGTCCCTAACTTCTTTACGGTACGTCCTACACCTATCAAAGTTTGCAACATACAAATGTTTGTATCTTTATACTGGAGCGTCATAAAACCTTGAAATTTTGTAACAATAAAGTACTCGAGCCTCTTGTCAATTTAAGCTATCGATCAAAACTATGCTACCCTAGAGTCCCAAATCAAACACTGATAAAACTTCAAACGCCCCTAACTTCTTTACGGTACGTCCTACACCTATCAAAGTTTGCAACATACAAATGCTTGTATCTTTATACTGGAGCGTCATAAAACCTTGAAATTTTGTAACAATAAAGTACTCGAGCCTCTTGTCAATTTAAGCCATCGCTCAAAGCTATGCTACCCTAGAGTCCCAAATCAAACACTGATAAAACTTCAAATGGCCCTAACTTCTATACGGTACGTCCTACACCTATCAAAGTTTGCAACATACAAATGCTTGTAACTTTTTACTGGAGCGTCATAAAACCTTGCAATTTTGTAACAATAAAGTACCCGAGCCTCTTGTCAATTTAAGCTATCGCTCAAAGCTATGCTACGCTTGAGTCCCAACTCACACACTGATAAAACTTCAAAAGGCCCTAACTTCTATACGGTACGTCCTACACCTATCAAAGTTTGCAACATACAAATGCTTGTAACTTTTTACTGGAGCGTCATAAAACCTTGAAATTTTGCAACAATAAAGTACTCGAGCATCTTGTCAATTTAAGTTATCGCTCAAAACCATGCTACCCTAGAGTCCCAAATCAAACACTTATAACACTTCAAACGCCCCTAACTTCTATACGGTACGTCCTACACCTATCAAAGTTTGCAACATACAAATGTTTGTATCTTTATACTGGAGCGTCATAAAACCTTGAAATTTTGTAACAATAAAGTACTCGAGCCTCTTGTCAATTTAAGCTATCGATCAAAACTATGCTACCCTAGAGTCCCAAATCAAACACTGATAAAACTTCAAACGCCCCTAACTTCTTTACGGTACGTCCTACACCTATCAAAGTTTGCAACATACAAATGCTTGTATCTTTATACTGGAGCGTCATAAAACCTTGAAATTTTGTAACAATAAAGTACTCGAGCCTCTTGTCAATTTAAGCCATCGCTCAAAGCTATGCTACCCTAGAGTCCCAAATCAAACACTGATAAAACTTCAAATGGCCCTAACTTCTATACGGTACGTCCTACACCTATCAAAGTTTGCAACATACAAATGCTTGTAACTTTTTACTGGAGCGTCATAAAACCTTGAAATTTTGTAACAATAAAGTACCCGAGCCTCTTGTCAATTTAAGCTATCGCTCAAAGCTATGCTACGCTTGAGTCCCAACTCACACACTGATAAAACTTCAAAAGGCCCTAACTTCTATACGGTACGTCCTACACCTATCAAAGTTTGCAACATACAAATGCTTGTAACTTTTTACTGGAGCGTCATAAAACCTTGAAATTTTGCAACAATAAAGTACTCGAGCATCTTGTCAATTTAAGTTATCGCTCAAAACCATGCTACACTAGAGTCCCAAATCAAACACTTATAAAACTTCAAACGTCCCTAACTTCTATACGGTACGTCCTACACCTATCAAAGTTTGCAACATACAAATGCTTGTAACTGTTTACTGGAGCGTCATAAAACCTTGAAATTTTGTAACAATAAAGTACTCGAGCCTCTTGTCAATTTAAGCCATCGCTCAAAGCTATGCTTCCCTTGAGTCCCAAATCAAACACTGATAAAACTTCAAATGGCCCTAACTTCTATACGGTACGTCCTACACCTATCAAAGTTTGCAACATACAAATGCTTGTAACTTTTTACTGGAGCGTCATAAAACCTTGAAATTTAGTAGCAATAAAGTACTCGAGCCTCTTATCGATTTAAGCCATCGCTCAAAGCTATGCTACCCTAGAGTCCCAAATCAAACACTGATAAGACTTCAAACGCCCCTAACTTCTTTACGGAACGTCCTACACCTATCAAAGTTGGCAACATACAAATGCTTGTAACTTTTTACTGGAGCGTCAGAAAACCTTGAAATTTTGTAACAATGAAATACTCGAGCCTCTTGTCAATTTAAGCCATCGCTCAAAGCTATGCTACCCTTGAGTCCCAAATCAAACACTGATAAAACTTCAAATGGCCCTAACTTCTATACGGTACGTCCTACACCTATCAAAGTTTGCAACATACAAATGCTTGTAAATTTTTACTGGAGCGTCATAAAACCTTGAAGTTTTGTATCAATAAAGTACTCGATCCTCTTGTCAATTTAAGCTATCGTTCAAAGCTATGCTACCCTAGAGTCCCAAATCAAACACTGATAAAACTTCAAATGGCCCTAACTTCTATACGGTACGTCCTACACCTATCAAAATTTGCAACATACAAATGCTTGTAACTTTTTACTGGAGCGTCATAAAACCTTGAAATTTTGTAACAATAAAGTACTCGAGCCTCTTGTCAATTTAAGCCATCGCTCAAGCTATGCTACCCTAGAGTCCCAAATCAAATACTGATAAAACTTCAAACGCCCCTAACTTCTTTACGGTACGTCCTACACCAATCAAAGTTTGCAACATACAAATGCTTGTAAATTTTTACTGGAGCGTCATAAAACCTTGAAATTTTGTAACAATGAAATACTCGAGCCACTTGTCAATTTAAGCCATCGCTCAAAGCTATGCTACCCTTGAGTCCCAAATCAAACACTGATAAAACTTCAAATGGCCCTAACTTCTATATGGTACGTCCTACACCTATCAAAGTTTGCAACATACAAATGCTTGTAACTTTTTACTGGAGCGTCATAAAACCTTGAAGTTTTGTAACAATAAAGTACTCGATCCTCTTGTCAATTTAAGCTATCGCTCAAAGCTATGCTACCCTAGAGTCCCAAATCAAACACTGATAAAACTTCAATTGGCCCTAACTTCTATACGGTACGTCCTACACCTATCAAAGTTTGCAGCATACAAATGCTTGAATCTTTTTACTGGAGCGTCATAAAACCTTGAAATTTTGTAACAATAAAGTACTCGAGCATCTTGTCAATTTAAGCCATCGCTCAAAGCTATGCTACCCTAGAGTCCCAAATCAAACACTGATAAAACTTTAAATGGCCCTAACTTCTATACGGTACGTCCTACACCTATCAAAGTTTGCAACATACAAATGCTTCTAACTTTTTACTGGAGTGTCATAAAACCTTGAAGTTTTGTAACAATAAAGTACTCGAGCCTTTTGTCAATTTAAGCCATCGCCCAAAGCTATGCTACCCTAGAGTCCCAAATCAAACACTGATAAAACTTCAAACGCCCCTAACTTCTATACGGTACGTCCTACACCTATCAAAGTTTGCAACATACAAATGCTTGTAACTTTTTACTGGAGCGTCATAAAACCTTGAAATTTTGTAACAATGAAGTACTCGAGCCTCTTGTCAATTTAAGCCATCGCTCAAAGCTATGCTACCCTTGAGTCCCAAGTCAAACACTGATAAAACTTCAAATGGCCCTTACTTCTTTACGGTACGTCCTACACCTATCAAAGTTGGCAACATTCAAATGCTTGTAACTTTTTACTGGAGCGTCATAAAATCTTGAATAATTGTAACAATAAAGTACCCGAGCCTCTTGTCAATTTAAGCTATCGCTCAAAGCTATGCAACCCTTGAGTCCCAAATCAAACACTGATAAAACTTCAAATGGCCCTAACATCTTTACGGTACGTCCTACACCTATCAAAGTTGGCAACATACAAATGCTTGTAACTTTTTACTGGAGCGTCATAAAACCTTGAAATTTTGTAACAATAAAGTACTCGAGCCTCTTGTCAATTTAAGCTATCGATCAAAACTATGCTACCCTAGAGTCCCAAATAAACACTGATAAAACTTCAAATGGCCCTAACTTCTATACGGTACGTCCTACACCTATCAAAGTTTGCAACATACAAATGCTTGTATCTTTATACTGGAGCGTCATAAAACCTTGAAATTTTGTAACAATAAAGTACTCGAGCCTCTTGTCAATTTAAGCCATCGCTCAAAGCTATGCTACACTAGAGTCCCAAATCAAACACTGATAAAATTTCAAATGGCCCTAACTTCTATACGGTACGTCCTACACCTATAAAAGTTTGCAACATACAAATGCTTGTAACTTTTTACTGGAGCGTCATAAAACCTTGAAATTTTGTAACAATAAAGTACCCGAGCCTCTTGTCAATTTAAGCTATCGCTCAAAGCTATGCTACGCTTGAGTCCCAAATCAAACACTGATAAAACTTCAAATGGCCCTAACTTCTATACGGTACGTCCTACACCTATCAAAGTTTGCAACATACAAATGCTTGTAACTTTTTACTGGAGCGTCATAAAACCTTGAAATTTTGTAAAAATAAAGTACTCGAGCATCTTGTCAATTTAAGTTATCGCTCAAAACCATGCTACCCTAGAGTCCCAAATCAAACACTTATAAAACTTCAAACGCCCCTAACTTCTATACGGTACGTCCTACACCTATCAAAGTTTGCAACATACAAATGCTTCTAACTTTTTACTGGAGCGTCATAAAACCTTGAAGTTTTGTAACAATAAAGTACTCGAGCCTTTTGTCAATTTAAGCCATCGCTCAAAGCTATGCTACCCTAGAGTCCCAAATCAAACACTGATAAAACTTCAATTGGCCCTAACTTCTATACGGTACGTCCTACACCTATCAAAGTTTGCAACATACAAATGCTTGTATCTTTTTACTTGAGCGTCATAAAACCTTGAAATTTTGTAACAATAAAGTACTCGAGCATCTTGTCAATTTAAGCCATCGCTCAAAGCTATGCTACCCTAGAGTCCCAAATCAAACACTGATAAAACTTTAAATGGCCCTAACTTCTATACGGAACGTCCTACACCTATCAAAGTTTGCAACATACAAATGCTTGTATCTTTTTACTGGAGCCTCATAAAACCTTGAAATTTTGTAACAATAAAGTACTCGAGCCTCTTGTCAATTTAAGCTATCGCTCAAAGCTATGCTACCCTTGAGTCCCAAATCAAACACTGATAAAACTTCAAATGGCCCTAACTTCTATACGGTACGTCCTACACCTATCAAAGTTTGCAACATACAAATGCTTGTAACTTTTTACTGGAGCATCATAAAACCTTGAAGTTTTGTAACAATAAAGTACTCGATCCTCTTGTCAATTTAAGCTATCGCTCAAAGCCATGCTACCCTAGAGTCCCAAATCAAACACTGATAAAACTTCAAACGCCCCTAACTTCTTTACGGTACGTCCTACACCTATCAAAGTTTGCAACATACAAATGCTTGTATCTTTATACTGGAGCGTCATAAAACCTAGAAATTTTGTAACAATAAAGTACTCGAGCCTCTTGTCAATTTAAGCTATCGATCAAAGCTATGCTACCCTAGAGTCCCAAATCAAACACTGATAAAACTTCAAATGGCCCTAACTTCTATACGGTACGTCCTACACCTATCAAAGTTTGCAACATACAAATGCTTGTAACTTTTTACTGGAGCGTCATAAAACCTTGAAATTTTGTAACAATAAAGTACCCGAGCCTCTTGTCAATTTAAGCTATCGCTAAAAGCTATGCTACGCTTGAGTCCCAAATCAAACACTGATAAAACTTCAAATGGCCCTAACTTCTATACGGTACGTCCTACACCTATCAAAGTTTGCAACATACAAATTCTTGTAATTTTACTGGAGCGTCATAAAACCTTGAAATTTTGTAACAATAAAGTACTCGAGCATCTTGTCAATTTAAGTTATCGCTCAAAACCATGCTACCCTAGAGTCCCAAATGAAACACTTATAAAACTTCAAACGCCCCTAACTTCTATACGGTACGTTCTACACCTATCAAAGTTTGCAACATACAAATGCTTGTAACTTTTTACTGGAGCGTCATAAAACCTTGAAATTTTGTAACAATAAAGTACTCGAGCCTCTTGTCAATTTAAGCCATCGCTCAAAGCTATGCTTCCCTTGAGTCCCAAATCAAACACTGATAAAACTTCAAATGGTCCTAACTTCTATACGGTACGTCCTACACCTATCAAAGTTTGCAACATACAAATGCTTGTAACTTTTTACTGGAGCGTCATAAAACCTTGAAATTTAGTAACAATAAAGTACTCGAGCCTCTTGTCAATTTAAGCCATCGCTCAAAGCTATGCTACCCTAGAGTCCCAAATCAAACACTGATAAAACTTCAAACGCCCCTAACTTCTTTACGGTACGTCCTACACCTATCAAAGTTTGCAACATACAAATGCTTGTAACTTTTTACTGGAGCGTCATAAAACCTTGAAATTTTGTAACAATGAAATACACGAGCCTCTTGTCAATTTAAGCCATCGCTCAAAGCTATGCTACCCTTGAGTCCCAAATCAAACACTGATAAAACTTCAAATGGCCCTAACTTCTATACGGTACGTCCTACACCTATCAAAGTTTGCAACATACAAATGCTTGTAACTTTTTACTGGAGCTTTATAAAACCTTGAAATTTTGTAACAATAAAGTACTCGAGCATCTTGTCAATTTAAGTTATCGCTCAAAACAATGCTACCCTAGAGTCCCAAATCAAACACTTATAAAACTTCAAACGCCCCTAACTTCTATACGGTACGTTCTACACCTATCAAAGTTTGCAACATACAAATGCTTGTAACTTTTTACTGGAGCGTCATAAAACCTTGAAATTTTGTAACAATAAAGTACTCGAGCCTCTTGTCAATTTAAGCCATCGCTCAAACCTATGCTTCCCTTGAGTCCCAAATCAAACACTGATAAAACTTCAAATGGCCCTAACTTATATATGGTACGTCCTACACCTATCAAAGTTTGCAACATACAAATGCTTGTAACTTTTTACTGGAGCGTCATAAAACCTTGAAATTTAGTAACAATAAAGTACTCGAGCCTCTTGTCAATTTAAGCCATCGCTCAAAGCTATGCTACCCTGGAATCCCAAATCAAACACTGATAAAACTTCAAACGCCCCTAACTTCTTTACGGTACGTCCTACACCTATCAAAGTTTGCAACATACAAATGCTTGTAACTTTTTACTGGAGCGTCATAAAACCTTGAAGTTTTGTAACAATAAAGAACTCGAGCATCTTGTCAATTTAAGCCATCGCTCAAAGCTATGCTACCCTAAAATCCCAAATCAAACACTGATAAAACTTCAAATGGCCCTAACATCTTTACGGTACGTCCTACACCTATCAAAGTTTGCAACATACAAATGCTTGTAACTTTTTACTGGAGCGTCATAAAACCTTGAAATTTTGTAACAATAAAGTACCCGAGCCTCTTGTAAATTTAAGCTATCGCTCAAAGCTATGCTACGCTTGAGTCAAAAATCAAACACTGATAAAACTTCAAATGGCCCTAACTTCTATACGGTACGTCCTACACCTATCAAAGTTTGCAACATACAAATGCTTGTAACTTTTTACTGGAGCGTCATAAAACCTTGAAATTTTGTAACAATAAAGTACTCGAGCATCTTGTCAATTTAAGTTATCGCTCAAAACCATGCTACCCTAGAGTCCCAAATCAAACACTTATAAAACTTCAAACGCCCCTAACTTCTATACGGTACGTCCTACACCTATCAAAGTTTGCAACATACAAATGCTTGTAACTTTTTACTGGAGCGTCATAAAACCTTGAAATTTTGTAACAATAAAGTACTCGAGCATCTTGTCAATTTAAGTTATCGCTCAAAACCATGCTATCCTAGAGTCCCAAATCAAACACTTATAAAACTTCAAACGCCCCTAACTTCTATACGGTACGTCCTACACCTATCAAAGTTTGCAACATACAAATGCTTGTAACTTTTTACTGGAGCGTCATAAAACCTTGAAATTTTGTAACAATAAAGTACTCGAGCCTCTTGTCAATTTAAGCTATCGCTCAAAGCTATGCTACCCTTGAGTCCCAAATCAAACACTGATAAAACTTCAAATGGCCGTAACTTCTATACGGTACGTCCTAAACCTATCAAAGTTTGCAACATACAAATGCTTGTAACTTTTTACTGGAGCGTCATAAAACCTTGAAGTTTTGTAACAATAAAGTACTCGATCCTCTTGTCAATTTAAGCTATCGCTCAAAGCTATGCTACCCTAGAGTCCCAAATCAAACACTGATAAAACTTCAAACGCCCCTAACTTCTTTACGGTACGTCCTACACCTATCAAAGTTTGCAACATACAAATGTTTGTATCTTTATACTGGAGCGTCATAAAACCTTGAAATTTTGTAACAATAAAGTACTCGAGCCTCTTGTCAATTTAAGCTATCGATCAAAACTATGCTACCCTAGAGTCCCAAATCAAACACTGATAAAACTTCAAACGCCCCTAACTTCTTTACGGTACGTCCTACACCTATCAAAGTTTGCAACATACAAATGCTTGTATCTTTATACTGGAGCGTCATAAAACCTTGAAATTTTGTAACAATAAAGTACTCGAGCCTCTTGTCAATTTAAGCCATCGCTCAAAGCTATGCTACCCTAGAGTCCCAAATCAAACACTGATAAAACTTCAAATGGCCCTAACTTCTATACGGTACGTCCTACACCTATCAAAGTTTGCAACATACAAATGCTTGTAACTTTTTACTGGAGCGTCATAAAACCTTGAAATTTTGTAACAATAAAGTACCCGAGCCTCTTGTCAATTTAAGCTATCGCTCAAAGCTATGCTACGCTTGAGTCCCAACTCACACACTGATAAAACTTCAAATGGCCCTAACTTCTATACGGTACGTCCTACACCTATCAAAGTTTGCAACATACAAATGCTTGTAACTTTTTACTGGAGCGTCATAAAACCTTGAAATTTTGCAACAATAAAGTACTCGAGCATCTTGTCAATTTAAGTTATCGCTCAAAACCATGCTACCCTAGAGTCCCAAATCAAACACTTATAAAACTTCAAACGCCCCTAACTTCTATACGGTACGTCCTACACCTATCAAAGTTTGCAACATACAAATGCTTGTAACTTTTTACTGGAGCGTCATAAAACCTTGAAATTTTGTAACAATAAAGTACTCGAGCCTCTTGTCAATTTAAGCCATCGCTCAAAGCTATGCTTCCCTTGAGTCCCAAATCAAACACTGATAAAACTTCAAATGGCCCTAACTTCTATACGGTACGTCCTACACCTATCAAAGTTTGCAACATACAAATGCTTGTAACTTTTTACTGGAGCGTCATAAAACCTTGAAATTTAGTAGCAATAAAGTACTCGAGCCTCTTGTCGATTTAAGCCATCGCTCAAAGCTATGCTACCCTTGAGTCCCAAATCAAACACTGATAAAACTTCAAACGCCCCTAACTTCTTTACGGTACGTCCTACACCTATCAAAGTTTGCAACATACAAATGCTTGTAACTTTTTACTGGAGCGTCAGAAAACCTTGAAATTTTGTAACAATGAAATACTCGAGCCTCTTGTCAATTTAAGCCATCGCTCAAAGCTATGCTACCCTTGAGTCCCAAATCAAACACTGATAAAACTTCAAATGGCCCTAACTTCTATACGGTACGTCCTACACCTATCAAAGTTTGCAA
Source organism: Clusia tigrina (assembly GCA_920105625.2). Lineage (NCBI taxonomy): Eukaryota > Metazoa > Arthropoda > Insecta > Diptera > Clusiidae > Clusia > Clusia tigrina. Next base: position 95,031,036 of record OV050032.1, read on the forward strand.
CATACAAATGCTTGTAAATTTTTACTGGAGCGTCATAAAACCTTGAAGTTTTGTATCAATAAAGTACTCGATCCTCTTGTCAATTTAAGCTATCGTTCAAAGCTATGCTACCCTAGAGTCCCAAATCAAACACTGATAAAACTTCAATTGGCCCTAACTTCTATACGGTACGTCCTACACCTATCAAAGTTTGCAGCATACAAATGCTTGTATCTTTTTACTGGAGCGTCATAAAACCTTGAAATTTGGTAACAATAAAGAACTCGAGCATCTTGTCAATTTAAGCCATCGCTCAAAGCTATGCTACCCTAGAGTCCCAAATCAAACACTGATAAAACTTTAAATGTCCCTAACTTCTATACGGTACTTCCTACACCTATCAAAGTTTGCAACATACAAATGCTTCTAACTTTTTACTGGAGCGTCATAAAACCTTGAAGTTTTGTAACAATAAAGTACTCGAGCCTTTTGTCAATTTAAGCCATCGCTCAAAGCTATGCTACCCTAGAGTCCCAAATCAAACACTGATAAGACTTCAAATGGCCCTAACATCTTTACGGTACGTCCTACACCTATCAAAGTTTGCAACATACAAATGCTTGTAACTTTTTACTGGAGCGTCATAAAACCTTGAAATTTTGTAACAATAAAGTACTCGAGCATCTTGTCAATTTAAGTTATCGCTCAAAACCATGCTACCCTAGAGTCCCAAATCAAACACTTATAAAACTTCAAACGCCCCTAACTTCTATACGGTACGTCCTACACCTATCAAAGTTTGCAACATACAAATGTTTGTAACTTTTTACTGGAGCGTCATAAAACCTTGAAATTTTGTAACAATAAAGTACTCGAGCCTCTTGTCAATTTAAGCCATCGCTCAAAGCTATGCTTCCCTTGAGTCCCAAATCAAACACTGATAAAACTTCAAATGGCCCTAACTTCTATACGGTACGTCCTACACCTATCAAAGTTTGCAACATACAAATGCTTGTAAATTTTTACTGGAGCGTCATAAAATCTTGAAATTTTGTAACAATAAAGTACTCGAGCCTCTTGTCAATTTAAGCCATCGCTCAAAGCTATGCTACCCTAGAGTCCCAAATCAAACACTGATAAAACTTCAAACGCCCCTAACTTCTATACGGTACGTCCTACACCTATCAAAGTTTGCAACATACAAATGCTTGTAACTTTTTACTGGAGCGTCATAAAACCTTGAAATTTTGTAACAATGAAATACTCGAGCCTCTTGTCAATTTAAGCCATCGCTCAAAGCTATGCTACCCTAGAGTCCCAAATCAAACACTGATAAAACTTCAAACGCCCCTAACTTCTATACGGTACGTCCTACACCTATCAAAGTTTGCAACATACAAATGCTTGTAACTTTTTACTGGAGCGTCATAAAACCTTGAAATTTTGTAACAATAAAGTACCCGAGCCTCTTGTCAATTTAAGCTATCGCTCAAAGCTATGCTACGCTTGAGTCCCAACTCAAACACTGATAAAACTTCAAAAGGCCCTAACTTCTATACGGTACGTCCTACACCTATCAAAGTTTGCAACATACAAATGCTTGTAACTTTTTACTGGAGCGTCATAAAACCTTGAAATTTTGTAACAATTAAGTACTCGAGCATCTTGTCAATTTAAGTTATCGCTCAAAACCATGCTACCCTAGAGTCCCAAATCAAACACTTATAAAACTTCAAACGCCCCTAACTTCTATACGGTACGTCCTACACCTATCAAAGTTTGCAACATACAAATGCTTGTAACTTTTTACTGGAGCGTCATAAAACCTTGAAATTTTGTAACAATAAAGTACTCGAGCCTCTTGTCAATTTAAGCCATCGCTCAAAGCTATGCTTCCCTTGAGTCCCAAATCAAACACTGATAAAACTTCAAATGGCCCTAACTTCTATACGGTACGTCCTACACCTATCAAAGTTTGCAACATACAAATGCTTGTAACTTTTTACTGGAGCGTCATAAAACCTTGAAATTTAGTAGCAATAAAGTACTCGAGCCTCTTGTCGATTTAAGCCATCGCTCAAAGCTATGCTACCCTAGAGTCCCAAATCAAACACTGATAAAACTTCAAACGCCCCTAACTTCTTTACGGTACGTCCTACACCTATCAAAGTTTGCAACATACAAATGCTTGTAACTTTTTACTGGAGCGTCAGAAAACCTTGAAATTTTGTAACAATGAAATACTCGAGCCTCTTGTCAATTTAAGCCATCGCTCAAAGCTATGCTACCCTTGAGTCCCAAATCAAACACTGATAAAACTTCAAATGGCCCTAACTTCTATACGGTACGTCCTACACCTATCAAAGTTTGCAACATACAAATGCTTGTAAATTTTTACTGGAGCGTCATAAAACCTTGAAGTTTTGTATCAATAAAGTACTCGATCCTCTTGTCAATTTAAGCTATCGTTCAAAGCTATGCTACCCTAGAGTCCCAAATCAAACACTGATAAAACTTCAATTGGCCCTAACTTCTATACGGTACGTCCTACACCTATCAAAGTTTGCAGCATACAAATGCTTGTATCTTTTTACTGGAGCGTCATAAAACCTTGAAATTTGGTAACAATAAAGAACTCGAGCCTCTTGTCAATTTAAGCCATCGCTCAAAGCTATGCTACCCTAGAGTCCCAAATCAAACACTGATAAAACTTCAAACGCCCCTAACTTCTATACGGTACGTCCTACACCTATCAAAGTTTGCAACATACAAATGCTTGTAACTTTTTACTGGAGCGTCATAAAACCTTGAAATTTTGTAACAATAAAGTACCCGAGCCTCTTGTCAATTTAAGCTATCGCTCAAAGCTATGCTACGCTTGAGTCCCAACTCAAACACTGATAAAACTTCAAAAGGCCCTAACTTCTATACGGTACGTCCTACACCTATCAAAGTTTGCAACATACAAATGCTTGTAACTTTTTACTGGAGCGTCATAAAACCTTGAAATTTTGCAACAATAAAGTACTCGAGCATCTTGTCAATTTAAGTTATCGCTCAAAACCATGCTACCCTAGAGTCCCAAATCAAACACTTATAAAACTTCAAACGCCCCTAACTTCTATACGGTACGTCCTACACCTATCAAAGTTTGCAACATACAAATGCTTGTAACTTTTTACTGGAGCGTCATAAAACCTTGAAATTTTGTAACAATAAAGTACTCGAGCCTCTTGTCAATTTAAGCCATCGCTCAAAGCTATGCTTCCCTTGAGTCCCAAATCAAACACTGATAAAACTTCAAATGGCCCTAACTTCTATACGGTACGTCCTACACCTATCAAAGTTTGCAACATACAAATGCTTGTAACTTTTTACTGGAGCGTCATAAAACCTTGAAATTTAGTAGCAATAAAGTACTCGAGCCTCTTGTCGATTTAAGCCATCGCTCAAAGCTATGCTACCCTAGAGTCCCAAATCAAACACTGATAAAACTTCAAACGCCCCTAACTTCTTTACGGTACGTCCTACACCTATCAAAGTTTGCAACATACAAATGCTTGTAACTTTTTACTGGAGCGTCAGAAAACCTTGAAATTTTGTAACAATGAAATACTCGAGCCTCTTGTCAATTTAAGCCATCGCTCAAAGCTATGCTACCCTTGAGTCCCAAATCAAACACTGATAAAACTTCAAATGGCCCTAACTTCTATACGGTACGTCCTACACCTATCAAAGTTTGCAACATACAAATGCTTGTAAATTTTTACTGGAGCGTCATAAAACCTTGAAGTTTTGTATCAATAAAGTACTCGATCCTCTTGTCAATTTAAGCTATCGTTCAAAGCTATGCTACCCTAGAGTCCCAAATCAAACACTGATAAAACTTCAATTGGCCCTAACTTCTATACGGTACGTCCTACACCTATCAAAGTTTGCAACATACAAATGCTTGTATCTTTTTACTGGAGCGTCATAAAACCTTGAAATTTGGTAACAATAAAGAACTCGAGCATCTTGTCAATTTAAGCCATCGCTCAAAGCTATGCTACCCTAGAGTCCCAAATCAAACACTGATAAAACTTTAAATGTCCCTAACTTCTATACGGTACTTCCTACACCTATCAAAGTTTGCAACATACAAATGCTTCTAACTTTTTACTGGAGCGTCATAAAACCTTGAAGTTTTGTAACAATAAAGTACTCGAGCCTTTTGTCAATTTAAGCCATCGCTCAAAGCTATGCTACCCTAGAGTCCCAAATCAAACACTGATAAGACTTCAAATGGCCCTAACATCTTTACGGTACGTCCTACACCTATCAAAGTTTGCAACATACAAATGCTTGTAACTTTTTACTGGAGCGTCATAAAACCTTGAAATTTTGTAACAATAAAGTACTCGAGCATCTTGTCAATTTAAGTTATCGCTCAAAACCATGCTACCCTAGAGTCCCAAATCAAACACTTATAAAACTTCAAACGCCCCTAACTTCTATACGGTACGTCCTACACCTATCAAAGTTTGCAACATACAAATGTTTGTAACTTTTTACTGGAGCGTCATAAAACCTTGAAATTTTGTAACAATAAAGTACTCGAGCCTCTTGTCAATTTAAGCCATCGCTCAAAGCTATGCTTCCCTTGAGTCCCAAATCAAACACTCATAAAACTTCAAATGGCCCTAACTTCTATACGGTACGTCCTACACCTATCAAAGTTTGCAACATACAAATGCTTGTAAATTTTTACTGGAGCGTCATAAAATCTTGAAATTTTGTAACAATAAAGTACTCGAGCCTCTTGTCAATTTAAGCCATCGCTCAAAGCTATGCTACCCTAGAGTCCCAAATCAAACACTGATAAAACTTCAAACGCCCCTAACTTCTATACGGTACGTCCTACACCTATCAAAGTTTGCAACATACAAATGCTTGTAACTTTTTACTGGAGCGTCATAAAACCTTGAAATTTTGTAACAATGAAATACTCGAGCCTCTTGTCAATTTAAGCCATCGCTCAAAGCTATGCTACCCTAGAGTCCCAAATCAAACACTGATAAAACTTCAAACGCCCCTAACTCCTATACGGTACGTCCTACACCTATCAAAGTTTGCAACATACAAATGCTTGTAACTTTTTACTGGAGCGTCATAAAACCTTGAAATTTTGTAACAATGAAGTACTCGAGCCTCTTGTCAATTTAAGCCATCGCTCAAAGCTATGCTACCCTTGAGTCCCAAATCAAACACTGATAAAACTTCAAATGGCCCTTACTTCTTTACGGTACGTCCTACACCTATCAAAGTTGGCAACATTCAAATGCTTGTAACTCTTTAATGGAGCGTCATAAAACCTCGAATTTTTGTAAGAATAAAGTACCCGAGCATCTTGTCAATCTAAGCTATCGCTCAAAGCTATGCAACCCTTGAGTCCCAAATCAAACACTGATAAAACTTCAAAAGGCCCTAACATCTTTACGGTACGTCCTACACCTATCAAAGTTGGCAACATACAAATGCTTGTAACTTTTTACTGGAGCGTCATAAAACCTTGAAATTTTGTAACAATAAAGTACTCGAGCCTCTTGTCAATTTAAGCTATCGCTCAAAGCTATGCTACCCTTGAGTCCCAAATCAAACACTGATAAAACTTCAAATGGCCCTAAATTCTTTACGGTACGTCCTACACGTATCAAAGTTTGCAACATACAAATGCTTGTATCTTTTTACTGGAGCGTCATAAAACCTTGAAATTTTGTAACAATAAAGTACTCGAGCCTCTTGTCAATTTAAGCCATCGCTCAATGCTATGCTACCCTTGAGTCCCAAATCAAACACTGATAAAACTTCAAATGGCCCTAACTTCTTTACGGTACGTCCTACTCCTATCAAAGTTTGCAACATACAAATGCTTGTAACTTTTTACTGGAGCGTCATAAAACCTTGAAGTCTTGTAACAGTAAAGTACCCGAGCCTCTTGTCAATTTAAGTTATCGCTCAAAACTATGCTACCCTAGAGTCCCAAATCAAACACTGATACAACTCCAAATTGCCCTAACTTCTATACGGTACGTCCTACACCTATCAAAGTTTGCAGCATACAAATGCTTGTATCTTTTTACTGGAGCGTCATAAAACCTTGAAATTTTGTAACAATAAAGATCTCGAGCCTCTTGTCAATTTAAGCCATCGCTCAAAGCTATGCTACCCTTGAGTCCCAAATCAAACACTGATAAAACTTCAAACGCCCCTAACTTCTATACGGTACGTCCTACACCTATCAAAGTATGCAACATACAAGTGCTTGTAACTTTTTACTGGAGCGTCATAAAACCTTGAAATTTTGTAACAATGAAGTACTCGAGCCTCCTGTCAATTTAAGCTATCGCTCAAAGCTATGCTCACCTTGAGTCCCAAATCAAACACTGATAAAACTTCAAACGCCCCTAACTTCTTTACGGTACGTCCTACACCTATCAAAGTTTGCAACATACAAATGCTTGTAACTTTTTACTGGAGCGTCATAAAACCTTGAAATTTTGTAACAATGAAGTACCCGAGCCTCTTGTCAATTTAAGCTATCGCTCAAAGCTATGCTACCCTTGAGTCCCAAATCAAACACTGATAAATATTCAAATGGCCCTAACTTCTATACGGTACGTCCTACACCTATCAAAGTTTGCAACATACAAATGCTTGTATCTTTTTACGGGAGTGTCAGAAAACCTTGAAGTTTTGTAACAATAAAGTACTCGAGCCTCTTGTCAATTTAAGCCATCGCTCAAAGCTATGCTACCCTTGAGTCCCAAATCAAACACTGATAAAACTTCAAATGGCCCTAACTTATATACGGTACGTCCTACACCTATCAAAGTTTGCAACATACAAATGCTTGTATCTTTTTACTGGAGCGTCATAAAACCTTGAAATTTTGTAACAATAAAGTACTCGAGCCTCTTGTCAATTTAAGCCATAGCTCAAAGCTATGCTACCCTAGAGTCCCAAATCAAACACTGATAAAACTTCAATTGGCCCTAACTTCTATACGGTACGTCCTACACCTATCAAAGTTTGCAGCATACAAATGCTTGTATCTTTTTACTGGAGCGTCATAAAAACTTGAAATTTTGTAACAATAAAGTACTCGAGCATCTTGTCAATTTAAGCCATCGCTCAAAGCTATGCTACCCTAGAGTCCCACATCAAACACTGATAAAACTTTAAATGGCCCTAACTTCTATACGGTACGTCCTACACCTATCAAAGTTTGCAACATACAAATGCTTCTAACTTTTTACTGGAGCGTCATAAAACCTTGAAGTTTTGTAACAATAAAGTACTCGAGCCTTTTGTCAATTTAAGCTATCGCTCAAAGCTATGCTACCCTAGAGTCCCAAATCAAACACTGATAAAACTTCAAACGCCCCTAACTTCTAAAGGGTACGTCCTACACCTATCAAAGTTTGCAACATACAAATGCTTGTAACTTTTTACTGGAGCGTCATAAAACCTTGAAATTTTGTAACAATGAAGTACTCGAGCCTCTTGTCAATTTAAGCCATCGCTCAAAGCTATGCTACCCTTGAGTCCCAAATCAAACACTGATAAAACTTCAAACGCCCCTAACTTCTAAACGGTACGTCCTACACCTATCAAAGTTTGCAACATACAAATGCTTGTAACTTTTTACTGGAGCGTCATAAAACCTTGAAATTTTGTAACAATGAAGTACTCGAGCCTCTTGTCAATTTAAGCCATCGCTCAAAGCTATGCTACCCTTGAGTCCCAAATCAAACACTGATAAAACTTCAAATGGCCCTTACTTCTTTACGGTACGTCCTACACCTATCAAAGTTGGCAACATTCAAATGCTTGTAACTTTTTACTGGAGCGTCATAAAACCTTGAATTTTTGTAACAAAAAAGTACCCGAGCCTCTTGTCAATTTAAGCTATCGCTCAAAGCTATGCAACCCTTGAGTCCCAAATCAAACACTGATAAAACTTCAAATGGCCCTAACATCTTTACGGTACGTCCTACACCTATCAGACTTGGCAACATACAAATGCTTGTAACTTTTTACTGGCGCGTCATAAAGCCTTGAAATTTTGTAACAATAAAGTACTCGAGCATCTTGTCAATTTAAGCCATCGCTCAAAGCTATGCTACCCTAGAGTCACACATCAAACACTGATAAAACTTTAAATGGCCCTAACTTCTATACGGTACGTCCTACACCTATCAAAGTTTGCAACATACAAATGCTTCTAACTTTTTACTGGAGCGTCATAAAACCTTGAAGTTTTGTAACAATAAAGTACTCGAGCTTTTTGTCAATTTAAGCTATCGCTCAAAGCTATGCTACCCTAGAGTCCCAAATCAAACACTGATAAAACTTCAAACGCCCCTAACTTCTAAACGGTACGTCCTACACCTATCAAAGTTTGCAACATACAAATGCTTGTAACTTTTTACTGGAGCGTCATAAAACCTTGAAATTTTGTAACAATGAAGTACTCGAGCCTCTTGTCAATTTAAGCCATCGCTCAAAGCTATGCTACCCTTGAGTCCCAAATCAAACACTGATAAAACTTCAAATGGCCCTTACTTCTTTACGGTACGTCCTACACCTATCAAAGTTGGCAACATTCAAATGCTTGTAACTTTTTACTGGAGCGTCATAAAACCTTGAATTTTTGTAACAATAAAGTACCCGAGCCTCTTGTCAATTTAAGCTATCGCTCAAAGCTATGCAACCCTTGAGTCCCAAATCAAACACTGATAAAACTTCAAATGGCCCTAACATCTTTACGGTACGTCCTACACCTATCAAAGTTGGCAACATACAAATGCTTGTAACTTTTTACTGGAGCGTCATAAAACCTTGAAAGTTTGTAACAATAAAGTACTCGAGCCTCTTGTCAATTTAAACTATCGCTCAAAGCTATGCTACCCTTGAGTCCCAAATCAAACACTGATAAAACTTCAAATGGCCCTAACTTCTTTACGGTACGTCCTACACCTATCAAAGTTGGCAACATACAAATGCTTGTAACTTTTTACTGGAGCATCATAAAACCTTGAAATTTTGTAACAATAAAGTACTCGAGCCTCTTGTCAATATAAGCCATCGCTCAAAGCTATGCTACCCTTGAGTCCCAAATCAAACATTGTTAAAACTTCAAATGGCCCTAACTTCTTTACGGTACGTCCTACACCTATCAATGTTGGCCACATTCAAATGCTTGTAACTTTTTACTGGCGCGTCATAAAGCCTTGAAATTTTGTAACAATAAAGTACTCGAGCCTCTTGTCAATTTAAGCCATCGCTCAAAGCTATGCTACCCTAGAGTCCCACATCAAACACTGATAAAACTTTAAATGGCCCTAACTTCTATACGGTACGTCCTACACCTATCAAAGTTTGCAACATACAAATGCTTCTAACTTTTTACTGGAGCGTCATAAAACCTTGAAGTTTTGTAATAATAAAGTACTCGAGCCTCTTGTCAATTTAAGCCATCGCTCAAAGCTATGCTACCCTAGAGTCCCAAATCAAACACTGATAAAACTTCAAACGCCCCTAACTTCTTTACGGTACGTCCTACACCTATCAAAGTTTGCAACATACAAATGCTTGTAACTTTTTACTGGAGCGTCATAAAACCTTGAAATTTTGTAACAATGGAATACTCGAGCCTCTTGCCAATTTAAGCCATCGCTCAAAGCTATGCTACCCTAGAGTCCTAAATCAAACACTGATAAAACTTCAAACGCCCCTAACTTCTTTGCGGTACGTCCTACACCTATCAATGTTGGCAACATTCAAATGCTTGTAACTTTTTACTGGCGCGTCATAAAGCCTTGAAATTTTGTAACAATAAAGTACTCGAGCCTCTTGTCAATTTAAGCCATCGCTCAAAGCTATGCTACCCTTGAGTCCCAAATCAAACACTGATAAAACTTCAAATGGCCCTTACTTCTTTACGGTACGTCCTACACCTATCAAAGTTGGCAACATTCAAATGCTTGTAACTTTTTACTGGAGCGTCATAAAACCTTGAATTTTTGTAACAATAAAGTACCCGAGCCTCTTGTCAATTTAAGCTATCGCTCAAAGCTATGCAACCCTTGAGTCCCAAATCAAACACTGATAAAACTTCAAATGGCCCTAACATCTTTACGGTACGTCCTACACCTATCAAAGTTGGCAACATACAAATGCTTGTAACTTTTTACTGGAGCGTCATAAAACCTTGAAAGTTTGTAACAATAAAGTACTCGAGCCACTTGTCAATTTAAGCTATCGCTCAAAGCTATGCTACCCTTGAGTCCCAAATCAAACACTGATAAATCTTCAAATGGCCCTAACTTCTTTACGGTACGTCCTACACCTATCAAAGTTGGCAACATACAAATGCTTGTAACTTTTTACTGGAGCATCATAAAACCTTGAAATTTTGTAACAATAAAGTACTCGAGCCTCTTGTCAATTTAAGCCATCGCTCAAAGCTATGCTACCCTTGAGTCCTAAATCAAACATTGTTAAAACTTCAAATGGCCCTAACTTCTTTACGGTACGTCCTACACCTATCAATGTTGGCAACATTCAAATGCTTGTAACTTTTTACTGGCGCGTCATAAAGCCTTGAAATTTTGTAATAATGAAGTACCCGAGCCTCTTGTCAATTTAAGCTATCGCTCAAAGCTATGCTACCCTTGAGTCCCAAATCAAACACTGATAAATATTCAAATGGCCCTAACTTCTATACGGTACGTCCTACACCTATCAAAGTTTGCAACATACAAATGCTTGTAACTTTTTACTGGAGCGTCATAAAACCTTGAAGTTTTGTAACAATACAGTACTCGATCCTCTTGTCAATTTAAGCTATCGCTCAAAGCTATGCTACCCTAGAGTCCCAAATCAAACACTGATAAAACTTCAATTGGCCGTAACTTCTATACGGTACGTCCTACACCTATCAAAGTTTGCAGCATACAAATGCTTGTATCTTTTTACTGGAGCGTCATAAAACCTTGAAATTTTGTAACAATAAAGTACTCGAGCATCTTGTCTATTTAAGCCATCGCTCAAAGCTATGCTACCCTAGAGTCCCAAATCAAACACTGATAAAACATTAAATGGCCCTAACTTCTATACGGTATGTCCTACACTTATCAAAGTTTGCAACATACAAATGCTTCTAACTTTTTACTGGAGCGTCATAAAACCTTGAAGTTTTGTAACAATAAAGTACTCGAGCCTTTTGTCAATTTAAGCCATCGCTCAAAGCTATGCTACCCTAGAGTCCCAAATCAAACACTGATAAAACTTCAAACGCCCCTAACTTCTATACGGTACGTCCTATACCTATCAAAGTTTGCAACATACAAGTGCTTGTAACTTTTTACTGGAGCGTCATAAAACCTTGAAATTTTGTAACAATGAAGTACTCGAGCCTCTTGTCAATTTAAGCCATCGCTCAAAGCTATGCTACCCTTGAGTCCCAAATCAAACACTGATAAAACTTCAAATGGCCCTTACTTCTTTACGGTACGTCCTACACCTATCAAAGTTGGCAACATTCAAATGCTTGTAACTTTTTACTGGAGCGTCATAAAAAATGAATTTTTGTAACAATAAAGTACCCGAGCCTCTTGTCAATTTAAGCTATCGCTCAAATCTATGCAACCCTTGAGTCCCAAATCAAACACTGATAAAACTTCAAATGGCCCTAACATCTTTACGGTACGTCCTACACCTATCAAAGTTGGCAACATACAAATGCTTGTAACTTTTTACTGGAGCGTCATAAAACCTTGAAAGTTTGTAACAATAAAGTACTCGAGCCTCTTGTCAATTTAAGCTATCGCTCAAAGCTATGCTACCCTTGAGTCCCAAATCAAACACTGATAAAACTTCAAATGGCCCTAACTTCTTTACGGTACGTCCTACACCTATCAAAGTTGGCAACATACAAACGCTTGTAACTTTTTACTGGAGCGTCATAAAACCTTGAAATTTTGTGACAATAAAGTACTCGAGCCTCTTGTCAATTTAAGCCATCGATCAGCGCTATGCTACCCTTGAGTCCCAAATCAAACATGGTTAAAACTTCAAATGGCCCTAACTTCTTTACGGTACGTCCTACACCTATCACTGTTGGCAACATTCAAATGCTTGTAACTTTTTACTGGCGCGTCATAAAGCCTTGAAATTTTGTAACAATAAAGTACTCGAGCCTCTTGTCAATTTAAGCCATCGCTCAAAGCTATGCTACCCTAGAGTCCTAAATCAAACACTGATAAAACTTCAAACGCCCCTAGCTTCTTTGCGGTACGTCCTACACCTATCAAAGTTTGCAACATACAAATGCTTGTAACTTTTTACTGGAGCGTCATAAAATCTTGAAGTTTTGTAATAATAAAGTACTCGAGCCTCTTGTCAATTTAAGCCATCGCTCAAAGCTATGCTACCCTTGAGTCCCAAATAAAACACTGATAAAACTTCAAACGCCCCTAACTTCTTTACGGTACGTCCTACACCTATCAAAGTTTGCAACATACAAATGCTTGTATCTTTTTACTGGAGCGTCATAAAACCTTGAAGTTTTGTAGCAATAAAGTACTCGAGCATCTTGTCAATTTAAGTTATCGCTCAAAACTATGATACCCTAGAGTCCCAAATCAAACACTGATAAAACTTCAAATTGCCCTAACTTCTATACGGCACGTCCTACACATATCAAAGTTTGCAACATACAAATGCTTGTATCTTTTTACTGGAGCGTCATAAAACCTTGAAATTTTGTAACAATAAAGATCTCGAGCCTCTTGTCAATTTAAGCCATCGCTCAAAGCTATGCTACCCTTGAGTCCCAAATCAAACACTGATAAAACTTCAAACGCCCCTAACTTCTATACGGAACGTCCTACACCTATCAAAGTATGCAACATACAAGTGCTTGTAACTTTTTACTGGAGCGTCATAAAACCTTGAAATTTTGTAACAATGAAGTACTCGAGCCTCCTGTCAATTTAAGCTATCGCTCAAAGCTATGCTACCCTTGAGTCCCAAATCAAACACTGATAAAACTTCAAACGCCCCTAACTTCTTTGCGGTACGTCCTACACCTTTCAATGTTGGCAACATTCAAATGCTTGTAACTTTTTACTGGCGCGTCATAAAGCCTTGAAATTTTGTAACAATAAAGTACTCGAGCATCCTGTCAATTTAAGCCATCGCTCAAAGCTATGCTACCCTAGAGTCCCAAATCAAACACTGATAAAACTTTAAATGGCCCTAACTTCTATACGGTACGTCCTACACCTATCAAAGTTTGCAACATACAAATGCTTCTAACTTTTTACTGGAGCGTCATAAAACCTTGAAATTTTGTAACAATAAAGTACTCGAGCATCTTGTCAATTTAAACCATCGCTCAAAGCTATGCTACCCTAGAGTCCCACATCAAACACTGATAAAACTTTAAATGGCCCTAACTTCTATACGGTACGTCCTACACCTATCAGAGTTTGCAACATACAAATGCTTCTAACTTTTTACTGGAGCGTCATAAAACCTTGAAGTTATGTAACAATAAAGTACTCGAGCCTTTTGTCAATTTAAGCTATCGCTCAAAGCTATGCTACCCTTGAGTCCCAAATCAAAAACTGATAAAACTTCAAACGCCCCTAACTTCTAAACGGTACGTCCTACACCTATCAAAGTTTGCAACATACAAATGCTTGTAACTTTTTACTGGAGCGTCATAAAACCTTGAAATTTTGTAATAATGAAGTACTCGAGCCTCTTGTCAATTTAAGCCATCGCTCAAAGCTATGCTACCCTTGAGTCCCAAATCAAACACTGATAAAACTTCAAATGGCCCTTACTTCTTTACGGTACGTCCTACACCTATCAAAGTTGGCAACATTCAAATGCTTGCAACTTTTTACTGGAGCGTCATAAAACCTTGAATTTTTGTAACAATAAAGTACCCGAGCCTCTTGTCAATTTAAGCTATCGCTCAAAGCTATGCAACCCTTGAGTCCCAAATCAAACACTGATAAAACTTCAAATGGCCCTAACATCCTTACGGTACGTCCTACACCTATCAAAGTTGGCAACATACAAATGCTTGTAACTTTTTACTGGAGCGTCATAAAACCTTGAAAGTTTGTAACAATAAAGTACTCGAGCGTCTTGTCAATTTAAGCTATCGCTCAAAGCTATGCTGCCCTTGAGTCCCAAATCAAACACTGATAAAGCTTCAAATGGCCCTAACTTCTTTACGGTACGTCCTACACCTATCAAAGTTGGCAACATACAAATGCTTGTAACTTTTTACTGGAGCATCATAAAACCTTGAAATTTTGTAACAATAAAGTACTCAAGCTTCTTGTCAATTTAAGCCATCGCTCAAAGCTATGCTACCCTTGAGTCCCAAATCAAACATTGTTAAAACTTCAAATGGCCCTAACTTCTTTACGGTACGTCCTACACCTATCAATGTTGGCAACATTCAAATGCTTGTAACTTTTTACTGCCGCGTCATAAAGCCTTGAAATTTTGTAACCATAAAGTACTCGAGCCTCTTGTCAATTTAAGCCATCGCTCAAAGCTATGCTACCCTTGAGTCCTAAATCAAACATTGTTAAAACTTCAAATGGCCCTAACTTCTTTACGGTACGTCCTACACCTATCAATGTTGGCAACATTCAAATGCTTGTAACTTTTTACTGGCGCGTCATAAAGCCTTGAAATTTTGTAATAATGAAGTACCCGAGCCTCTTGTCAATTTAAGCTATCGCTCAAAGCTATGCTACCCTTGAGTCCCAAATCAAACACTGATAAATATTCAAATGGCCCTAACTTCTATACGGTACGTCCTACACCTATCAAAGTTTGCAACATACAAATGCTTGTAACTTTTTACTGGAGCGTCATAAAACCTTGAAGTTTTGTAACAATACAGTACTCGATCCTCTTGTCAATTTAAGCTATCGCTCAAAGCTATGCTACCCTAGAGTCCCAAATCAAACACTGATAAAACTTCAATTGGCCGTAACTTCTATACGGTACGTCCTACACCTATCAAAGTTTGCAGCATACAAATGCTTGTATCTTTTTACTGGAGCGTCATAAAACCTTGAAATTTTGTAACAATAAAGTACTCGAGCATCTTGTCTATTTAAGCCATCGCTCAAAGCTATGCTACCCTAGAGTCCCAAATCAAACACTGATAAAACATTAAATGGCCCTAACTTCTATACGGTATGTCCTACACTTATCAAAGTTTGCAACATACAAATGCTTCTAACTTTTTACTGGAGCGTCATAAAACCTTGAAGTTTTGTAACAATAAAGTACTCGAGCCTTTTGTCAATTTAAGCCATCGCTCAAAGCTATGCTACCCTAGAGTCCCAAATCAAACACTGATAAAACTTCAAACGCCCCTAACTTCTATACGGTACGTCCTATACCTATCAAAGTTTGCAACATACAAGTGCTTGTAACTTTTTACTGGAGCGTCATAAAACCTTGAAATTTTGTAACAATGAAGTACTCGAGCCTCTTGTCAATTTAAGCCATCGCTCAAAGCTATGCTACCCTTGAGTCCCAAATCAAACACTGATAAAACTTCAAATGGCCCTTACTTCTTTACGGTACGTCCTACACCTATCAAAGTTGGCAACATTCAAATGCTTGTAACTTTTTACTGGAGCGTCATAAAAAATGAATTTTTGTAACAATAAAGTACCCGAGCCTCTTGTCAATTTAAGCTATCGCTCAAATCTATGCAACCCTTGAGTCCCAAATCAAACACTGATAAAACTTCAAATGGCCCTAACATCTTTACGGTACGTCCTACACCTATCAAAGTTGGCAACATACAAATGCTTGTAACTTTTTACTGGAGCGTCATAAAACCTTGAAAGTTTGTAACAATAAAGTACTCGAGCCTCTTGTCAATTTAAGCTATCGCTCAAAGCTATGCTACCCTTGAGTCCCAAATCAAACACTGATAAAACTTCAAATGGCCCTAACTTCTTTACGGTACGTCCTACACCTATCAAAGTTGGCAACATACAAATGCTTGTAACTTTTTACTGGAGCATCATAAAACCTTGAAATTTTGTAACAATAAAGTACTCGAGCCTCTTGTCAATTTAAGCCATCGCTCAGCGCTATGCTACCCTTGAGTCCCAAATCAAACATGGTTAAAACTTCAAATGGCCCTAACTTCTTTACGGTACGTCCTACACCTATCACTGTTGGCAACATTCAAATGCTTGTAACTTTTTACTGGCGCGTCATAAAGCCTTGAAATTTTGTAACAATAAAGTACTCGAGCCTCTTGTCAATTTAAGCCATCGCTCAAAGCTATGCTACCCTAGAGTCCTAAATCAAACACTGATAAAACTTCAAACGCCCCTAGCTTCTTTGCGGTACGTCCTACACCTATCAAAGTTTGCAACATACAAATGCTTGTAACTTTTTACTGGAGCGTCATAAAATCTTGAAGTTTTGTAATAATAAAGTACTCGAGCCTCTTGTCAATTTAAGCCATCGCTCAAAGCTATGCTACCCTTGAGTCCCAAATAAAACACTGATAAAACTTCAAACGCCCCTAACTTCTTTACGGTACGTCCTACACCTATCAAAGTTTGCAACATACAAATGCTTGTATCTTTTTACTGGAGCGTCATAAAACCTTGAAGTTTTGTAGCAATAAAGTACTCGAGCATCTTGTCAATTTAAGTTATCGCTCAAAACTATGATACCCTAGAGTCCCAAATCAAACACTGATAAAACTTCAAATTGCCCTAACTTCTATACGGCACGTCCTACACATATCAAAGTTTGCAACATACAAATGCTTGTATCTTTTTACTGGAGCGTCATAAAACCTTGAAATTTTGTAACAATAAAGATCTCGAGCCTCTTGTCAATTTAAGCCATCGCTCAAAGCTATGCTACCCTAGAGTCCCAAATCAAACACTGATAAAACTTCAAACGCCCCTAACTTCTATACGGAACGTCCTACACCTATCAAAGTATGCAACATACAAGTGCTTGTAACTTTTTACTGGAGCGTCATAAAACCTTGAAATTTTGTAACAATGAAGTACTCGAGCCTCCTGTCAATTTAAGCTATCGCTCAAAGCTATGCTACCCTTGAGTCCCAAATCAAACACTGATAAAACTTCAAACGCCCCTAACTTCTTTGCGGTACGTCCTACACCTTTCAATGTTGGCAACATTCAAATGCTTGTAACTTTTTACTGGCGCGTCATAAAGCCTTGAAATTTTGTAACAATAAAGTACTCGAGCATCCTGTCAATTTAAGCCATCGCTCAAAGCTATGCTACCCTAGAGTCCCAAATCAAACACTGATAAAACTTTAAATGGCCCTAACTTCTATACGGTACGTCCTACACCTATCAAAGTTTGCAACATACAAATGCTTCTAACTTTTTACTGGAGCGTCATAAAACCTTGAAATTTTGTAACAATAAAGTACTCGAGCATCTTGTCAATTTAAACCATCGCTCAAAGCTATGCTACCCTAGAGTCCCACATCAAACACTGATAAAACTTTAAATGGCCCTAACTTCTATACGGTACGTCCTACACCTATCAGAGTTTGCAACATACAAATGCTTCTAACTTTTTACTGGAGCGTCATAAAACCTTGAAGTTATGTAACAATAAAGTACTCGAGCCTTTTGTCAATTTAAGCTATCGCTCAAAGCTATGCTACCCTAGAGTCCCAAATCAAACACTGATAAAACTTCAAACGCCCCTAACTTCTAAACGGTACGTCCTACACCTATCAAAGTTTGCAACATACAAATGCTTGTAACTTTTTACTGGAGCGTCATAAAACCTTGAAATTTTGTAATAATGAAGTACTCGAGCCTCTTGTCAATTTAAGCCATCGCTCAAAGCTATGCTACCCTTGAGTCCCAAATCAAACACTGATAAAACTTCAAATGGCCCTTACTTCTTTACGGTACGTCCTACACCTATCAAAGTTGGCAACATTCAAATGCTTGCAACTTTTTACTGGAGCGTCATAAAACCTTGAATTTTTGTAACAATAAAGTACCCGAGCCTCTTGTCAATTTAAGCTATCGCTCAAAGCTATGCAACCCTTGAGTCCCAAATCAAACACTGATAAAACTTCAAATGGCCCTAACATCCTTACGGTACGTCCTACACCTATCAAAGTTTGCAACATACAAATGCTTGTAACTTTTTACTGGAGCGTCATAAAACCTTGAAAGTTTGTAACAATAAAGTACTCGAGCGTCTTGTCAATTTAAGCTATCGCTCAAAGCTATGCTACCCTTGAGTCCCAAATCAAACACTGATAAAACTTCAAATGGCCCTAACTTCTTTACGGTACGTCCTACACCTATCAAAGTTGGCAACATACAAATGCTTGTAACTTTTTACTGGAGCATCATAAAACCTTGAAATTTTGTAACAATAAAGTACTCAAGCTTCTTGTCAATTTAAGCCATCGCTCAAAGCTATGCTACCCTTGAGTCCCAAATCAAACATTGTTAAAACTTCAAATGGCCCTAACTTCTTTACGGTACGTCCTACACCTATCAATGTTGGCAACATTCAAATGCTTGTAACTTTTTACTGCCGCGTCATAAAGCCTTGAAATTTTGTAACCATAAAGTACTCGAGCCTCTTGTCAATTTAAGCCATCGCTCAAAGCTATGCTACCCTAGAGTCCTAAATCAAACACTGATAAAACTTCAAACGCCCCTAATTTCTTTGCGGTACGTCCTACACCTATCAATGTTGGCAACATTCAAATGCTTGTAACTTTTTACTGGCGCGTCATAAAGCCTTGAAATTTTGTAACAATAAAGTACTCGAGCCTCTTGTCAATTTAAGCCATCGCTCAAAGCTATGCTACCCTAGAGTCCTAAATCAAACACTGATAAAACTTCAAACGCCCCTAACTTCTTTGCGGTACGTCCTACACCTAACAAAGTTTGCAACATACAAATGCTTGTATCTTTTTACTGGAGCGTCATAAAACCTTGAAGTTTTGTAGCAATAAAGTACTCGAGCATCTTGTCAATTTAAGTTATCGCTCAAAACTATGCTACCCTAGAGTCCCAAATCAAACACTGATAAAACTTCAAATTGCCCTAACTTCTATACGGCACGTCCTACACCTATCAAAGTTTGCAACATACAAATGCTTGTATCTTTTTACTGGAGCGTCATAAAACCTTGAAATTTTGTAACAATAAAGTACTCGAGCATCCTGTCAATTTAAGCCATCGCTCAAAGCTATGCTACCCTAGAGTCCCAAATCAAACACTGATAAAACTTTAAATAGCCCTAACTTCTATACGGTACGTCCTACACCTATCAAAGTTTGCAACATACAAATGCTTCTAACTTTTTACTGGAGCGTCATAAAACCTTGAAGTTTTGTAACAATAAAGTACTCGAGCATTTTGTCAATTTAAGCCATCGCTCAAAGCTATGCTACCCTAGAGTCCCAAAAAAAACACTGATAAAACTTCAAACGCCCCTAACTTCTATACGGTACGTCCTACACCTATCAAAGTTTGCAACATACAAATGCTTGTAACTTTTTACTGGAGCGTCATAAAACCTTGAAATTTTGTAACAATGAAGTACTCGAGCCTCTTGTCAATTTAAGCCATCGCTCAAAGCTATGCTACCCTTGAGTCCCAAATAAAACACTGATAAAACTTCAAACGCCCCTAACTTCTTTACGGTACGTCCTACACCTATCAAAGTTTGCAACATACAAATGCTTGTATCTTTTTACTGGAGCGTCATAAAACCTTGAAGTTTTGTAGCAATAAAGTACTCGAGCATCTTGTCAATTTAAGTTATCGCTCAAAACTATGATACCCTAGAGTCCCAAATCAAACACTGATAAAACTTCAAATTGCCCTAACTTCTATACGGCACGTCCTACACATATCAAAGTTTGCAACATACAAATGCTTGTATCTTTTTACTGGAGCGTCATAAAACCTTGAAATTTTGTAACAATAAAGATCTCGAGCCTCTTGTCAATTTAAGCCATCGCTCAAAGCTATGCTACCCTTGAGTCCCAAATCAAACACTGATAAAACTTCAAACGCCCCTAACTTCTATACGGAACGTCCTACACCTATCAAAGTATGCAACATACAAGTGCTTGTAACTTTTTACTGGAGCGTCATAAAACCTTGAAATTTTGTAACAATGAAGTACTCGAGCCTCCTGTCAATTTAAGCTATCGCTCAAAGCTATGCTACCCTTGAGTCCCAAATCAAACACTGATAAAACTTCAAATGGCCCTTACTTCTTTACGGTACGTCCTACACCTATCAAAGTTGGCAACATTCAAATGCTTGCAACTTTTTACTGGAGCGTCATAAAACCTTGAATTTTTGTAACAATAAAGTACCCGAGCCTCTTGTCAATTTAAGCTATCGCTCAAAGCTATGCAACCCTTGAGTCCCAAATCAAACACTGATAAAACTTCAAATGGCCCTAACATCCTTACGGTACGTCCTACACCTATCAAAGTTGGCAACATACAAATGCTTGTAACTTTTTACTGGAGCGTCATAAAACCTTGAAAGTTTGTAACAATAAAGTACTCGAGCGTCTTGTCAATTTAAGCTATCGCTCAAAGCTATGCTACCCTTGAGTCCCAAATCAAACACTGATAAAACTTCAAATGGCCCTAACTTCTTTACGGTACGTCCTACACCTATCAAAGTTGGCAACATACAAATGCTTGTAACTTTTTACTGGAGCATCATAAAACCTTGAAATTTTGTAACAATAAAGTACTCAAGCCTCTTGTCAATTTAAGCCATCGCTCAAAGCTATGCTACCCTTGAGTCCCAAATCAAACATTGTTAAAACTTCAAATGGCCCTAACTTCTTTACGGTACGTCCTACACCTATCAATGTTGGCAACATTCAAATGCTTGTAACTTTTTACTGCCGCGTCATAAAGCCTTGAAATTTTGTAACCATAAAGTACTCGAGCCTCTTGTCAATTTAAGCCATCGCTCAAAGCTATGCTACCCTAGAGTCCTAAATCAAACACTGATAAAACTTCAAACGCCCCTAACTTCTTTGCGGTACGTCCTACACCTATCAATGTTGGCAACATTCAAATGCTTGTAACTTTTTACTGGCGCGTCATAAAGCCTTGAAATTTTGTAACAATAAAGTACTCGAGCCTCTTGTCAATTTAAGCCATCGCTCAAAGCTATGCTACCCTAGAGTCCTAAATCAAACACTGATAAAACTTCAAACGCCCCTAACTTCTTTGCGGTACGTCCTACACCTAACAAAGTTTGCAACATACAAATGCTTGTATCTTTTTACTGGAGCGTCATAAAACCTTGAAGTTTTGTAGCAATAAAGTACTCGAGCATCTTGTCAATTTAAGTTATCGCTCAAAACTATGCTACCCTAGAGTCCCAAATCAAACACTGATAAAACTTCAAATTGCCCTAACTTCTATACGGCACGTCCTACACCTATCAAAGTTTGCAACATACAAATGCTTGTATCTTTTTACTGGAGCGTCATAAAACCTTGAAATTTTGTAACAATAAAGTACTCGAGCATCCTGTCAATTTAAGCCATCGCTCAAAGCTATGCTACCCTAGAGTCCCAAATCAAACACTGATAAAACTTTAAATGGCCCTAACTTCTATACGGTACGTCCTACACCTATCAAAGTTTGCAACATACAAATGCTTCTAACTTTTTACTGGAGCGTCATAAAACCTTGAAGTTTTGTAACAATAAAGTACTCGAGCATTTTGTCAATTTAAGCCATCGCTCAAAGCTATGCTACCCTAGAGTCCCAAAAAAAACACTGATAAAACTTCAAACGCCCCTAACTTCTATACGGTACGTCCTACACCTATCAAAGTTTGCAACATACAAATGCTTGTAACTTTTTACTGGAGCGTCATAAAACCTTGAAATTTTGTAACAATGAAGTACTCGAGCCTCTTGTCAATTTAAGCCATCGCTCAAAGCTATGCTACCCTTGAGTCCCAAATCAAACACTGATAAAACTTCAAATGGCCCTTACTTCTTTACGGTACGTCCTACACCTATCAAAGTTGGCAACATTCAAATGCTTGTAACTTTTTACTGGAGCGTCATAAAACCTTGAATTTTTGTAACAATAAAGTACCCGAGCCTCTTGTCAATTTAAGCTATCGCTCAAAGCTATGCTACCCTAGAGTCCCAAATCAAACACTGATAAAACTTCAAACGCCCCTAACTTCTATACGGTACGTCCTATACCTATCAAAGTTTGCAACATACAAATGCTTGTAACTTTTTACTGGAGCGTCATAAAACCTTGAAATTTTGTAACAATGAAGTACTCGAGCCTCTTGTCAATTTAAGCCATCGCTCAAAGCTATGCTACCCTTGAGTCCCAAATCAAACACTGATAAAACTTCAAATGGCCCTTACTTCTTTACGGTACGTCCTACACCTATCAAAGTTGGCAACATTCAAATGCTTGTAACTTTTTACTGGAGCGTCATAAAAAATGAATTTTTGTAACAATAAAGTACCCGAGCCTCTTGTCAATTTAAGCTATCGCTCAAAGCTATGCAACCCTTGAGTCCCAAATCAAACACTGATAAAACTTCAAATGGCCCTAACATCTTTACGGTACGTCCTACACCTATCAAAGTTGGCAACATACAAATGCTTGTAACTTTTTACTGGAGCGTCATAAAACCTTGAAAGTTTGTAACAATAAAGTACTCGAGCCTCTTGTAAATTTAAGCTATCGCTCAAAGCTATGCTACCCTTGAGTCCCAAATCAAACACTGATAAAACTTCAAATGGCCCTAACTTCTTTACGGTACGTCCTACACCTATCAAAGTTGGCAACATACAAATGCTTGTAACTTTTTACTGGAGCATCATAAAACCTTGAAATTTTGTAACAATAAAGTACTCGAGCCTCTTGTCAATTTAAGCCATCGCTCAAAGCTATGCTACCCTTGAGTCCCAAATCAAACATTGTTAAAACTTCAAATGGCCCTAACTTCTTTACGGTACGTCCTACACCTATCAATGTTGGCAACATTCAAATGCTTGTAACTTTTTACTGGCGCGTCATAAAGCCTTGAAATTTTGTAACCATAAAGTACTCGAGCCTCTTGCCAATTTAAGCCATCGCTCAAAGCTATGCTACCCTAGAGTCCTAAATCAAACACTGATAAAACTTCAAACGCCCCTAACTTCTTTGCGGTACGTCCTACACCTATCAATGTTGGCAACATTCAAATGCTTGTAACTTTTTACTGGCGCGTCATAAAGCCTTGAAATTTTGTAACAATAAAGTACTCGAGCCTCTTGTCAATTTAAGCCATCGCTCAAAGCTATGCTACCCTTGAGTCCTAAATCAAACATTGTTAAAACTTCAAATGGCCCTAACTTCTTTACGGTACGTCCTACACCTATCAATGTTGGCAACATTCAAATGCTTGTAACTTTTTACTGGCGCGTCATAAAGCCTTGAAATTTTGTAATAATGAAGTACCCGAGCCTCTTGTCAATTTAAGCTATCGCTCAAAGCTATGCTACCCTTGAGTCCCAAATCAAACACTGATAAATATTCAAATGGCCCTAACTTCTATACGGTACGTCCTACACCTATCAAAGTTTGCAACATACAAATGCTTGTAACTTTTTACTGGAGCGTCATAAAACCTTGAAGTTTTGTAACAATACAGTACTCGATCCTCTTGTCAATTTAAGCTATCGCTCAAAGCTATGCTACCCTAGAGTCCCAAATCAAACACTGATAAAACTTCAATTGGCCGTAACTTCTATACGGTACGTCCTACACCTATCAAAGTTTGCAGCATACAAATGCTTGTATCTTTTTACTGGAGCGTCATAAAACCTTGAAATTTTGTAACAATAAAGTACTCGAGCATCTTGTCTATTTAAGCCATCGCTCAAAGCTATGCTACCCTAGAGTCCCAAATCAAACACTGATAAAACTTTAAATGGCCCTAACTTCTATACGGTACGTCCTACACTTATCAAAGTTTGCAACATACAAATGCTTCTAACTTTTTACTGGAGCGTCATAAAACCTTGAAGTTTTGTAACAATAAAGTACTCGAGCCTTTTGTCAATTTAAGCCATCGCTCAAAGCTATGCTACCCTAGAGTCCCAAATCAAACACTGATAAAACTTCAAACGCCCCTAACTTCTATACGGTACGTCCTATACCTATCAAAGTTTGCAACATACAAATGCTTGTAACTTTTTACTGGAGCGTCATAAAACCTTGAAATTTTGTAACAATGAAGTACTCGAGCCTCTTGTCAATTTAAGCCATCGCTCAAAGCTATGCTACCCTTGAGTCCCAAATCAAACACTGATAAAACTTCAAATGGCCCTTACTTCTTTACGGTACGTCCTACACCTATCAAAGTTGGCAATATTCAAATGCTTGTAACTTTTTACTGGAGCGTCATAAAAAATGAATTTTTGTAACAATAAAGTACCCGAGCCTCTTGTCAATTTAAGCTATCGCTCAAATCTATGCAACCCTTGAGTCCCAAATCAAACACTGATAAAACTTCAAATGGCCCTAACATCTTTACGGTACGTCCTACACCTATCAAAGTTGGCAACATACAAATGCTTGTAACTTTTTACTGGAGCGTCATAAAACCTTGAAAGTTTGTAACAATAAAGTACTCGAGCCTCTTGTCAATTTAAGCTATCGCTCAAAGCTATGCTACCCTTGAGTCCCAAATCAAACACTGATAAAACTTCAAATGGCCCTAACTTCTTTACGGTACGTCCTACACCTATCAAAGTTGGCAACATACAAATGCTTGTAACTTTTTACTGGAGCATCATAAAACCTTGAAATTTTGTAACAATAAAGTACTCGAGCCTCTTGTCAATTTAAGCCATCGCTCAAAGCTATGCTACCCTTGAGTCCCAAATCAAACATGGTTAAAACTTCAAATGGCCCTAACTTCTTTACGGTACGTCCTACACCTATCACTGTTGGCAACATTCAAATGCTTGTAACTTTTTACTGGCGCGTCATAAAGCCTTGAAATTTTGTAACAATAAAGTACTCGAGCCTCTTGTCAATTTAAGCCATCGCTCAAAGCTATGCTACCCTAGAGTCCTAAATCAAACACTGATAAAACTTCAAACGCCCCTAGCTTCTTTGCGGTACGTCCTACACCTATCAAAGTTTGCAACATACAAATGCTTGTAACTTTTTACTGGAGCGTCATAAAACCTTGAATTTTTGTAACAATAAAGTACCCGAGCCTCTTGTCAATTTAAGCTATCGCTCAAAGCTATGCTACCCTAGAGTCCCAAATCAAACACTGATAAAACTTCAAACGCCCCTAACTTCTATACGGTACGTCCTATACCTATCAAAGTTTGCAACATACAAATGCTTGTAACTTTTTACTGGAGCGTCATAAAACCTTGAAATTTTGTAACAATGAAGTACTCGAGCCTCTTGTCAATTTAAGCCATCGCTCAAAGCTATGCTACCCTTGAGTCCCAAATCAAACACTGATAAAACTTCAAATGGCCCTTACTTCTTTACGGTACGTCCTACACCTATCAAAGTTGGCAACATTCAAATGCTTGTAACTTTTTACTGGAGCGTCATAAAAAATGAATTTTTGTAACAATAAAGTACCCGAGCCTCTTGTCAATTTAAGCTATCGCTCAAAGCTATGCAACCCTTGAGTCCCAAATCAAACACTGATAAAACTTCAAATGGCCCTAACATCTTTACGGTACGTCCTACACCTATCAAAGTTGGCAACATACAAATGCTTGTAACTTTTTACTGGAGCGTCATAAAACCTTGAAAGTTTGTAACAATAAAGTACTCGAGCGTCTTGTAAATTTAAGCTATCGCTCAAAGCTATACTGCCCTTGAGTCCCAAATCAAACACTGATAAAGCTTCAAATGGCCCTAACTTCTTTACGGTACGTCCTACACCTATCAAAGTTGGCAACATACAAATGCTTGTAACTTTTTACTGGAGCATCATAAAACCTTGAAATTTTGTAACAATAAAGTACTCGAGCCTCTTGTCAATTTAAGCCATCGCTCAAAGCTATGCTACCCTTGAGTCCCAAATCAAACATTGTTAAAACTTCAAATGGCCCTAACTTCTTTACGGTACGTCCTACACCTATCAATGTTGGCAACATTCAAATGCTTGTAACTTTTTACTGGCGCGTCATAAAGCCTTGAAATTTTGTAACCATAAAGTACTCGAGCCTCTTGCCAATTTAAGCCATCGCTCAAAGCTATGCTACCCTAGAGTCCTAAATCAAACACTGATAAAACTTCAAACGCCCCTAACTTCTTTGCGGTACGTCCTACACCTATCAATGTTGGCAACATTCAAATGCTTGTAACTTTTTACTGGCGCGTCATAAAGCCTTGAAATTTTGTAACAATAAAGTACTCGAGCCTCTTGTCAATTTAAGCCATCGCTCAAAGCTATGCTACCCTTGAGTCCTAAATCAAACATTGTTAAAACTTCAAATGGCCCTAACTTCTTTACGGTACGTCCTACACCTATCAATGTTGGCAACATTCAAATGCTTGTAACTTTTTACTGGCGCGTCATAAAGCCTTGAAATTTTGTAATAATGAAGTACCCGAGCCTCTTGTCAATTTAAGCTATCGCTCAAAGCTATGCTACCCTTGAGTCCCAAATCAAACACTGATAAATATTCAAATGGCCCTAACTTCTATACGGTACGTCCTACACCTATCAAAGTTTGCAACATACAAATGCTTGTAACTTTTTACTGGAGCGTCATAAAACCTTGAAGTTTTGTAACAATACAGTACTCGATCCTCTTGTCAATTTAAGCTATCGCTCAAAGCTATGCTACCCTAGAGTCCCAAATCAAACACTGATAAAACTTCAATTGGCCGTAACTTCTATACGGTACGTCCTACACCTATCAAAGTTTGCAGCATACAAATGCTTGTATCTTTTTACTGGAGCGTCATAAAACCTTGAAATTTTGTAACAATAAAGTACTCGAGCATCTTGTCTATTTAAGCCATCGCTCAAAGCTATGCTACCCTAGAGTCCCAAATCAAACACTGATAAAACTTTAAATGGCCCTAACTTCTATACGGTACGTCCTACACTTATCAAAGTTTGCAACATACAAATGCTTCTAACTTTTTACTGGAGCGTCATAAAACCTTGAAGTTTTGTAACAATAAAGTACTCGAGCCTTTTGTCAATTTAAGCCATCGCTCAAAGCTATGCTACCCTAGAGTCCCAAATCAAACACTGATAAAACTTCAAACGCCCCTAACTTCTATACGGTACGTCCTATACCTATCAAAGTTTGCAACATACAAATGCTTGTAACTTTTTACTGGAGCGTCATAAAACCTTGAAATTTTGTAACAATGAAGTACTCGAGCCTCTTGTCAATTTAAGCCATCGCTCAAAGCTATGCTACCCTTGAGTCCCAAATCAAACACTGATAAAACTTCAAATGGCCCTTACTTCTTTACGGTACGTCCTACACCTATCAAAGTTGGCAATATTCAAATGCTTGTAACTTTTTACTGGAGCGTCATAAAAAATGAATTTTTGTAACAATAAAGTACCCGAGCCTCTTGTCAATTTAAGCTATCGCTCAAATCTATGCAACCCTTGAGTCCCAAATCAAACACTGATAAAACTTCAAATGGCCCTAACATCTTTACGGTACGTCCTACACCTATCAAAGTTGGCAACATACAAATGCTTGTAACTTTTTACTGGAGCGTCATAAAACCTTGAAAGTTTGTAACAATAAAGTACTCGAGCCTCTTGTCAATTTAAGCTATCGCTCAAAGCTATGCTACCCTTGAGTCCCAAATCAAACACTGATAAAACTTCAAATGGCCCTAACTTCTTTACGGTACGTCCTACACCTATCAAAGTTGGCAACATACAAATGCTTGTAACTTTTTACTGGAGCATCATAAAACCTTGAAATTTTGTAACAATAAAGTACTCGAGCCTCTTGTCAATTTAAGCCATCGCTCAAAGCTATGCTACCCTTGAGTCCCAAATCAAACATGGTTAAAACTTCAAATGGCCCTAACTTCTTTACGGTACGTCCTACACCTATCACTGTTGGCAACATTCAAATGCTTGTAACTTTTTACTGGCGCGTCATAAAGCCTTGAAATTTTGTAACAATAAAGTACTCGAGCCTCTTGTCAATTTAAGCCATCGCTCAAAGCTATGCTACCCTAGAGTCCTAAATCAAACACTGATAAAACTTCAAACGCCCCTAGCTTCTTTGCGGTACGTCCTACACCTATCAAAGTTTGCAACATACAAATGCTTGTAACTTTTTACTGGAGCGTCATAAAATCTTGAAGTTTTGTAATAATAAAGTACTCGAGCCTCTTGTCAATTTAAGCCATCGCTCAAAGCTATGCTACCCTTGAGTCCCAAATAAAACACTGATAAAACTTCAAACGCCCCTAACTTCTTTACGGTACGTCCTACACCTATCAAAGTTTGCAACATACAAATGCTTGTATCTTTTTACTGGAGCGTCATAAAACCTTGAAGTTTTGTAGCAATAAAGTACTCGAGCATCTTGTCAATTTAAGTTATCGCTCAAAACTATGATACCCTAGAGTCCCAAATCAAACACTGATAAAACTTCAAATTGCCCTAACTTCTATACGGCACGTCCTACACATATCAAAGTTTGCAACATACAAATGCTTGTATCTTTTTACTGGAGCGTCATAAAACCTTGAAATTTTGTAACAATAAAGATCTCGAGCCTCTTGTCAATTTAAGCCATCGCTCAAAGCTATGCTACCCTTGAGTCCCAAATCAAACACTGATAAAACTTCAAATGGCCCTAACTTCTATACGGAACGTCCTACACCTATCAAAGTATGCAACATACAAGTGCTTGTAACTTTTTACTGGAGCGTCATAAAACCTTGAAATTTTGTAACAATGAAGTACTCGAGCCTCCTGTCAATTTAAGCTATCGCTCAAAGCTATGCTACCCTTGAGTCCCAAATCAAACACTGATAAAACTTCAAACGCCCCTAACTTCTTTGCGGTACGTCCTACACCTATCAATGTTGGCAACATTCAAATGCTTGTAACTTTTTACTGGCGCGTCATAAAGCCTTGAAATTTTGTAACAATAAAGTACTCGAGCATCCTGTCAATTTAAGCCATCGCTCAAAGCTATGCTACCCTAGAGTCCCAAATCAAACACTGATAAAACTTTAAATGGCCCTAACTTCTATACGGTACGTCCTACACCTATCAAAGTTTGCAACATACAAATGCTTCTAACTTTTTACTGGAGCGTCATAAAAGCTTGAAGTTTTGTAACAATAAAGTACTCGAGCATTTTGTCAATTTAAACCATCGCTCAAAGCTATGCTACCCTAGAGTCCCAAATCAAACACTGATAAAACTTCAAACGCCCCTAACTTCTATACGGTACGTCCTACACCTATCAAAGTTTGCAACATACAAATGCTTGTATCTTTTTACTGGAGCGTCATAAAACCTTGACATTTTGTAACAATAAAGTACTCGAGCATCTTGTCTATTTAAGCCATCGCTCAAAGCTATGCTACCCTAGAGTCCCAAATCAAACACTGATAAAACTTTAAATGGCCCTTACTTCTATACGGTACGTCCTACACCTATCAATGTTTGCAACATACAAATGCTTCTAACTTTTTACTGGAGCGTCATAAAACCTTGAAGTTTTGTAACAATAAAGTACTCGAGCCTTTTGTCAATTTAAGCCATCGCTCAAAGCTATGCTACCCTAGAGTCCCAAATCAAACACTGATAAAACTTCAAACGCCCCTAACTTCTATACGGTACGTCCTATACCTATCAAAGTTTGCAACATACAAATGCTTGTAACTTTTTACTGGAGCGTCATAAAACCTTGAAATTTTGTAACAATGAAGTACTCGAGCCTCTTGTCAATTTAAGCCATCGCTCAAAGCTATGCTACCCTTGAGTCCCAAATCAAACACTGATAAAACTTCAAATGGCCCTTACTTCTTTACGGTACGTCCTACACCTATCAAAGTTGGCAACATTCAAATGCTTGTAACTTTTTACTGGAGCGTCATAAAAAATGAATTTTTGTAACAATAAAGTACCCGAGCCTCTTGTCAATTTAAGCTATCGCTCAAAGCTATGCAACCCTTGTGTCCCAAATCAAACACTGATAAAACTTCAAATGGCCCTAACATCTTTACGGTACGTCCTACACCTATCAAAGTTGGCAACATACAAATGCTTGTAACTTTTTACTGGAGCGTCATAAAACCTTGAAAGTTTGTAACAATAAAGTACTCGAGCCTCTTGTCAATTTAAGCTATCGCTCAAAGCTATGCTACCCTTGAGTCCCAAATCAAACACTGATAAAACTTCAAATGGCCCTAACTTCTTTACGGTACGTCCTACACCTATCAAAGTTGGCAACATACAAATGCTTGTAACTTTTTACTGGAGCATCATAAAACCTTGAAATTTTGTAACAATAAAGTACTCGAGCCTCTTGTCAATTTAAGCCATCGCTCAAAGCTATGCTACCCTTGAGTCCCAAATCAAACATTGTTAAAACTTCAAATGGCCCTAACTTCTTTACGGTACGTCCTACACCTATCAATGTTGGCAACATTCAAATGCTTGTAACTTTTTACTGGCGCGTCATAAAGCCTTGAAATTTTGTAACCATAAAGTACTCGAGCCTCTTGTCAATTTAAGCCATCGCTCAAAGCTATGCTACCCTAGAGTCCTAAATCAAACACTGATAAAACTTCAAACGCCCCTAACTTCTTTGCGGTACGTCCTACACCTATCAATGTTGGCAACATTCAAATGCTTGTAACTTTTTACTTGCGCGTCATAAAGCCTTGAAATTTTGTAACAATAAAGTACTCGAGCCTCTTGTCAATTTAAGCCATCGCTCAAAGCTATGCTACCCTTGAGTCCCAAATCAAACACTGATAAAACTTCAAATGGCCCTTACTTCTTTACGGTACGTCCTACACCTATCAAAGTTTTCAACATTCAAATGCTTGTAACTTTTTACTGGAGCGTCATAAAACCTTGAATTTTTGTAACAATAAAGTACCCGAGCCTCTTGTCAATTTAAGCTATCGCTCAAAGCTATGCAACCCTTGAGTCCCAAATCAAACACTGATAAAACTTCAAATGGCCCTAACATCTTTACGGTACGTCCTACACCTATCAAAGTTGGCAACATACAAATGCTTGTAACTTTTTACTGGAGCGTCATAAAACCTGGAAAGTTTGTAACAATAAAGTACTCGAGCCACTTGTCAATTTAAGCCATCGCTCAAAGCTATGCTACCCTTGAGTCCCAAATCAAACACTGATAAAACTTCAAATGGCCCTTACTTCTTTACGGTACGTCCTACACCTATCAAAGTTGGCAACATTCAAATGCTTGTAACTTTTTACTGGAGCGTCATAAAACCTTGAATTTTTGTAACAATAAAGTACCCGAGCCTCTTGTCAATTTAAGCTATCGCTCAAAGCTATGCTACCCTTGAGTCCCAAATCAAACACTGATAAAACTTCAAATGGCCCTAAAATCTTTACGGTACGTCCTACACCTATCAAAGTTGGCAACATACAAATGCTTGTAACTTTTTACTGGAGCATCATAAAACCTTGAAATTTTGTAACAATAAAGTACTCGAGCCTCTTGTCAATTTAAGCCATCGCTCAAAGCTATGCTACCCTTGAGTCCTAAATCAAACATTGTTAAAACTTCAAATGGCCCTAACTTCTTTACGGTACGTCCTACACCTATCAATGTTGGCAACATTCAAATGCTTGTAACTTTTTACTGGCGCGTCATAAAGCCTTGAAATTTTGTAACAATGAAGTACCCGAGCCTCTTGTCAATTTAAGCTATCGCTCAAAGCTATGCTACCCTTGAGTCCCAAATCAAACACTGATAAATATTCAAATGGCCCTAACTTCTATACGGTACGTCCTACACCTATCAAAGTTTGCAACATACAAATGCTTGTAACTTTTTACTGGAGCGTCATAAAACCTTGAAGTTTTGTAACCATACAGTACTCGATCCTCTTGTCAATTTAAGCTATCGCTCAAAGCTATGCTACCCTAGAGTCCCAAATCAAACACTGATAAAACTTCAATTGGCCGTAACTTCAATACGGTACGTCCTACACCTATCAAAGTTTGCAGCATACAAATGCTTGTATCTTTTTACTGGAGCGTCATAAAACCTTGACATTTTGTAACAATAAAGTACTCGAGCATCTTGTCTATTTAAGCCATCGCTCAAAGCTATGCTACCCTAGAGTCCCAAATCAAACACTGATAAAACTTTAAATGGCCCTTACTTCTGTACGGTACGTCCTACACCTATCAAAGTTTGCAACATACAAATGCTTCTAACTTTTTACTGGAGCGTCATAAAACCTTGAAGTTTTGTAACAATAAAGTACTCGAGCCTTTTGTCAATTTAAGCCATCGCTCAAAGCTATGCTACCCTAGAGTCCCAAATCAAACACTGATAAAACTTCAAACGCCCCTAACTTCTATACGGTACGTCCTATACCTATCAAAGTTTGCAACATACAAATGCTTGTAACTTTTTACTGGAGCGTCATAAAACCTTGAAATTTTGTAACAATGAAGTACTCGAGCCTCTTGTCAATTTAAGCCATCGCTCAAAGCTATGCTACCCTTGAGTCCCAAATCAAACACTGATAAAACTTCAAATGGCCCTTACTTCTTTACGGTACGTCCTACACCTATCAAAGTTGGCAACATTCAAATGCTTGTAACTTTTTACTGGAGCGTCATAAAAAATGAATTTTTGTAACAATAAAGTACCCGAGCCTCTTGTCAATTTAAGCTATCGCTCAAAGCTATGCAACCCTTGAGTCCCAAATCAAACACTGATAAAACTTCAAATGGCCCTAACATCTTTACGGTACGTCCTACACCTATCAAAGTTGGCAACATACAAATGCTTGTAACTTTTTACTGGAGCGTCATAAAACCTTGAAAGTTTGTAACAATAAAGTACTCGAGCCTCTTGTCAATTTAAGCTATCGCTCAAAGCTATGCTACCCTTGAGTCCCAAATCAAACACTGATAAAACTTCAAATGGCCCTAACTTCTTTACGGTACGTCCTACACCTATCAAAGTTGGCAACATACAAATGCTTGTAACTTTTTACTGGAGCATCATAAAACCTTGAAATTTTGTAACAATAAAGTACTCGAGCCTCTTGTCAATTTAAGCCATCGCTCAAAGCTATGCTACCCTTGAGTCCCAAATCAAACATTGTTAAAACTTCAAATGGCCCTAACTTCTTTACGGTACGTCCTACACCTATCAATGTTGGCAACATTCAAATGCTTGTAACTTTTTACTGGCGCGTCATAAAGCCTTGAAATTTTGTAACCATAAAGTACTCGAGCCTCTTGTCAATTTAAGCCATCGCTCAAAGCTATGCTACCCTAGAGTCCTAAATCAAACACTGATAAAACTTCAAACGCCCCTAACTTCTTTGCGGTACGTCCTACACCTATCAATGTTGGCAACATTCAAATGCTTGTAACTTTTTACTTGCGCGTCATAAAGCCTTGAAATTTTGTAACAATAAAGTACTCGAGCCTCTTGTCAATTTAAGCCATCGCTCAAAGCTATGCTACCGTTGAGTCCCAAATCAAACACTGATAAAACTTCAAATGGCCCTTACTTCTTTACGGTACGTCCTACACCTATCAAAGTTGGCAACATTCAAATGCTTGTAACTTTTTACTGGAGCGTCATAAAACCTTGAATTTTTGTAACAATAAAGTACCCGAGCCTCTTGTCAATTTAAGCTATCGCTCAAAGCTATGCAACCCTTGAGTCCCAAATCAAACACTGATAAAACTTCAAATGGCCCTAACATCTTTACGGTACGTCCTACACCTATCAAAGTTGGCAACATACAAATGCTTGTAACTTTTTACTGGAGCGTCATAAAAGTTGGAAAGTTTGTAACAATAAAGTACTCGAGCCACTTGTCAATTTAAGCTATCGCTCAAAGCTATGCTACCCTTGAGTCCCAAATCAAACACTGATAAATCTTCAAATGGCCCTAACTTCTTTACGGTACGTCCTACACCTATCAAAGTTGGCAACATACAAATGCTTGTAACTTTTTACTGGAGCATCATAAAACCTTGAAATTTTGTAACAATAAAGTACTCGAGCCTCTTGTCAATTTAAGCCATCGCTCAAAGCTATGCTACCCTTGAGTCCTAAATCAAACATTGTTAAAACTTCAAATGGCCCTAACTTCTTTACGGTACGTCCTACACCTATCAATGTTGGCAACATTCAAATGCTTGTAACTTCTACTGGCGCGTCATAAAGCCTTGAAATTTTGTAACAATGAAGTACCCGAGCCTCTTGTCAATTTAAGCTATCGCTCAAAGCTATGCTACCCTTGAGTCCCAAATCAAACACTGATAAATATTCAAATGGCCCTAACTTCTATACGGTACGTCCTACACCTATCAAAGTTTGCAACATACAAATGCTTGTAACTTTTTACTGGAGCGTCATAAAACCTTGAAGTTTTGTAACAATACAGTACTCGATCCTCTTGTCAATTTAAGCTATCGCTCAAAGCTATGCTACCCTAGAGTCCCAAATC
Organism: Clusia tigrina; assembly: GCA_920105625.2. Lineage (NCBI taxonomy): Eukaryota > Metazoa > Arthropoda > Insecta > Diptera > Clusiidae > Clusia > Clusia tigrina. Next base: position 95,065,846 of record OV050032.1, read on the forward strand.
AAACACTGATAAAACTTCAATTGGCCGTAACTTCTATACGGTACGTCCTACACCTATCAAAGTTTGCAGCATACAAATGCTTGTATCTTTTTACTGGAGCGTCATAAAACCTTGAAATTTTGTAACAATAAAGTACTCGAGCATCTTGTCTATTTAAGCCATCGCTCAAAGCTATGCTACCCTAGAGTCCCAAATCAAACACTGATAAAACTTTAAATGGCCCTTACTTCTTTACGGTATGTCCTACACCTATCAAAGTTGGCAACATTCAAATGCTTGTAACTTTTTACTGGAGCGTCATAAAAAATGAATTTTTGTAACAATAAAGTACCCGAGCCTCTTGTCAATTTAAGCTATCGCTCAAAGCTATGCAACCCTTGAGTCCCAAATCAAACACTGATAAAACTTCAAATGGCCCTAACATCTTTACGGTACGTCCTACACCTATCAAAGTTGGCAACATACAAATGCTTGTAACTTTTTACTGGAGCGTCATAAAACCTTGAAAGTTTGTAACAATAAAGTACTCGAGCCTCTTGTCAATTTAAGCTATCGCTCAAAGCTATGCTACCCTTGAGTCCCAAATCAAACACTGATAAAACTTCAAATGGCCCTAACTTCTTTACGGTACGTCCAACACCTATCAAAGTTGGCAACATACAAATGCTTGTAACTTTTTACTGGAGCATCATAAAACCTTGAAATTTTGTAACAATAAAGTACTCGAGCCTCTTGTCAATTTAAGCCATCGCTCAAAGCTATGCTACCCTTGAGTCCCAAATCAAACATTGTTAAAACTTCAAATGGCCCTAACTTCTTTACGGTACGTCCTACACCTATCAATGTTGGCAACATTCAAATGCTTGTAACTTTTTACTGGCGCGTCATAAAGCCTTGAAATTTTGTAACCATAAAGTACTCGAGCCTCTTGTCAATTTAAGCCATCGCTCAAAGCTATGCTACCCTAGAGTCCTAAATCAAACACTGATAAAACTTCAAACGCCCCTAACTTCTTTGCGGTACGTCCTACACCTATCAATGTTGGCAACATTCAAATGCTTGTAACTTTTTACTTGCGCGTCATAAAGCCTTGAAATTTTGTAACAATAAAGTACTCGAGCCTCTTGTCAATTTAAGCCATCGCTCAAAGCTATGCTACCGTTGAGTCCCAAATCAAACACTGATAAAACTTCAAATGGCCCTTACTTCTTTACGGTACGTCCTACACCTATCAAAGTTGGCAACATTCAAATGCTTGTAACTTTTTACTGGAGCGTCATAAAACCTTGAATTTTTGTAACAATAAAGTACCCGAGCCTCTTGTCAATTTAAGCTATCGCTCAAAGCTATGCAACCCTTGAGTCCCAAATCAAACACTGATAAAACTTCAAATGGCCCTAACATCTTTACGGTACGTCCTACACCTATCAAAGTTGGCAACATACAAATGCTTGTAACTTTTTACTGGAGCGTCATAAAAGCTGGAAAGTTTGTAACAATAAAGTACTCGAGCCACTTGTCAATTTAAGCTATCGCTCAAAGCTATGCTACCCTTGAGTCCCAAATCAAACACTGATAAATCTTCAAATGGCCCTAACTTCTTTACGGTACGTCCTACACCTATCAAAGTTGGCAACATACAAATGCTTGTAACTTTTTACTGGAGCATCATAAAACCTTGAAATTTTGTAACAATAAAGTACTCGAGCCTCTTGTCAATTTAAGCCATCGCTCAAAGCTATGCTACCCTTGAGTCCTAAATCAAACATTGTTAAAACTTCAAATGGCCCTAACTTCTTTACGGTACGTCCTACACCTATCAATGTTGGCAACATTCAAATGCTTGTAACTTCTACTGGCGCGTCATAAAGCCTTGAAATTTTGTAACAATGAAGTACCCGAGCCTCTTGTCAATTTAAGCTATCGCTCAAAGCTATGCTACCCTTGAGTCCCAAATCAAACACTGATAAATATTCAAATGGCCCTAACTTCTATACGGTACGTCCTACACCTATCAAAGTTTGCAACATACAAATGCTTGTAACTTTTTACTGGAGCGTCATAAAACCTTGAAGTTTTGTAACAATACAGAACTCGATCCTCTTGTCAATTTAAGCTATCGCTCAAAGCTATGCTACCCTAGAGTCCCAAATCAAACACTGATAAAACTTCAATTGGCCGTAACTTCTATACGGTACGTCCTACACCTATCAAAGTTTGCAGCATACAAATGCTTGTATCTTTTTACTGGAGCGTCATAAAACCTTGAAATTTTGTAACAATAAAGTACTCGAGCATCTTGTCTATTTAAGCCATCGCTCAAAGCTATGCTACCCTAGAGTCCCAAATCAAACACTGATAAAACTTTAAATGGCCCTTACTTCTTTACGGTATGTCCTACACCTATCAAAGTTGGCAACATTCAAATGCTTGTAACTTTTTACTGGAGCGTCATAAAAAATGAATTTTTGTAACAATAAAGTACCCGAGCCTCTTGTCAATTTAAGCTATCGCTCAAAGCTATGCAACCCTTGAGTCCCAAATCAAACACTGATAAAACTTCAAATGGCCCTAACATCTTTACGGTACGTCCTACACCTATCAAAGTTGGCAACATACAAATGCTTGTAACTTTTTACTGGAGCGTCATAAAACCTTGAAAGTTTGTAACAATAAAGTACTCGAGCCTCTTGTCAATTTAAGCTATCGCTCAAAGCTATGCTACCCTTGAGTCCCAAATCAAACACTGATAAAACTTCAAATGGCCCTAACTTCTTTACGGTACGTCCTACACCTATCAAAGTTGGCAACATACAAATGCTTGTAACTTTTTACTGGAGCATCATAAAACCTTGAAATTTTGTAACAATAAAGTACTCGAGCCTCTTGTCAATTTAAGCCATCGCTCAAAGCTATGCTACCCTTGAGTCCCAAATCAAACATTGTTAAAACTTCAAATGGCCCTAACTTCTTTACGGTACATCCTACACCTATCAATGTTGGCAACATTCAAATGCTTGTAACTTTTTACTGGCGCGTCATAAAGCCTTGAAATTTTGTAACCATAAAGTACTCGAGCCTCTTGTCAATTTAAGCCATCGCTCAAAGCTATGCTACCCTAGAGTCCTAAATCAAACACTGATAAAACTTCAAACGCCCCTAACTTCTTTGCGGTACGTCCTACACCTATCAATGTTGGCAACATTCAAATGCTTGTAACTTTTTACTTGCGCGTCATAAAGCCTTGAAATTTTGTAACAATAAAGTACTCGAGCCTCTTGTCAATTTAAGCCATCGCTCAAAGCTATGCTACCGTTGAGTCCCAAATCAAACACTGATAAAACTTCAAATGGCCCTTACTTCTTTACGGTACGTCCTACACCTATCAAAGTTGGCAACATTCAAATGCTTGTAACTTTTTACTGGAGCGTCATAAAACCTTGAATTTTTGTAACAATAAAGTACCCGAGCCTCTTGTCAATTTAAGCTATCGCTCAAAGCTATGCAACCCTTGAGTCCCAAATCAAACACTGATAAAACTTCAAATGGCCCTAACATCTTTACGGTACGTCCTACACCTATCAAAGTTGGCAACATACAAATGCTTGTAACTTTTTACTGGAGCGTCATAAAAGCTGGAAAGTTTGTAACAATAAAGTACTCGAGCCACTTGTCAATTTAAGCTATCGCTCAAAGCTATGCTACCCTTGAGTCCCAAATCAAACACTGATAAATCTTCAAATGGCCCTAACTTCTTTACGGTACGTCCTACACCTATCAAAGTTGGCAACATACAAATGCTTGTAACTTTTTACTGGAGCATCATAAAACCTTGAAATTTTGTAACAATAAAGTACTCGAGCCTCTTGTCAATTTAAGCCATCGCTCAAAGCTATGCTACCCTTGAGTCCTAAATCAAACATTGTTAAAACTTCAAATGGCCCTAACTTCTTTACGGTACGTCCTACACCTATCAATGTTGGCAACATTCAAATGCTTGTAACTTCTACTGGCGCGTCATAAAGCCTTGAAATTTTGTAACAATGAAGTACCCGAGCCTCTTGTCAATTTAAGCTATCGCTCAAAGCTATGCTACCCTTGAGTCCCAAATCAAACACTGATAAATATTCAAATGGCCCTAACTTCTATACGGTACGTCCTACACCTATCAAAGTTTGCAACATACAAATGCTTGTAACTTTTTACTGGAGCGTCATAAAACCTTGAAGTTTTGTAACAATACAGTACTCGATCCTCTTGTCAATTTAAGCTATCGCTCAAAGCTATGCTACCCTAGAGTCCCAAATCAAACACTGATAAAACTTCAATTGGCCGTAACTTCTATACGGTACGTCCTACACCTATCAAAGTTTGCAGCATACAAATGCTTGTATCTTTTTACTGGAGCGTCATAAAACCTTGAAATTTTGTAACAATAAAGTACTCGAGCATCTTGTCTATTTAAGCCATCGCTCAAAGCTATGCTACCCTAGAGTCCCAAATCAAACACTGATAAAACTTTAAATGGCCCTTACTTCTTTACGGTATGTCCTACACCTATCAAAGTTGGCAACATTCAAATGCTTGTAACTTTTTACTGGAGCGTCATAAAAAATGAATTTTTGTAACAATAAAGTACCCGAGCCTCTTGTCAATTTAAGCTATCGCTCAAAGCTATGCAACCCTTGAGTCCCAAATCAAACACTGATAAAACTTCAAATGGCCCTAACATCTTTACGGTACGTCCTACACCTATCAAAGTTGGCAACATACAAATGCTTGTAACTTTTTACTGGAGCGTCATAAAACCTTGAAAGTTTGTAACAATAAAGTACTCGAGCCTCTTGTCAATTTAAGCTATCGCTCAAAGCTATGCTACCCTTGAGTCCCAAATCAAACACTGATAAAACTTCAAATGGCCCTAACTTCTTTACGGTACGTCCTACACCTATCAAAGTTGGCAACATACAAATGCTTGTAACTTTTTACTGGAGCATCATAAAACCTTGAAATTTTGTAACAATAAAGTACTCGAGCCTCTTGTCAATTTAAGCCATCGCTCAAAGCTATGCTACCCTTGAGTCCCAAATCAAACATTGTTAAAACTTCAAATGGCCCTAACTTCTTTACGGTACGTCCTACACCTATCAATGTTGGCAACATTCAAATGCTTGTAACTTTTTACTGGCGCGTCATGAAGCCTTGAAATTTTGTAACCATAAAGTACTCGAGCCTCTTGTCAATTTAAGCCATCGCTCAAAGCTATGCTACCCTAGAGTCCTAAATCAAACACTGATAAAACTTCAAACGCCCCTAACTTCTTTGCGGTACGTCCTACACCTATCAATGTTGGCAACATTCAAATGCTTGTAACTTTTTACTTGCGCGTCATAAAGCCTTGAAATTTTGTAACAATAAAGTACTCGAGCCTCTTGTCAATTTAAGCCATCGCTCAAAGCTATGCTACCGTTGAGTCCCAAATCAAACACTGATAAAACTTCAAATGGCCCTAACATCTTTACGGTACGTCCTACACCTATCAAAGTTGGCAACATTCAAATGCTTGTAACTTTTTACTGGAGCGTCATAAAACCTTGAATTTTTGTAACAATAAAGTACCCGAGCCTCTTGTCAATTTAAGCTATCGCTCAAAGCTATGCAACCCTTGAGTCCCAAATCAAACACTGATAAAACTTCAAATGGCCCTAACATCTTTACGGTACGTCCTACACCTATCAAAGTTGGCAACATACAAATGCTTGTAACTTTTTACTGGAGCGTCATAAAAGCTGGAAAGTTTGTAACAATAAAGTACTCGAGCCACTTGTCAATTTAAGCTATCGCTCAAAGCTATGCTACCCTTGAGTCCCAAATCAAACACTGATAAATCTTCAAATGGCCCTAACTTCTTTACGGTACGTCCTACACCTATCAAAGTTGGCAACATACAAATGCTTGTAACTTTTTACTGGAGCATCATAAAACCTTGAAATTTTGTAACAATAAAGTACTCGAGCCTCTTGTCAATTTAAGTCATCGCTCAAAGCTATGCTACCCTTGAGTCCTAAATCAAACATTGTTAAAACTTCAAATGGCCCTAACTTCTTTACGGTACGTCCTACACCTATCAATGTTGGCAACATTCAAATGCTTGTAACTTCTACTGGCGCGTCATAAAGCCTTGAAATTTTGTAACAATGAAGTACCCGAGCCTCTTGTCAATTTAAGCCATCGCTCAAAGCTATGCTACCCTTGAGTCCCAAATCAAACACTGATAAATATTCAAATGGCCCTAACTTCTATACGGTACGTCCTACACCTATCAAAGTTTGCAACATACAAATGCTTGTAACTTTTTACTGGAGCGTCATAAAACCTTGAAGTTTTGTAACAATACAGTACTCGATCCTCTTGTCAATTTAAGCTATCGCTCAAAGCTATGCTACCCTAGAGTCCCAAATCAAACACTGATAAAACTTCAATTGGCCGTAACTTCTATACGGTACGTCCTACACCTATCAAAGTTTGCAGCATACAAATGCTTGTATCTTTTTACTGGAGCGTCATAAAACCTTGAAATTTTGTAACAATAAAGTACTCGAGCATCTTGTCTATTTAAGCCATCGCTCAAAGCTATGCTACCCTAGAGTCCCAAATCAAACACTGATAAAACTTTAAATGGCCCTTACTTCTTTACGGTATGTCCTACACCTATCAAAGTTGGCAACATTCAAATGCTTGTAACTTTTTACTGGAGCGTCATAAAAAATGAATTTTTGTAACAATAAAGTACCCGAGCCTCTTGTCAATTTAAGCTATCGCTCAAAGCTATGCAACCCTTGAGTCCCAAATCAAACACTGATAAATCTTCAAATGGCCCTAACTTCTTTACGGTACGTCCTACACCTATCAAAGTTGGCAACATACAAATGCTTGTAACTTTTTACTGGAGCATCATAAAACCTTGAAATTTTGTAACAATAAAGTACTCGAGCCTCTTGTCAATTTAAGCCATCGCTCAAAGCTATGCTACCCTTGAGTCCTAAATCAAACATTGTTAAAACTTCAAATGGCCCTAACTTCTTTACGGTACGTCCTACACCTATCAATGTTGGCAACATTCAAATGCTTGTAACTTTTTACTTGCGCGTCATAAAGCCTTGAAATTTTGTAACAATAAAGTACTCGAGCCTCTTGTCAATTTAAGCCATCGCTCAAAGCTATGCTACCGTTGAGTCCCAAATCAAACACTGATAAAACTTCAAATGGCCCTAACATCTTTACGGTACGTCCTACACCTATCAAAGTTGGCAACATTCAAATGCTTGTAACTTTTTACTGGAGCGTCATAAAACCTTGAATTTTTGTAACAATAAAGTACCCGAGCCTCTTGTCAATTTAAGCTATCGCTCAAAGCTATGCAACCCTTGAGTCCCAAATCAAACACTGATAAAACTTCAAATGGCCCTAACATCTTTACGGTACGTCCTACACCTATCAAAGTTGGCAACATACAAATGCTTGTAACTTTTTACTGGAGCGTCATAAAAGCTGGAAAGTTTGTAACAATAAAGTACTCGAGCCACTTGTCAATTTAAGCTATCGCTCAAAGCTATGCTACCCTTGAGTCCCAAATCAAACACTGATAAATCTTCAAATGGCCCTAACTTCTTTACGGTACGTCCTACACCTATCAAAGTTGGCAACATACAAATGCTTGTAACTTTTTACTGGAGCATCATAAAACCTTGAAATTTTGTAACAATAAAGTACTCGAGCCTCTTGTCAATTTAAGTCATCGCTCAAAGCTATGCTACCCTTGAGTCCTAAATCAAACATTGTTAAAACTTCAAATGGCCCTAACTTCTTTACGGTACGTCCTACACCTATCAATGTTGGCAACATTCAAATGCTTGTAACTTCTACTGGCGCGTCATAAAGCCTTGAAATTTTGTAACAATGAAGTACCCGAGCCTCTTGTCAATTTAAGCCATCGCTCAAAGCTATGCTACCCTTGAGTCCCAAATCAAACACTGATAAATATTCAAATGGCCCTAACTTCTATACGGTACGTCCTACACCTATCAAAGTTTGCAACATACAAATGCTTGTAACTTTTTACTGGAGCGTCATAAAACCTTGAAGTTTTGTAACAATACAGTACTCGATCCTCTTGTCAATTTAAGCTATCGCTCAAAGCTATGCTACCCTAGAGTCCCAAATCAAACACTGATAAAACTTCAATTGGCCGTAACTTCTATACGGTACGTCCTACACCTATCAAAGTTTGCAGCATACAAATGCTTGTATCTTTTTACTGGAGCGTCATAAAACCTTGAAATTTTGTAACAATAAAGTACTCGAGCATCTTGTCTATTTAAGCCATCGCTCAAAGCTATGCTACCCTAGAGTCCCAAATCAAACACTGATAAAACTTTAAATGGCCCTTACTTCTTTACGGTATGTCCTACACCTATCAAAGTTGGCAACATTCAAATGCTTGTAACTTTTTACTGGAGCGTCATAAAAAATGAATTTTTGTAACAATAAAGTACCCGAGCCTCTTGTCAATTTAAGCTATCGCTCAAAGCTATGCAACCCTTGAGTCCCAAATCAAACACTGATAAATCTTCAAATGGCCCTAACTTCTTTACGGTACGTCCTACACCTATCAAAGTTGGCAACATACAAATGCTTGTAACTTTTTACTGGAGCATCATAAAACCTTGAAATTTTGTAACAATAAAGTACTCGAGCCTCTTGTCAATTTAAGCCATCGCTCAAAGCTATGCTACCCTTGAGTCCTAAATCAAACATTGTTAAAACTTCAAATGGCCCTAACTTCTTTACGGTACGTCCTACACCTATCAATGTTGGCAACATTCAAATGCTTGTAACTTCTACTGGCGCGTCATAAAGCCTTGAAATTTTGTAACAATGAAGTACCCGAGCCTCTTGTCAATTTAAGCTATCGCTCAAAGCTATGCTACCCTTGAGTCCCAAATCAAACACTGATAAATATTCAAATGGCCCTAACTTCTATACGGTACGTCCTACACCTATCAAAGTTTGCAACATTCAAATGCTTGTAACTTTTTACTGGAGCGTCATAAAACCTTGAAGTTTTGTAACAATACAGTACTCGATCCTCTTGTCAATTTAAGCTATCGCTCAAAGCTATGCTACCCTAGAGTCCCAAATCAAACACTGATAAAACTTCAATTGGCCGTAACTTCTATACGGTACGTCCTACACCTATCAAAGTTTGCAGCATACAAATGCTTGTATCTTTTTACTGGAGCGTCATAAAACCTTGAAATTTTGTAACAATAAAGTACTCGAGCATCTTGTCTATTTAAGCCATCGCTCAAAGCTATGCTACCCTAGAGTCCCAAATCAAACACTGATAAAACTTTAAATGGCCCTTACTTCTTTACGGTATGTCCTACACCTATCAAAGTTGGCAACATTCAAATGCTTGTAACTTTTTACTGGAGCGTCATAAAAAATGAATTTTTGTAACAATAAAGTACCCGAGCCTCTTGTCAATTTAAGCTATCGCTCAAAGCTATGCAACCCTTGAGTCCCAAATCAAACACTGATAAAACTTCAAATGGCCCTAACATCTTTACGGTACGTCCTACACCTATCAAAGTTGGCAACATACAAATGCTTGTAACTTTTTACTGGAGCGTCATAAAACCTTGAAAGTTTGTAACAATAAAGTACTCGAGCCTCTTGTCAATTTAAGCTATCGCTCAAAGCTATGCTACCCTTGAGTCCCAAATCAAACACTGATAAAACTTCAAATGGCCCTAACTTCTTTACGGTACGTCCTACACCTATCAAAGTTGGCAACATACAAATGCTTGTAACTTTTTACTGGAGCATCATAAAACCTTGAAATTTTGTAACAATAAAGTACTCGAGCCTCTTGTCAATTTAAGCCATCGCTCAAAGCTATGCTACCCTTGAGTCCCAAATCAAACATTGTTAAAACTTCAAATGGCCCTAACTTCTTTACGGTACGTCCTACACCTATCAATGTTGGCAACATTCAAATGCTTGTAACTTTTTACTGGCGCGTCATAAAGCCTTGAAATTTTGTAACCATAAAGTACTCGAGCCTCTTGTCAATTTAAGCCATCGCTCAAAGCTATGCTACCCTAGAGTCCTAAATCAAACACTGATAAAACTTCAAACGCCCCTAACTTCTTTGCGGTACGTCCTACACCTATCAATGTTGGCAACATTCAAATGCTTGTAACTTTTTACTTGCGCGTCATAAAGCCTTGAAATTTTGTAACAATAAAGTACTCGAGCCTCTTGTCAATTTAAGCCATCGCTCAAAGCTATGCTACCGTTGAGTCCCAAATCAAACACTGATAAAACTTCAAATGGCCCTTACTTCTTTACGGTACGTCCTACACCTATCAAAGTTGGCAACATTCAAATGCTTGTAACTTTTTACTGGAGCGTCATAAAACCTTGAATTTTTGTAACAATAAAGTACCCGAGCCTCTTGTCAATTTAAGCTATCGCTCAAAGTTATGCAACCCTTGAGTCCCAAATCAAACACTGATAAATCTTCAAATGGCCCTAACTTCTTTACGGTACGTCCTACACCTATCAAAGTTTGCAACATACAAATGCTTGTAACTTTTTACTGGAGCGTCATAAAACCTTGAAGTTTTGTAACAATAAAGTACTCGAGCCACTTGTCAATTTAAGCTATCGCTCAAAGCTATGCTACCCTTGAGTCCCAAATCAAACACTGATAAATCTTCAAATGGCCCTAACTTCTTTACGGTACGTCCTACACCTATCAAAGTTGGCAACATACAAATGCTTGTAACTTTTTACTGGAGCATCATAAAACCTTGAAATTTTGTAACAATAAAGTACTCGAGCCTCTTGTCAATTTAAGCCATCGCTCAAAGCTATGCTACCCTTGAGTCCTAAATCAAACATTGTTAAATCTTCAAATGGCCCTAACTTCTTTACGGTACGTCCTACACCTATCAATGTTGGCAACATTCAAATGCTTGTAACTTCTACTGGCGCGTCATAAAGCCTTGAAATTTTGTAACAATGAAGTACCCGAGCCTCTTGTCAATTTAAGCTATCGCTCAAAGCTATGCTACCCTAGAGTCCCAAATCAAACACTGATAAATATTCAAATGGCCCTAACTTCTATACGGTACGTCCTACACCTATCAAAGTTTGCAACATACAAATGCTTGTAACTTTTTACTGGAGCGTCATAAAACCTTGAAGTTTTGTAACAATACAGTACTCGATCCTCTTGTCAATTTAAGCTATCGCTCAAAGCTATGCTACCCTAGAGTCCCAAATCAAACACTGATAAAACTTCAATTGGCCGTAACTTCTATACGGTACGTCCTACACCTATCAAAGTTTGCAGCATACAAATGCTTGTATCTTTTTACTGGAGCGTCATAAAACCTTGAAATTTTGTAACAATAAAGTACTCGAGCATCTTGTCTATTTAAGCCATCGCTCAAAGCTATGCTACCCTAGAGTCCCAAATCAAACACTGATAAAACTTTAAATGGCCCTTACTTCTTTACGGTATGTCCTACACCTATCAAAGTTGGCAACATTCAAATGCTTGTAACTTTTTACTGGAGCGTCATAAAAAATGAATTTTTGTAACAATAAAGTACCCGAGCCTCTTGTCAATTTAAGCTATCGCTCAAAGCTATGCAACCCTTGAGTCCCAAATCAAACACTGATAAAACTTCAAATGGCCCTAACATCTTTACGGTACGTCCTACACCTATCAAAGTTGGCAACATACAAATGCTTGTAACTTTTTACTGGAGCGTCATAAAACCTTGAAAGTTTGTAACAATAAAGTACTCGAGCCTCTTGTCAATTTAAGCTATCGCTCAAAGCTATGCTACCCTTGAGTCCCAAATCAAACACTGATAAAACTTCAAATGGCCCTAACTTCTTTACGGTACGTCCTACACCTATCAAAGTTGGCAACATACAAATGCTTGTAACTTTTTACTGGAGCATCATAAAACCTTGAAATTTTGTAACAATAAAGTACTCGAGCCTCTTGTCAATTTAAGCCATCGCTCAAAGCTATGCTACCCTTGAGTCCCAAATCAAACATTGTTAAAACTTCAAATGGCCCTAACTTCTTTACGGTACGTCCTACACCTATCAATGTTGGCAACATTCAAATGCTTGTAACTTTTTACTGGCGCGTCATAAAGCCTTGAAATTTTGTAACCATAAAGTACTCGAGCCTCTTGTCAATTTAAGCCATCGCTCAAAGCTATGCTACCCTAGAGTCCTAAATCAAACACTGATAAAACTTCAAACGCCCCTAACTTCTTTGCGGTACGTCCTACACCTATCAATGTTGGCAACATTCAAATGCTTGTAACTTTTTACTTGCGCGTCATAAAGCCTTGAAATTTTGTAACAATAAAGTACTCGAGCCTCTTGTCAATTTAAGCCATCGCTCAAAGCTATGCTACCGTTGAGTCCCAAATCAAACACTGATAAAACTTCAAATGGCCCTTACTTCTTTACGGTACGTCCTACACCTATCAAAGTTGGCAACATTCAAATGCTTGTAACTTTTTACTGGAGCGTCATAAAACCTTGAATTTTTGTAACAATAAAGTACCCGAGCCTCTTGTCAATTTAAGCTATCGCTCAAAGCTATGCAACCCTTGAGTCCCAAATCAAACACTGATAAAACTTCAAATGGCCCTAACATCTTTACGGTACGTCCTACACCTATCAAAGTTGGCAACATACAAATGCTTGTAACTTTTTACTGGAGCGTCATAAAAGCTGGAAAGTTTGTAACAATAAAGTACTCGAGCCACTTGTCAATTTAAGCTATCGCTCAAAGCTATGCTACCCTTGAGTCCCAAATCAAACACTGATAAATCTTCAAATGGCCCTAACTTCTTTACGGTACGTCCTACACCTATCAAAGTTGGCAACATACAAATGCTTGTAACTTTTTACTGGAGCATCATAAAACCTTGAAATTTTGTAACAATAAAGTACTCGAGCCTCTTGTCAATTTAAGCCATCGCTCAAAGCTATGCTACCCTTGAGTCCTAAATCAAACATTGTTAAAACTTCAAATGGCCCTAACTTCTTTACGGTACGTCCTACACCTATCAATGTTGGCAACATTCAAATGCTTGTAACTTCTACTGGCGCGTCATAAAGCCTTGAAATTTTGTAACAATGAAGTACCCGAGCCTCTTGTCAATTTAAGCTATCGCTCAAAGCTATGCTATCCTTGAGTCCCAAATCAAACACTGATAAATATTCAAATGGCCCTAACTTCTATACGGTACGTCCTACACCTATCAAAGTTTGCAACATACAAATGCTTGTAACTTTTTACTGGAGCGTCATAAAACCTTGAAGTTTTGTAACAATACAGTACTCGATCCTCTTGTCAATTTAAGCTATCGCTCAAAGCTATGCTACCCTAGAGTCCCAAATCAAACACTGATAAAACTTCAATTGGCCGTAACTTCTATACGGTACGTCCTACACCTATCAAAGTTTGCAGCATACAAATGCTTGTATCTTTTTACTGGAGCGTCATAAAACCTTGAAATTTTGTAACAATAAAGTACTCGAGCATCTTGTCTATTTAAGCCATCGCTCAAAGCTATGCTACCCTAGAGTCCCCAATCAAACACTGATAAAACTTTAAATGGCCCTTACTTCTTTACGGTATGTCCTACACCTATCAAAGTTGGCAACATTCAAATGCTTGTAACTTTTTACTGGAGCGTCATAAAAAATGAATTTTTGTAACAATAAAGTACCCGAGCCTCTTGTCAATTTAAGCTATCGCTCAAAGCTATGCAACCCTTGAGTCCCAAATCAAACACTGATAAAACTTCAAATGGCCCTAACATCTTTACGGTACGTCCTACACCTATCAAAGTTGGCAACATACAAATGTTTGAACCTTTTTGCTGGAGCGTCATAAAACCTTGAAAGTTTGTAACAATAAAGTACTCGAGCCTCTTGTCAATTTAAGCTATCGCTCAAAGCTATGCTACCCTTGAGTCCCAAATCAAACACTGATAAAACTTCAAATGGCCCTAACTTCTTTACGGTACGTCCTACACCTATCAAAGTTGGCAACATACAAATGCTTGTAACTTTTTACTGGAGCATCATAAAACCTTGAAATTTTGTAACAATAAAGTACTCGAGCCTCTTGTCAATTTAAGCCATCGCTCAAAGCTATGCTAACCTTGAGTCCCAAATCAAACATTGTTAAAACTTCAAATGGCCCTAACTTCTTTACGGTACGTCCTACACCTATCAATGTTGGCAACATTCAAATGCTTGTAACTTTTTACTGGCGCGTCATAAAGCCTTGAAATTTTGTAACCATAAAGTACTCGAGCCTCTTGTCAATTTAAGCCATCGCTCAAAGCTATGCTACCCTAGAGTCCTAAATCAAACACTGATAAAACTTCAAACGCCCCTAACTTCTTTGCGGTACGTCCTACACCTATCAATGTTGGCAACATTCAAATGCTTGTAACTTTTTACTTGCGCGTCATAAAGCCTTGAAATTTTGTAACAATAAAGTACTCGAGCCTCTTGTCAATTTAAGCCATCGCTCAAAGCTATGCTACCGTTGAGTCCCAAATCAAACACTGATAAAACTTCAAATGGCCCTTACTTCTTTACGGTACGTCCTACACCTATCAAAGTTGGCAACATTCAAATGCTTGTAACTTTTTACTGGAGCGTCATAAAACCTTGAATTTTTGTAACAATAAAGTACCCGAGCCTCTTGTCAATTTAAGCTATCGCTCAAAGCTATGCAACCCTTGAGTCCCAAATCAAACACTGATAAAACTTCAAATGGCCCTAACATCTTTACGGTACGTCCTACACCTATCAAAGTTGGCAACATACAAATGCTTGTAACTTTTTACTGGAGCGTCATAAAAGCTGGAAAGTTTGTAACAATAAAGTACTCGAGCCACTTGTCAATTTAAGCTATCGCTCAAAGCTATGCTACCCTTGAGTCCCAAATCAAACACTGATAAATCTTCAAATGGCCCTAACTTCTTTACGGTACGTCCTACACCTATCAAAGTTGGCAACATACAAATGCTTGTAACTTTTTACTGGAGCATCATAAAACCTTGAAATTTTGTAACAATAAAGTACTCGAGCCTCTTGTCAATTTAAGCCATCGCTCAAAGCTATGCTACCCTTGAGTCCTAAATCAAACATTGTTAAAACTTCAAATGGCCCTAACTTCTTTACGGTACGTCCTACACCTATCAATGTTGGCAACATTCAAATGCTTGTAACTTCTACTGGCGCGTCATAAAGCCTTGAAATTTTGTAACAATGAAGTACCCGAGCCTCTTGTCAATTTAAGCTATCGCTCAAAGCTATGCTATCCTTGAGTCCCAAATCAAACACTGATAAATATTCAAATGGCCCTAACTTCTATACGGTACGTCCTACACCTATCAAAGTTTGCAACATACAAATGCTTGTAACTTTTTACTGGAGCGTCATAAAACCTTGAAGTTTTGTAACAATACAGTACTCGATCCTCTTGTCAATTTAAGCTATCGCTCAAAGCTATGCTACCCTAGAGTCCCAAATCAAACACTGATAAAACTTCAATTGGCCGTAACTTCTATACGGTACGTCCTACACCTATCAAAGTTTGCAGCATACAAATGCTTGTATCTTTTTACTGGAGCGTCATAAAACCTTGAAATTTTGTAACAATAAAGTACTCGAGCATCTTGTCTATTTAAGCCATCGCTCAAAGCTATGCTACCCTAGAGTCCCCAATCAAACACTGATAAAACTTTAAATGGCCCTTACTTCTTTACGGTATGTCCTACACCTATCAAAGTTGGCAACATTCAAATGCTTGTAACTTTTTACTGGAGCGTCATAAAAAATGAATTTTTGTAACAATAAAGTACCCGAGCCTCTTGTCAATTTAAGCTATCGCTCAAAGCTATGCAACCCTTGAGTCCCAAATCAAACACTGATAAAACTTCAAATGGCCCTAACATCTTTACGGTACGTCCTACACCTATCAAAGTTGGCAACATACAAATGTTTGAACCTTTTTGCTGGAGCGTCATAAAACCTTGAAAGTTTGTAACAATAAAGTACTCGAGCCTCTTGTCAATTTAAGCTATCGCTCAAAGCTATGCTACCCTTGAGTCCCAAATCAAACACTGATAAAACTTCAAATGGCCCTAACTTCTTTACGGTACGTCCTACACCTATCAAAGTTGGCAACATACAAATGCTTGTAACTTTTTACTGGAGCATCATAAAACCTTGAAATTTTGTAACAATAAAGTACTCGAGCCTCTTGTCAATTTAAGCCATCGCTCAAAGCTATGCTACCCTTGAGTCCCAAATCAAACATTGTTAAAACTTCAAATGGCCCTAACTTCTTTACGGTACGTCCTACACCTATCAATGTTGGCAACATTCAAATGCTTGTAACTTTTTACTGGCGCGTCATAAAGCCTTGAAATTTTGTAACCATAAAGTACTCGAGCCTCTTGTCAATTTAAGCCATCGCTCAAAGCTATGCTACCCTAGAGTCCTAAATCAAACACTGATAAAACTTCAAACGCCCCTAACTTCTTTGCGGTACGTCCTACACCTATCAATGTTGGCAACATTCAAATGCTTGTAACTTTTTACTTGCGCGTCATAAAGCCTTGAAATTTTGTAACAATAAAGTACTCGAGCCTCTTGTCAATTTAAGCCATCGCTCAAAGCTATGCTACCGTTGAGTCCCAAATCAAACACTGATAAAACTTCAAATGGCCCTTACTTCTTTACGGTACGTCCTACACCTATCAAAGTTGGCAACATTCAAATGCTTGTAACTTTTTACTGGAGCGTCATAAAACCTTGAATTTTTGTAACAATAAAGTACCCGAGCCTCTTGTCAATTTAAGCTATCGCTCAAAGCTATGCAACCCTTGAGTCCCAAATCAAACACTGATAAAACTTCAAATGGCCCTAACATCTTTACGGTACGTCCTACACCTATCAAAGTTGGCAACATACAAATGCTTGTAACTTTTTACTGGAGCGTCATAAAAGCTGGAAAGTTTGTAACAATAAAGTACTCGAGCCACTTGTCAATTTAAGCTATCGCTCAAAGCTATGCTACCCTTGAGTCCCAAATCAAACACTGATAAATCTTCAAATGGCCCTAACTTCTTTACGGTACGTCCTACACCTATCAAAGTTGGCAACATACAAATGCTTGTAACTTTTTACTGGAGCATCATAAAACCTTGAAATTTTGTAACAATAAAGTACTCGAGCCTCTTGTCAATTTAAGCCATCGCTCAAAGCTATGCTACCCTTGAGTCCTAAATCAAACATTGTTAAAACTTCAAATGGCCCTAACTTCTTTACGGTACGTCCTACACCTATCAATGTTGGCAACATTCAAATGCTTGTAACTTCTACTGGCGCGTCATAAAGCCTTGAAATTTTGTAACAATGAAGTACCCGAGCCTCTTGTCAATTTAAGCTATCGCTCAAAGCTATGCTACCCTTGAGTCCCAAATCAAACACTGATAAATATTCAAATGGCCCTAACTTCTATACGGTACGTCCTACACCTATCAAAGTTTGCAACATACAAATGCTTGTAACTTTTTACTGGAGCGTCATAAAACCTTGAAGTTTTGTATAAATACAGTACTCGATCCTCTTGTCAATTTAAGCTATCGCTCAAAGCTATGCTACTCTAGAGTCCCAAATCAAACACTGATAAAACTTCAATTGGCCGTAACTTCTATACGGTACGTCCTACACCTATCAAAGTTTGCAGCATACAAATGCTTGTATCTTTTTACTGGAGCGTCATAAAACCTTGAAATTTTGTAACAATAAAGTACTCGAGCATCTTGTCTATTTAAGCCATCGCTCAAAGCTATGCTACCCTAGAGTCCCAAATCAAACACTGATAAAACTTTAAATGGCCCTTACTTCTTTACGGTATGTCCTACACCTATCAAAGTTGGAAACATTCAAATGCTTGTAACTTTTTACTGGAGTTTCATAAAAAATGAATTTTTGTAACAATAAAGTACCCGAGCCTCTTGTCAATTTAAGCTATCGCTCAAAGCTATGCAACCCTTGAGTCCCAAATCAAACACTGATAAAACTTCAAATGGCCCTAACATCTTTACGGTACGTCCTACACCTATCAAAGTTGGCAACATACAAATGCTTGTAACTTTTTACTGGAGCGTCATAAAACCTTGAAAGTTTGTAACAATAAAGTACTCGAGCCTCTTGTCAATTTAAGCTATCGCTCAAAGCTATGCTACCCTTGAGTCCCAAATCAAACACTGATAAAACTTCAAATGGCCCTAACTTCTTTACGGTACGTCCTACACCTATCAAAGTTGGCAACATACAAATGCTTGTAACTTTTTACTGGAGCATCATAAAACCTTGAAATTTTGTAACAATAAAGTACTCGAGCCTCTTGTCAATTTAAGCCATCGCTCAAAGCTATGCTACCCTTGAGTCCCAAATCAAACATTGTTAAAACTTCAAATGGCCCTAACTTCTTTACGGTACGTCCTACACCTATCAATGTTGGCTACATTCAAATGCTTGTAACTTTTTACTGGCGCGTCATAAAGCCTTGAAATTTTGTAACCATAAAGTACTCGAGCCTCTTGTCAATTTAAGCCATCGCTCAAAGCTATGCTACCCTAGAGTCCTAAATCAAACACTGATAAAACTTCAAACGCCCCTAACTTCTTTGCGGTACGTCCTACACCTATCAATGTTGGCAACATTCAAATGCTTGTAACTTTTTACTTGCGCGTCATAAAGCCTTGAAATTTTGTAACAATAAAGTACTCGAGCCTCTTGTCAATTTAAGCCATCGCTCAAAGCTATGCTACCGTTGAGTCCCAAATCAAACACTGATAAAACTTCAAATGGCCCTTACTTCTTTACGGTACGTCCTACACCTATCAAAGTTGGCAACATTCAAATGCTTGTAACTTTTTACTGGAGCGTCATAAAACCTTGAATTTTTGTAACAATAAAGTACCCGAGCCTCTTGTCAATTTAAGCTATCGCTCAAAGCTATGCAACCCTTGAGTCCCAAATCAAACACTGATAAAACTTCAAATGGCCCTAACATCTTTACGGTACGTCCTACACCTATCAAAGTTGGCAACATACAAATGCTTGTAACTTTTTACTGGAGCGTCATAAAAGCTGGAAAGTTTGTAACAATAAAGTACTCGAGCCACTTGTCAATTTAAGCTATCGCTCAAAGCTATGCAACCCTTGAGTCCCAAATCAAACATTGATAAATCTTCAAATGGCCCTAACTTCTTTACGGTACGTCCTACACCTATCAAAGTTGGCAACATACAAATGCTTGTAACTTTTTACTGGAGCATCATAAAACCTTGAAATTTTGTAACAATAAAGTACTCGAGCCTCTTGTCAATTTAAGCCATCGCTCAAAGCTATGCTACCCTTGAGTCCCAAATCAAACATTGTTAAAACTTCAAATGGCCCTAACTTCTTTACGGTACGTCCTACACCTATCAATGTTGGCAACATTCAAATGCTTGTAACTTTTTACTGGCGCGTCATAAAGCCTTGAAATTTTGTAACCATAAAGTACTCGAGCCTCTTGTCAATTTAAGCCATCGCTCAAAGCTATGCTACCCTAGAGTCCTAAATCAAACACTGATAAAACTTCAAACGCCCCTAACTTCTTTGCGGTACGTCCTACACCTATCAATGTTGGCAACATTCAAATGCTTGTAACTTTTTACTTGCGCGTCATAAAGCCTTGAAATTTTGTAACAATAAAGTACTCGAGCCTCTTGTCAATTTAAGCCATCGCTCAAAGCTATGCTACCCTTGAGTCCCAAATCAAACACTGATAAATATTCAAATGGCCCTAACTTCTATACGGTACGTCCTACACCTATCAAAGTTTGCAACATACAAATGCTTGTAACTTTTTACTGGAGCGTCATAAAACCTTGAAGTTTTGTAACAATACAGTACTCGATCCTCTTGTCAATTTAAGCTATCGCTCAAAGCTATGCTACCCTAGAGTCCCAAATCAAACACTGATAAAACTTCAAATGGCCTTTACTTCTTTACGGTACGTCCTACACCTATCAAAGTTTGCAGCATACAAATGCTTGTATCTTTTTACTGGAGCGTCATAAAACCTTGAAATTTTGTAACAATAAAGTACTCGAGCATCTTGTCTATTTAAGCCATCGCTCAAAGCTATGCTACCCTAGAGTCCCAAATCAAACACTGATAAAACTTTAAATGGCCCTTACTTCTTTACGGTATGTCCTACACCTATCAAAGTTGGCAACATTCAAATGCTTGTAACTTTTTACTGGAGCGTCATAAAAAATGAATTTTTGTAACAATAAAGTACCCGAGCCTCTTGTCAATTTAAGCTATCGCTCAAAGCTATGCAACCCTTGAGTCCCAAATCAAACACTGATAAAACTTCAAATGGCCCTAACATCTTTACGGTACGTCCTACACCTATCAAAGTTGGCAACATACAAATGCTTGTAACTTTTTACTGGAGCGTCATAAAACCTTGAAAGTTTGTAACAATAAAGTACTCGAGCCTCTTGTCAATTTAAGCTATCGCTCAAAGCTATGCTACCCCTGAGTCCCAAATCAAACACTGATAAAACTTCAAATGGCCCTAACTTCTTTACGGTACGTCCTACACCTATCAAAGTTGGCAACATACAAATGCTTGTAACTTTTTACTGGAGCATCATAAAACCTTGAAATTTTGTAACAATAAAGTACTCGAGCCTCTTGTCAATTTAAGCCATCGCTCAAAGCTATGCTACCCTTGAGTCCCAAATCAAACATTGTTAAAACTTCAAATGGCCCTAACTTCTTTACGGTACGTCCTACACCTATCAATGTTGGCAACATTCAAATGCTTGTAACTTTTTACTGGCGCGTCATAAAGCCTTGAAATTTTGTAACCATAAAGTACTCGAGCCTCTTGTCAATTTAAGCCATCGCTCAAAGCTATGCTACCCTAGAGTCCTAAATCAAACACTGATAAAACTTCAAACGCCCCTAACTTCTTTGCGGTACGTCCTACACCTATCAATGTTGGCAACATTCAAATGCTTGTAACTTTTTACTTGCGCGTCATAAAGCCTTGAAATTTTGTAACAATAAAGTACTCGAGCCTCTTGTCAATTTAAGCCATCGCTCAAAGCTATGCTACCGTTGAGTCCCAAATCAAACACTGATAAAACTTCAAATGGCCTTTACTTCTTTACGGTACGTCCTACACCTATCAAAGTTGGCAACATTCAAATGCTTGTAACTTTTTACTGGAGCGTCATAAAACCTTGAATTTTTGTAACAATAAAGTACCCGAGCCTCTTGTCAATTTAAGCTATCGCTCAAAGCTATGCAACCCTTGAGTCCCAAATCAAACACTGATAAAACTTCAAATGGCCCTAACATCTTTACGGTACGTCCTACACCTATCAAAGTTGGCAACATACAAATGCTTGTAACTTTTTACTGGAGCGTCATAAAAGCTGGAAAGTTTGTAACAATAAAGTACTCGAGCCACTTGTCAATTTAAGCTATCGCTCAAAGCTATGCTACCCTTGAGTCCCAAATCAAACACTGATAAATCTTCAAATGGCCCTAACTTCTTTACGGTACGTCCTACACCTATCAAAGTTGGCAACATACAAATGCTTGTAACTTTTTACTGGAGCATCATAAAACCTTGAAATTTTGTAACAATAAAGTACTCGAGCCTCTTGTCAATTTAAGCCATCGCTCAAAGCTATGCTACCCTTGAGTCCTAAATCAAACATTGTTAAAACTTCAAATGGCCCTAACTTCTTTACGGTACGTCCTACACCTATCAATGTTGGCAACATTCAAATGCTTGTAACTTCTACTGGCGCGTCATAAAGCCTTGAAATTTTGTAACAATGAAGTACCCGAGCCTCTTGTCAATTTAAGCTATCGCTCAAAGCTATGCTACCCTTGAGTCCCAAATCAAACACTGATAAATATTCAAATGGCCCTAACTTCTATACGGTACGTCCTACACCTATCAAAGTTTGCAACATACAAATGCTTGTAACTTTTTACTGGAGCGTCATAAAACCTTGAAGTTTTGTAACAATACAGTACTCGATCCTCTTGTCAATTTAAGCTATCGCTCAAAGCTATGCTACCCTAGAGTCCCAAATCAAACACTGATAAAACTTCAATTGGCCGTAACTTCTATACGGTACGTCCTACACCTATCAAAGTTTGCAGCATACAAATGCTTGTATCTTTTTACTGGAGCGTCATAAAACCTTGAAATTTTGTAACAATAAAGTACTCGAGCATCTTGTCTATTTAAGCCATCGCTCAAAGCTATGCTACCCTAGAGTCCCAAATCAAACACTGATAAAACTTTAAATGGCCCTTACTTCTTTACGGTATGTCCTACACCTATCAAAGTTGGCAACATTCAAATGCTTGTAACTTTTTACTGGAGCGTCATAAAAAATGAATTTTTGTAACAATAAAGTACCCGAGCCTCTTGTCAATTTAAGCTATCGCTCAAAGCTATGCAACCCTTGAGTCCCAAATCAAACACTGATAAAACTTCAAATGGCCCTAACATCTTTACGGTACGTCCTACACCTATCAAAGTTGGCAACATACAAATGCTTGTAACTTTTTACTGGAGCGTCATAAAACCTTGAAAGTTTGTAACAATAAAGTACTCGAGCCTCTTGTCAATTTAAGCTATCGCTCAAAGCTATGCTACCCTTGAGTCCCAAATCAAACACTGATAAAACTTCAAATGGCCCTAACTTCTTTACGGTACGTCCTACACCTATCAAAGTTGGCAACATACAAATGCTTGTAACTTTTTACTGGAGCATCATAAAACCTTGAAATTTTGTAACAATAAAGTACTCGAGCCTCTTGTCAATTTAAGCCATCGCTCAAAGCTATGCTACCCTTGAGTCCCAAATCAAACATTGTTAAAACTTCAAATGGCCCTAACTTCTTTACGGTACGTCCTACACCTATCAATGTTGGCAACATTCAAATGCTTGTAACTTTTTACTGGCGCGTCATAAAGCCTTGAAATTTTGTAACCATAAAGTACTCGAGCCTCTTGTCAATTTAAGCCATCGCTCAAAGCTATGCTACCCTAGAGTCCTAAATCAAACACTGATAAAACTTCAAACGCCCCTAACTTCTTTGCGGTACGTCCTACACCTATCAATGTTGGCAACATTCAAATGCTTGTAACTTTTTACTTGCGCGTCATAAAGCCTTGAAATTTTGTAACAATAAAGTACTCGAGCCTCTTGTCAATTTAAGCCATCGCTCAAAGCTATGCTACCGTTGAGTCCCAAATCAAACACTGATAAAACTTCAAATGGCCCTTACTTCTTTACGGTACGTCCTACACCTATCAAAGTTGGCAACATTCAAATGCTTGTAACTTTTTACTGGAGCGTCATAAAACCTTGAATTTTTGTAACAATAAAGTACCCGAGCCTCTTGTCAATTTAAGCTATCGCTCAAAGCTATGCAACCCTTGAGTCCCAAATCAAACACTGATAAAACTTCAAATGGCCCTAACATCTTTACGGTACGTCCTACACCTATCAAAGTTGGCAACATACAAATGCTTGTAACTTTTTACTGGAGCGTCATAAAAGCTGGAAAGTTTGTAACAATAAAGTACTCGAGCCACTTGTCAATTTAAGCTATCGCTCAAAGCTATGCTACCCTTGAGTCCCAAATCAAACACTGATAAATCTTCAAATGGCCCTAACTTCTTTACGGTACGTCCTACACCTATCAAAGTTGGCAACATACAAATGCTTGTAACTTTTTACTGGAGCATCATAAAACCTTGAAATTTTGTAACAATAAAGTACTCGAGCCTCTTGTCAATTTAAGCCATCGCTCAAAGCTATGCTACCCTTGAGTCCTAAATCAAACATTGTTAAAACTTCAAATGGCCCTAACTTCTTTACGGTACGTCCTACACCTATCAATGTTGGCAACATTCAAATGCTTGTAACTTCTACTGGCGCGTCATAAAGCCTTGAAATTTTGTAACAATGAAGTACCCGAGCCTCTTGTCAATTTAAGCTATCGCTCAAAGCTATGCTACCCTTGAGTCCCAAATCAAACACTGATAAATATTCAAATGGCCCTAACTTCTATACGGTACGTCCTACACCTATCAAAGTTTGCAACATACAAATGCTTGTAACTTTTTACTGGAGCGTCATAAAACCTTGAAGTTTTGTAACAATACAGTACTCGATCCTCTTGTCAATTTAAGCTATCGCTCAAAGCTATGCTACCCTAGAGTCCCAAATCAAACACTGATAAAACTTCAATTGGCCGTAACTTCTATACGGTACGTCCTACACCTATCAAAGTTTGCAGCATACAAATGCTTGTATCTTTTTACTGGAGCGTCATAAAACCTTGAAATTTTGTAACAATAAAGTACTCGAGCATCTTGTCTATTTAAGCCATCGCTCAAAGCTATGCTACCCTAGAGTCCCAAATCAAACACTGATAAAACTTTAAATGGCCCTTACTTCTTTACGGTATGTCCTACACCTATCAAAGTTGGCAACATTCAAATGCTTGTAACTTTTTACTGGAGCGTCATAAAAAATGAATTTTTGTAACAATAAAGTACCCGAGCCTCTTGTCAATTTAAGCTATCGCTCAAAGCTATGCAACCCTTGAGTCCCAAATCAAACACTGATAAAACTTCAAATGGCCCTAACATCTTTACGGTACGTCCTACACCTATCAAAGTTGGCAACATACAAATGCTTGTAACTTTTTACTGGAGCGTCATAAAACCTTGAAAGTTTGTAACAATAAAGTACTCGAGCCTCTTGTCAATTTAAGCTATCGCTCAAAGCTATGCTACCCTTGAGTCCCAAATCAAACACTGATAAAACTTCAAATGGCCCTAACTTCTTTACGGTACGTCCTACACCTATCAAAGTTGGCAACATACAAATGCTTGTAACTTTTTACTGGAGCATCATAAAACCTTGAAATTTTGTAACAATAAAGTACTCGAGCCTCTTGTCAATTTAAGCCATCGCTCAAAGCTATGCTACCCTTGAGTCCCAAATCAAACATTGTTAAAACTTCAAATGGCCCTAACTTCTTTACGGTACGTCCTACACCTATCAATGTTGGCAACATTCAAATGCTTGTAACTTTTTACTGGCGCGTCATAAAGCCTTGAAATTTTGTAACCATAAAGTACTCGAGCCTCTTGTCAATTTAAGCCATCGCTCAAAGCTATGCTACCCTAGAGTCCTAAATCAAACACTGATAAAACTTCAAACGCCCCTAACTTCTTTGCGGTACGTCCTACACCTATCAATGTTGGCAACATTCAAATGCTTGTAACTTTTTACTTGCGCGTCATAAAGCCTTGAAATTTTGTAACAATAAAGTACTCGAGCCTCTTGTCAATTTAAGCCATCGCTCAAAGCTATGCTACCGTTGAGTCCCAAATCAAACACTGATAAAACTTCAAATGGCCCTTACTTCTTTACGGTACGTCCTACACCTATCAAAGTTGGCAACATTCAAATGCTTGTAACTTTTTACTGGAGCGTCATAAAACCTTGAATTTTTGTAACAATAAAGTACCCGAGCCTCTTGTCAATTTAAGCTATCGCTCAAAGCTATGCAACCCTTGAGTCCCAAATCAAACACTGATAAAACTTCAAATGGCCCTAACATCTTTACGGTACGTCCTACACCTATCAAAGTTGGCAACATACAAATGCTTGTAACTTTTTACTGGAGCGTCATAAAAGCTGGAAAGTTTGTAACAATAAAGTACTCGAGCCACTTGTCAATTTAAGCTATCGCTCAAAGCTATGCTACCCTTGAGTCCCAAATCAAACACTGATAAATCTTCAAATGGCCCTAACTTCTTTACGGTACGTCCTACACCTATCAAAGTTGGCAACATACAAATGCTTGTAACTTTTTACTGGAGCATCATAAAACCTTGAAATTTTGTAACAATAAAGTACTCGAGCCTCTTGTCAATTTAAGCCATCGCTCAAAGCTATGCTACCCTTGAGTCCTAAATCAAACATTGTTAAAACTTCAAATGGCCCTAACTTCTTTACGGTACGTCCTACACCTATCAATGTTGGCAACATTCAAATGCTTGTAACTTCTACTGGCGCGTCATAAAGCCTTGAAATTTTGTAACAATGAAGTACCCGAGCCTCTTGTCAATTTAAGCTATCGCTCAAAGCTATGCTACCCTTGAGTCCCAAATCAAACACTGATAAATATTCAAATGGCCCTAACTTCTATACGGTACGTCCTACACCTATCAAAGTTTGCAACATACAAATGCTTGTAACTTTTTACTGGAGCGTCATAAAACCTTGAAGTTTTGTAACAATACAGTACTCGATCCTCTTGTCAATTTAAGCTATCGCTCAAAGCTATGCTACCCTAGAGTCCCAAATCAAACACTGATAAAACTTCAATTGGCCGTAACTTCTATACGGTACGTCCTACACCTATCAAAGTTTGCAGCATACAAATGCTTGTATCTTTTTACTGGAGCGTCATAAAACCTTGAAATTTTGTAACAATAAAGTACTCGAGCATCTTGTCTATTTAAGCCATCGCTCAAAGCTATGCTACCCTAGAGTCCCAAATCAAACACTGATAAAACTTTAAATGGCCCTTACTTCTTTACGGTATGTCCTACACCTATCAAAGTTGGCAACATTCAAATGCTTGTAACTTTTTACTGGAGCGTCATAAAAAATGAATTTTTGTAACAATAAAGTACCCGAGCCTCTTGTCAATTTAAGCTATCGCTCAAAGCTATGCAACCCTTGAGTCCCAAATCAAACACTGATAAAACTTCAAATGGCCCTAACATCTTTACGGTACGTCCTACACCTATCAAAGTTGGCAACATACAAATGCTTGTAACTTTTTACTGGAGCGTCATAAAACCTTGAAAGTTTGTAACAATAAAGTACTCGAGCCTCTTGTCAATTTAAGCTATCGCTCAAAGCTATGCTACCCTTGAGTCCCAAATCAAACACTGATAAAACTTCAAATGGCCCTAACTTCTTTACGGTACGTCCTACACCTATCAAAGTTGGCAACATACAAATGCTTGTAACTTTTTACTGGAGCATCATAAAACCTTGAAATTTTGTAACAATAAAGTACTCGAGCCTCTTGTCAATTTAAGCCATCGCTCAAAGCTATGCTACCCTTGAGTCCCAAATCAAACATTGTTAAAACTTCAAATGGCCCTAACTTCTTTACGGTACGTCCTACACCTATCAATGTTGGCAACATTCAAATGCTTGTAACTTTTTACTGGCGCGTCATAAAGCCTTGAAATTTTGTAACCATAAAGTACTCGAGCCTCTTGTCAATTTAAGCCATCGCTCAAAGCTATGCTACCCTAGAGTCCTAAATCAAACACTGATAAAACTTCAAACGCCCCTAACTTCTTTGCGGTACGTCCTACACATATCAATGTTGGCAACATTCAAATGCTTGTAACTTTTTACTTGCGCGTCATAAAGCCTTGAAATTTTGTAACAATAAAGTACTCGAGCCTCTTGTCAATTTAAGCCATCGCTCAAAGCTATGCTACCGTTGAGTCCCAAATCAAACACTGATAAAACTTCAAATGGCCCTTACTTCTTTACGGTACGTCCTACACCTATCAAAGTTGGCAACATTCAAATGCTTGTAACTTTTTACTGGAGCGTCATAAAACCTTGAATTTTTGTAACAATAAAGTACCCGAGCCTCTTGTCAATTTAAGCTATCGCTCAAAGCTATGCAACCCTTGAGTCCCAAATCAAACACTGATAAAACTTCAAATGGCCCTAACATCTTTACGGTACGTCCTACACCTATCAAAGTTGGCAACATACAAATGCTTGTAACTTTTTACTGGAGCGTCATAAAAGCTGGAAAGTTTGTAACAATAAAGTACTCGAGCCACTTGTCAATTTAAGCTATCGCTCAAAGCTATGCTACCCTTGAGTCCCAAATCAAACACTGATAAATCTTCAAATGGCCCTAACTTCTTTACGGTACGTCCTACACCTATCAAAGTTGGCAACATACAAATGCTTGTAACTTTTTACTGGAGCATCATAAAACCTTGAAATTTTGTAACAATAAAGTACTCGAGCCTCTTGTCAATTTAAGCCATCGCTCAAAGCTATGCTACCCTTGAGTCCTAAATCAAACATTGTTAAAACTTCAAATGGCCCTAACTTCTTTACGGTACGTCCTACACCTATCAATGTTGGCAACATTCAAATGCTTGTAACTTCTACTGGCGCGTCATAAAGCCTTGAAATTTTGTAACAATGAAGTACCCGAGCCTCTTGTCAATTTAAGCTATCGCTCAAAGCTATGCTACCCTTGAGTCCCAAATCAAACACTGATAAATATTCAAATGGCCCTAACTTCTATACGGTACGTCCTACACCTATCAAAGTTTGCAACATACAAATGCTTGTAACTTTTTACTGGAGCGTCATAAAACCTTGAAGTTTTGTAACAATACAGTACTCGATCCTCTTGTCAATTTAAGCTATCGCTCAAAGCTATGCTACCCTAGAGTCCCAAATCAAACACTGATAAAACTTCAATTGGCCGTAACTTCTATACGGTACGTCCTACACCTATCAAAGTTTGCAGCATACAAATGCTTGTATCTTTTTACTGGAGCGTCATAAAACCTTGAAATTTTGTAACAATAAAGTACTCGAGCATCTTGTCTATTTAAGCCATCGCTCAAAGCTATGCTACCCTAGAGTCCCAAATCAAACACTGATAAAACTTTAAATGGCCCTTACTTCTTTACGGTATGTCCTACACCTATCAAAGTTGGCAACATTCAAATGCTTGTAACTTTTTACTGGAGCGTCATAAAAAATGAATTTTTGTAACAATAAAGTACCCGAGCCTCTTGTCAATTTAAGCTATCGCTCAAAGCTATGCAACCCTTGAGTCCCAAATCAAACACTGATAAAACTTCAAATGGCCCTAACATCTTTACGGTACGTCCTACACCTATCAAAGTTGGCAACATACAAATGCTTGTAACTTTTTACTGGAGCGTCATAAAACCTTGAAAGTTTGTAACAATAAAGTACTCGAGCCTCTTGTCAATTTAAGCTATCGCTCAAAGCTATGCTACCCTTGAGTCCCAAATCAAACACTGATAAAACTTCAAATGGCCCTAACTTCTTTACGGTACGTCCTACACCTATCAAAGTTGGCAACATACAAATGCTTGTAACTTTTTACTGGAGCATCATAAAACCTTGAAATTTTGTAACAATAAAGTACTCGAGCCTCTTGTCAATTTAAGCCATCGCTCAAAGCTATGCTACCCTTGAGTCCCAAATCAAACATTGTTAAAACTTCAAATGGCCCTAACTTCTTTACGGTACGTCCTACACCTATCAATGTTGGCAACATTCAAATGCTTGTAACTTTTTACTGGCGCGTCATAAAGCCTTGAAATTTTGTAACCATAAAGTACTCGAGCCTCTTGTCAATTTAAGCCATCGCTCAAAGCTATGCTACCCTAGAGTCCTAAATCAAACACTGATAAAACTTCAAACGCCCCTAACTTCTTTGCGGTACGTCCTACACCTATCAATGTTGGCAACATTCAAATGCTTGTAACTTTTTACTTGCGCGTCATAAAGCCTTGAAATTTTGTAACAATAAAGTACTCGAGCCTCTTGTCAATTTAAGCCATCGCTCAAAGCTATGCTACCGTTGAGTCCCAAATCAAACACTGATAAAACTTCAAATGGCCCTTACTTCTTTACGGTACGTCCTACACCTATCAAAGTTGGCAACATTCAAATGCTTGTAACTTTTTACTGGAGCGTCATAAAACCTTGAATTTTTGTAACAATAAAGTACCCGAGCCTCTTGTCAATTTAAGCTATCGCTCAAAGCTATGCAACCCTTGAGTCCCAAATCAAACACTGATAAAACTTCAAATGGCCCTAACATCTTTACGGTACGTCCTACACCTATCAAAGTTGGCAACATACAAATGCTTGTAACTTTTTACTGGAGCGTCATAAAAGCTGGAAAGTTTGTAACAATAAAGTACTCGAGCCACTTGTCAATTTAAGCTATCGCTCAAAGCTATGCTACCCTTGAGTCCCAAATCAAACACTGATAAATATTCAAATGGCCCTAACTTCTATACGGTACGTCCTACACCTATCAAAGTTTGCAACATACAAATGCTTCTAACTTTTTACTGGAGCGTCATAAAACCTTGAAGTTTTGTAACAATAAAGTACTAGAGCCTTTTGTCAATTTAAGCCATCGCTCAAAGCTATGCTACCCTAGAGTCCCAAATCAAACACTGATAAAACTTCAAACGCCCCTAACTTCTATACGGTATGTCCTATACCTATCAAAGTTTGCAACATACAAATGCTTGCAACTTTTTACTGGAGCGTCATAAAACCTTGAAATTTTGTAACAATGAAGTACTTGAGCCTCTTGTCAATTTAAGCCATCGCTCAAAGCTATGCTACCCTTGAGTCCCAAATCAAACACTGATAAAACTTCAAATGGCCCTTACTTCTTTACGGTATGTCCTACACCTATCAAAGTTGGCAACATTCAAATGCTTGTAACTTTTTACTGGAGCGTCATAAAAAATGAATTTTTGTAACAATAAAGTACCCGAGCCTCTTGTCAATTTAAGCTATCGCTCAAAGCTATGCAACCCTTGAGTCCCAAATCAAACACTGATAAAACTTCAAATGGCCCTAACATCTTTACGGTACGTCCTACACCTATCAAAGTTGGCAACATACAAATGCTTGTAACTTTTTACTGGAGCGTCATAAAACCTTGAAAGTTTGTAACAATAAAGTACTCGAGCCTCTTGTCAATTTAAGCTATCGCTCAAAGCTATGCTACCCTTGAGTCCCAAATCAAACACTGATAAAACTTCAAATGGCCCTAACTTCTTTACGGTACGTCCTACACCTATCAAAGTTGGCAACATACAAATGCTTGTAACTTTTTACTGGAGCATCATAAAACCTTGAAATTTTGTAACAATAAAGTACTCGAGCCTCTTGTCAATTTAAGCCATCGCTCAAAGCTATGCTACCCTTGAGTCCCAAATCAAACATTGTTAAAACTTCAAATGGCCCTAACTTCTTTACGGTACGTCCTACACCTATCAATGTTGGCAACATTCAAATGCTTGTAACTTTTTACTGGCGCGTCATAAAGCCTTGAAATTTTGTAACCATAAAGTACTCGAGCCTCTAGTCAATTTAAGCCATCGCTCAAAGCTATGCTACTCTAGAGTCCTAAATCAAACACTGATAAAACTTCAAACGCCCCTAACTTCTTTGCGGTACGTCCTACACCTATCAATGTTGGCAACATTCAAATGCTTGTAACTTTTTACTGGCGCGTCATAAAGCCTTGAAATTTTGTAACAATAAAGTACTCGAGCCTCTTGTCAATTTAAGCCATCGCTCAAAGCTATGCTACCCTTGAGTCCCAAATCAAACACTGATAAAACTTCAAATGGCCCTTACTTCTTTACGGTACGTCCTACACCTATCAAAGTTGGCAACATTCAAATGCTTGTAACTTTTTACTGGAGCGTCATAAAACCTTGAATTTTTGTAACAATAAAGTACCCGAGCCTCTTGTCAATTTAAGCTATCGCTCAAAGCTATGCAACCCTTGAGTCCCAAATCAAACACTGATAAAACTTCAAATGGCCCTAACATCTTTACGGTACGTCCTACACCTATCAAAGTTGGCAACATACAAATGCTTGTAACTTTTTACTGAAGCGTCATAAAACCTTGAAAGTTTGTAACAATAAAGTACTCGAGCCACTTGTCAATTTAAGCTATCGCTCAAAGCTATGCTACCCTTGAGTCCCAAATCAAACACTGATAAATCTTCAAATGGCCCTAACTTCTTTACGGTACGTCCTACACCTATCAAAGTTGGCAACATACAAATGCTTGTAACTTTTTACTGGAGCATCATAAAACCTTGAAATTTTGTATCAATAAAGTACTCGAGCCTCTTGTCAATTTAAGCCATCGCTCAAAGCTATGCTACCCTTGAGTCCTAAATCAAACATTGTTAAAACTTCAAATGGCCCTAACTTCTTTACGGTACGTCCTACACCTATCAATGTTGGCAACATTCAAATGCTTGTAACTTTTTACTGGCGCGTCATAAAGCCTTGAAATTTTGTAACAATGAAGTACCCGAGCCTCTTGTCAATTTAAGCTATCGCTCAAAGCTATGCTACCCTTGAGTCCCAAATCAAACACTGATAAATATTCAAATGGCCCTAACTTCTATACGGTACGTCCTACACCTATCAAAGTTTGCAACATACAAATGCTTGTAACTTTTTACTGGAGCGTCATAAAACCTTGAAGTTTTGTAACAATACAGTACTCGATCCTCTTGTCAATTTAAGCTATCGCTCAAAGCTATGCTACCCTAGAGTCCCAAATCAAACACTGATAAAACTTCAATTGGCCGTAACTTCTATACGGTACGTCCTACACCTATCAAAGTTTGCAGCATACAAATGCTTGTATCTTTTTACTGGAGCGTCATAAAACCTTGAAATTTTGTAACAATAAAGTACTCGAGCATCTTGTCTATTTAAGCCATCGCTCAAAGCTATGCTACCCTAGAGTCCCAAATCAAACACTGATAAAACTTCAAATGGCCCTAACTTCTATACGGTACGTCCTACACCTATCAAAGTTTGCAACATACAAATGCTTCTAACTTTTTACTGGAGCGTCATAAAACCTTGAAGTTTTGTAACAATAAAGTACTCGAGCCTTTTGTCAATTTAAGCCATCGCTCAAAGCTATGCTACCCTAGAGTCCCAAATCAAACACTGATAAAACTTCAAACGCCCCTAACTTCTATACGGTACGTCCTATACCTATCAAAGTTTGCAACATACAAATGCTTGTAACTTTTTACTGGAGCGTCATAAAACCTTGAAATTTTGTAACAATGAAGTACTCGAGCCTCTTGTCAATTTAAGTCATCGCTCAAAGCTATGCTACCCTTGAGTCCCAAATCAAACACTGATAAAACTTCAAATGGCCCTTACTTCTTTACGGTACGTCCTACACCTATCAAAGTTGGCAACATTCAAATGCTTGTAACTTTTTACTGGAGCGTCATAAAAAATGAATTTTTGTAACAATAAAGTACCCGAGCCTCTTGTCAATTTAAGCTATCGCTCAAAGCTATGCAACCCTTGAGTCCCAAATCAAACACTGATAAAACTTCAAATGGCCCTAACATCTTTACGGTACGTCCTACACCTATCAAAGTTGGCAACATACAAATGCTTGTAACTTTTTACTGGAGCGTCATAAAACCTTGAAAGTTTGTAACAATAAAGTACTCGAGCCTCTTGTCAATTTAAGCTATCGCTCAAAGCTATGCTACCCCTGAGTCCCAAATCAAACACTGATAAAACTTCAAATGGCCCTAACTTCTTTACGGGACGTCCTACACCTATCAAAGTTGGCAACATACAAATGCTTGTAACTTTTTACTGGAGCATCATAAAAGCTTGAAATTTTGTAACAATAAAGTACTCGAGCCTCTTGTCAATTTAAGCCATCGCTCAAAGCTATGCTACCCTTGAGTCCCAAATCAAACATTGTTAAAACTTCAAATGGCCCTAACTTCTTTACGGTACGTCCTACACCTATCAATGTTGGCAACATTCAAATGCTTGTAACTTTTTACTGGCGCGTCATAAAGCCTTGAAATTTTGTAACAATAAAGTACTCGAGCCTCTTGTCAATTTAAGCCATCGCTCAAAGCTATGCTACCCTAGAGTCCTAAATCAAACACTGATAAAACTTCAAACGCCCCTAGCTTCTTTGCGGTACGTCCTACACCTATCAAAGTTTGCAACATACAAATGCTTGTAACTTTTTACTGGAGCGTCAAAAAATCTTGAAGTTTTGTAATAATAAAGTACTCGAGCCTCTTGTCAATTTAAGCCATCGCTCAAAGCTATGCTACCCTTGAGTCCCAAATAAAACACTGATAAAACTTCAAACGCCCCTAACTTCTTTACGGTACGTCCTACACCTATCAAAGTTTGCAACATACAAATGCTTGTATCTTTTTACTGGAGCGTCATAAAACCTTGAAGTTTTGTAGCAATAAAGTACTCGAGCATCTTGTCAATTTAAGTTATCGCTCAAAACTATGATACCCTAGAGTCCCAAATCAAACACTGATAAAACTTCAAATTGCCCTAACTTCTATACGGCACGTCCTACACCTATCAAAGTTTGCAACATACAAATGCTTGTATCTTTTTACTGGAGCGTCATAAAACCTTGAAATTTTGTAACAATAAAGATCTCGAGCCTCTTGTCAATTTAAGCCATCGCTCAAAGCTATGCTACCCTTGAGTCCCAAATCAAACACTGATAAAACTTCAAACGCCCCTAACTTCTATACGGAACGTCCTACACCTATCAAAGTATGCAACATACAAGTGTTTGTAACTTTTTACTGGAGCGTCATAAAACCTTGAATTTTTGTAACAATGAAGTACTCGAGCCTCCTGTCAATTTAAGCTATCGCTCAAAGCTATGCTACCCTTGAGTCCCAAATCAAACACTGATAAAACTTCAACCGCCCCTAACTTCTCTACGGTACGTCCTACACCTATCAAAGTTTGCAACATACAAATGCTTGCAACTTTTTACTGGAGCGTCATAAAACCTTGAAATTTTGTAACAATGAAGTACCCGAGCCTCTTGTCAATTTAAGCTATCGCTCAAAGCTATGCTACCCTTGAGTCCCAAATCAAACACTGATAAATATTCAAATGGCCTTAACTTCTATACGGTACATCCTACACCTATCAAAGTTTGCAACATACAAATGCTTGTATCTTTTTACGGGAGCGTCAGAAAACCTTGAAGTTTTGTAACAATAAAGTACTCGAGCCTCTTGTCAATTTAAGCCATCGCTCAAAGCTATGCTACCCTTGAGTCCCAAATCAAACACTGATAAAACTTCAAATGGCCCTAACTTCTATACGGTACGTCCTACACCTATCAAAGTTTGCAACATACAAATGCTTGTATCTTTTTACTGGAGCGTCATAAAACCTTGAAATTTTGTAACAATAAAATACTCGAGTCTCTTGTCAATTTAAGCCATCGCTCAAAGCTATGCTACCCTAGAGTCCCAAATCAAACACTGATAAAACTTCAAATGGCCCTAACTTCTTTACGGTACGTCCTACTCCTATCAAAGTTTGCAACATACAAATGCTTGTAACTTTTTACTGGAGCGTCATAAAACCTTGAAGTTTTGTAACAATAAAGTACTCGAGCATCTTGTCTATTTAAGTTATCGCTCAAAACTATGCTACCCTAGAGTCCCAAATCAAACACTGATAAAACTTCAAATGGCCCTAACTTCTATACGGTACGTCCTACACCTATCAAAGTTTGCAACATAAAAATGCTTGTATCTTTTTACTGGAGCGTCATAAAACCTTGAAATTTTGTAACAATAAAGTACTCGAGCCTCTTGTCAATTTAAGCTATCGCTCAAAACTAAGCTACCCTAGAGTCCCAAATCAAACACTGATAAAACTTCAAATAGCCCTAACTTCTATACGGTACGTCCTACACATATCAAAGTTTGCAACATACAAATGCTTGTAACTTTTTACTGGAGCGTCATAAAACCTTGAAATTCTGTAATAATAAAGTACTCGAGCATCTTGTCAATTTAAGTTATCGCTCAAAACTATGCTTCCCTAGAGTCCCAAATCAAACACTGATAAAACTTCAAACGCCCCTAACTTCTATACGGTACGTCCTACACCTATCAAAGTTTGCAACATACAAATGCTTGTAACTTTTTACTGGAGCGTCATAAAACCTTGAAATTTTGTAACTATAAAGTACTCGAGCCTCTTGTCAATTTAAGCCATCGCTCAAAGCTATGCTATCCTAGAGTCCCAAATCAAACACTGATAAAACTTTAAATGGCCCTAACTTCTATACGGTACGTCCTACACCTATCAAAGTTTGCAACATACAAATGCTTGTAACTTTTTACTGGAGCGTCATAAAAAATGAATTTTTGTAACAATAAAGTACCCGAGCCTCTTGTCAATTTAAGCTATCGCTCAAAGCTATGCAACCCTTGAGTCCCAAATCAAACACTGATAAAACTTCAAATGGCCCTAACATCTTTACAGTACGTCCTACACCTATCAAAGTTGGCAACATACAAATGCTTGTAACTTTTTACTGGAGCGTCATAAAACCTTGAAAGTTTGTAACAATAAAGTACTCGAGCCTCTTGTCAATTTAAGCTATCGCTCAAAGCTATGCTACCCTTGAGTCCCAAATCAAACACTGATAAAACTTCAAATGGCCCTAACTTCTTTACGGTACGTCCTACACCTATCAAAGTTGGCAACATACAAATGCTTGTAACTTTTTACTGGAGCATCATAAAACCTTGAAATTTTGTAACAATAAAGTACTCGAGCCTCTTGTCAATTTAAGCCATCGCTCAAAGCTATGCTACCCTTGAGTCCCAAATCAAACATTGTTAAAACTTCAAATGGCCCTAACTTCTTTACGGTACGTCCTACACCTATCAATGTTGGCAACATTCAAATGCTTGTAACTTTTTACTGGCGCGTCATAAAGCCTTGAAATTTTGTAACCATAAAGTACTCG
Source organism: Clusia tigrina (assembly GCA_920105625.2). Taxonomy (NCBI): domain Eukaryota; kingdom Metazoa; phylum Arthropoda; class Insecta; order Diptera; family Clusiidae; genus Clusia; species Clusia tigrina. The sequence goes on from OV050032.1 coordinate 95,102,802, forward strand.
AGCCTCTTGTCAATTTAAGCCATCGCTCAAAGCTATGCTACCCTAGAGTCCTAAATCAAACACTGATAAAACTTCAAACGCCCCTAACTTCTTTGCGGTACGTCCTACACCTATCAATGTTGGCAACATTCAAATGCTTGTAACTTTTTACTTGCGCGTCATAAAGCCTTGAAATTTTGTAACAATAAAGTACTCGAGCCTCTTGTCAATTTAAGCCATCGCTCAAAGCTATGCTACCGTTGAGTCCCAAATCAAACACTGATAAAACTTCAAATGGCCCTTACTTCTTTACGGTACGTCCTACACCTATCAAAGTTGGCAACATTCAAATGCTTGTAACTTTTTACTGGAGCGTCATAAAACCTTGAATTTTTGTAACAATAAAGTACCCGAACCTCTTGTCAATTTAAGCTATCGCTCAAAGCTATGCAACCCTTGAGTCCCAAATCAAACACTGATAAAACTTCAAATGGCCCTAACATCTTTACGGTACGTCCTACACCTATCAAAGTTGGCAACATACAAATGCTTGTAACTTTTTACTGGAGCGTCATAAAAGCTGGAAAGTTTGTAACAATAAAGTACTCGAGCCACTTGTCAATTTAAGCTATCGCTCAAAGCTATGCTACCCTTGAGTCCCAAATCAAACACTGATAAATATTCAAATGGCCCTAACTTCTATACGGTACGTCCTACACCTATCAAAGTTTGCAACATACAAATGCTTCTAACTTTTTACTGGAGCGTCATAAAACCTTGAAGTTTTGTAACAATAAAGTACTAGAGCCTTTTGTCAATTTAAGCCATCGCTCAAAGCTATGCTACCCTAGAGTCCCAAATCAAACACTGATAAAACTTCAAACGCCCCTAACTTCTATACGGTATGTCCTATACCTATCAAAGTTTGCAACATACAAATGCTTGCAACTTTTTACTGGAGCGTCATAAAACCTTGAAATTTTGTAACAATGAAGTACTTGAGCCTCTTGTCAATTTAAGCCATCGCTCAAAGCTATGCTACCCTTGAGTCCCAAATCAAACACTGATAAAACTTCAAATGGCCCTTACTTCTTTACGGTATGTCCTACACCTATCAAAGTTGGCAACATTCAAATGCTTGTAACTTTTTACTGGAGCGTCATAAAAAATGAATTTTTGTAACAATAAAGTACCCGAGCCTCTTGTCAATTTAAGCTATCGCTCAAAGCTATGCAACCCTTGAGTCCCAAATCAAACACTGATAAAACTTCAAATGGCCCTAACATCTTTACGGTACGTCCTACACCTATCAAAGTTGGCAACATACAAATGCTTGTAACTTTTTACTGGAGCGTCATAAAACCTTGAAAGTTTGTAACAATAAAGTACTCGAGCCTCTTGTCAATTTAAGCTATCGCTCAAAGCTATGCTACCCTTGAGTCCCAAATCAAACACTGATAAAACTTCAAATGGCCCTAACTTCTTTACGGTACGTCCTACACCTATCAAAGTTGGCAACATACAAATGCTTGTAACTTTTTACTGGAGCATCATAAAACCTTGAAATTTTGTAACAATAAAGTACTCGAGCCTCTTGTCAATTTAAGCCATCGCTCAAAGCTATGCTACCCTTGAGTCCCAAATCAAACATTGTTAAAACTTCAAATGGCCCTAACTTCTTTACGGTACGTCCTACACCTATCAATGTTGGCAACATTCAAATGCTTGTAACTTTTTACTGGCGCGTCATAAAGCCTTGAAATTTTGTAACCATAAAGTACTCGAGCCTCTAGTCAATTTAAGCCATCGCTCAAAGCTATGCTACTCTAGAGTCCTAAATCAAACACTGATAAAACTTCAAACGCCCCTAACTTCTTTGCGGTACGTCCTACACCTATCAATGTTGGCAACATTCAAATGCTTGTAACTTTTTACTGGCGCGTCATAAAGCCTTGAAATTTTGTAACAATAAAGTACTCGAGCCTCTTGTCAATTTAAGCCATCGCTCAAAGCTATGCTACACTTGAGTCCCAAATCAAACACTGATAAAACTTCAAATGGCCCTTACTTCTTTACGGTACGTCCTACACCTGTCAAAGTTGGCAACATTCAAATGCTTGTAACTTTTTACTGGAGCGTCATAAAACCTTGAATTTTTGTAACAATAAAGTACCCGAGCCTCTTGTCAATTTAAGCTATCGCTCAAAGCTATGCAACCCTTGAGTCCCAAATCAAACACTGATAAAACTTCAAATGGCCCTAACATTTTTACGGTACGTCCTACACCTATCAAAGTTGGCAACATACAAATGCTTGTAACTTTTTACTGGAGCGTCATAAAACCTTGAAAGTTTGTAACAATAAAGTACTCGAGCCACTTGTCAATTTAAGCTATCGCTCAAAGCTATGCTACCCTTGAGTCCCAAATCAAACACTGATAAATCTTCAAATGGCCCTAACTTCTTTACGGTACGTCCTACACCTATCAAAGTTGGCAACATACAAATGCTTGTAACTTTTTACTGGAGCATCATAAAACCTTGAAATTTTGTATCAATAAAGTACTCGAGCCTCTTGTCAATTTAAGCCATCGCTCAAAGCTATGCTACCCTTGAGTCCTAAATCAAACATTGTTAAAACTTCAAATGGCCCTAACTTCTTTACGGTACGTCCTACACCTATCAATGTTGGCAACATTCAAATGCTTGTAACTTTTTACTGGCGCGTCATAAAGCCTTGAAATTTTGTAACAATGAAGTACCCGAGCCTCTTGTCAATTTAAGCTATCGCTCAAAGCTATGCTACCCTTGAGTCCCAAATCAAACACTGATAAATATTCAAATGGCCCTAACTTCTATACGGTACGTCCTACACCTATCAAAGTTTGCAACATACAAATGCTTGTAACTTTTTACTGGAGCGTCATAAAACCTTGAAGTTTTGTAACAATACAGTACTCGATCCTCTTGTCAATTTAAGCTATCGCTCAAAGCTATGCTACCCTAGAGTCCCAAATCAAACACTGATAAAACTTCAATTGGCCGTAACTTCTATACGGTACGTCCTACACCTATCAAAGTTTGCAGCATACAAATGCTTGTATCTTTTTACTGGAGCGTCATAAAACCTTGAAATTTTGTAACAATAAAGTACTCGAGCATCTTGTCTATTTAAGCCATCGCTCAAAGCTATGCTACCCTAGAGTCCCAAATCAAACACTGATAAAACTTTAAATGGCCCTAACTTCTATACGGTACGTCCTACACCTATCAAAGTTTGCAACATACAAATGCTTCTAACTTTTTACTGGAGCGTCATAAAACCTTGAAGTTTTGTAACAATAAAGTACTCGAGCCTTTTGTCAATTTAAGCCATCGCTCAAAGCTATGCTACCCTAGAGTCCCAAATCAAACACTGATAAAACTTCAAACGCCCCTAACTTCTATACGGTACGTCCTATACCTATCAAAGTTTGCAACATACAAATGCTTGTAACTTTTTACTGGAGCGTCATAAAACCTTGAAATTTTGTAACAATGAAGTACTCGAGCCTCTTGTCAATTTAAGCCATCGCTCAAAGCTATGCTACCCTTGAGTCCCAAATCAAACACTGATAAAACTTCAAATGGCCCTTACTTCTTTACGGTACGTCCTACACCTATCAAAGTTGGCAACATTCAAATGCTTGTAACTTTTTACTGGAGCGTCATAAAAAATGAATTTTTGTAACAATAAAGTACCCGAGCCTCTTGTCAATTTAAGCTATCGCTCAAAGCTATGCAACCCTTGAGTCCCAAATCAAACACTGATAAAACTTCAAATGGCCCTAACATCTTTACGGTACGTCCTACACCTATCAAAGTTGGCAACATACAAATGCTTGTAACTTTTTACTGGAGCGTCATAAAACCTTGAAAGTTTGTAACAATAAAGTACTCGAGCCTCTTGTCAATTTAAGCTATCGCTCAAAGCTATGCTACCCCTGAGTCCCAAATCAAACACTGATAAAACTTCAAATGGCCCTAACTTCTTTACGGGACGTCCTACACCTATCAAAGTTGGCAACATACAAATGCTTGTAACTTTTTACTGGAGCATCATAAAAGCTTGAAATTTTGTAACAATAAAGTACTCGAGCCTCTTGTCAATTTAAGCCATCGCTCAAAGCTATGCTACCCTTGAGTCCCAAATCAAACATTGTTAAAACTTCAAATGGCCCTAACTTCTTTACGGTACGTCCTACACCTATCAATGTTGGCAACATTCAAATGCTTGTAACTTTTTACTGGCGCGTCATAAAGCCTTGAAATTTTGTAACAATAAAGTACTCGAGCCTCTTGTCAATTTAAGCCATCGCTCAAAGCTATGCTACCCTAGAGTCCTAAATCAAACACTGATAAAACTTCAAACGCCCCTAGCTTCTTTGCGGTACGTCCTACACCTATCAAAGTTTGCAACATACAAATGCTTGTAACTTTTTACTGGAGCGTCATAAAATCTTGAAGTTTTGTAATAATAAAGTACTCGAGCCTCTTGTCAATTTAAGCCATCGCTCAAAGCTATGCTACCCTTGAGTCCCAAATAAAACACTGATAAAACTTCAAACGCCCCTAACTTCTTTACGGTACGTCCTACACCTATCAAAGTTTGCAACATACAAATGCTTGTATCTTTTTACTGGAGCGTCATAAAACCTTGAAGTTTTGTAGCAATAAAGTACTCGAGCATCTTGTCAATTTAAGTTATCGCTCAAAACTATGATACCCTAGAGTCCCAAATCAAACACTGATAAAACTTCAAATTGCCCTAACTTCTATACGGCACGTCCTACACCTATCAAAGTTTGCAACATACAAATGCTTGTATCTTTTTACTGGAGCGTCATAAAACCTTGAAATTTTGTAACAATAAAGATCTCGAGCCTCTTGTCAATTTAAGCCATCGCTCAAAGCTATGCTACCCTTGAGTCCCAAATCAAACACTGATAAAACTTCAAACGCCCCTAACTTCTATATGGAACGTCCTACACCTATCAAAGTATGCAACATACAAGTGTTTGTAACTTTTTACTGGAGCGTCATAAAACCTTGAAATTTTGTAACAATGAAGTACTCGAGCCTCCTGTCAATTTAAGCTATCGCTCAAAGCTATGCTACCCTTGAGTCCCAAATCAAACACTGATAAAACTTCAAACGCCCCTAACTTCTCTACGGTACGTCCTACACCTATCAAAGTTTGCAACATACAAATGCTTGCAACTTTTTACTGGAGCGTCATAAAACCTTGAAATTTTGTAACAATGAAGTACCCGAGCCTCTTGTCAATTTAAGCTATCGCTCAAAGCTATGCTACCCTTGAGTCCCAAATCAAACACTGATAAATATTCAAATGGCCCTAACTTCTATACGGTACATCCTACACCTATCAAAGTTTGCAACATACAAATGCTTGTATCTTTTTACGGGAGCGTCAGAAAACCTTGAAGTTTTGTAACAATAAAGTACTCGAGCCTCTTGTCAATTTAAGCCATCGCTCAAAGCTATGCTACCCTTGAGTCCCAAATCAAACACTGATAAAACTTCAAATGGCCCTAACTTCTATACGGTACGTCCTACACCTATCAAAGTTTGCAACATAAAAATGCTTGTATCTTTTTACTGGAGCGTCATAAAACCTTGAAATTTTGTAACAATAAAGTACTCGAGCCTCTTGTCAATTTAAGCTATCGCTCAAAACTAAGCTACCCTAGAGTCCCAAATCAAACACTGATAAAACTTCAAATAGCCCTAACTTCTATACGGTACGTCCTACACATATCAAAGTTTGCAACATACAAATGCTTGTAACTTTTTACTGGAGCGTCATAAAACCTTGAAATTCTGTAATAATAAAGTACTCGAGCATCTTGTCAATTTAAGTTATCGCTCAAAACTATGCTTCCCTAGAGTCCCAAATCAAACACTGATAAAACTTCAAACGCCCCTAACTTCTATACGGTACGTCCTACACCTATCAAAGTTTGCAACATACAAATGCTTGTAACTTTTTACTGGAGCGTCATAAAACCTTGAAATTTTGTAACTATAAAGTACTCGAGCCTCTTGTCAATTTAAGCCATCGCTCAAAGCTATGCTATCCTAGAGTCCCAAATCAAACACTGATAAAACTTTAAATGGCCCTAACTTCTATACGGTACGTCCTACACCTATCAAAGTTTGCAACATACAAATGCTTGTAACTTTTTACTGGAGCGTCATAAAACCTTGAAGTTTTGTAACAATAAAGTCATCGAGCCTTTTGTCAATTTTAGCCATCGCTCAAAGCTATGCTACCCTAGAGTCCCAAATCAAACACTGATAAAACTTCAAACGCCCCTAACTTCTATACGGTACGTCCTACACCTATCAAAGTTTGCAACATACAAATGCTTGTAACTTTTTACTGGAGCGTCAAAAAACCTTGAAATTTTGTAACAATGAAGTACTCGAGCCTTTTGTCAATTTAAGCCATCGCTCAAAGCTATGCTACCCTAGAGTCCCAAATCAAACACTGATAAAACTTCAAACGCCCCTAACTTCTATACGGTGCGTCCTACACCTATCAAAGTTTGCAACATACAAATGCTTGTAACTTTTTACTGGAGCGTCATAAAACCTTGAAATTTTGTAACAATGAAGTACTCGAGCCTCTTGTCAATTTAAGCCATCGCTCAAAGCTATGCTACCCTTGAGTCCCAAATCAAACACTGATAAAACTTCAAATGGCCCTTACTTCTTTACGGTACGTCCTACACCTATCAAAGTTGGCAACATTCAAATGCTTGTAACTTTTTACTGGAGCGTCATAAAACCTTGAATTTTTGTAACAATAAAGTACCCGAGCCTCTTGTCAATTTAAGCTATCGCTCAAAGCTATGCAACCCTTGAGTCCCAAATCAAACACTGATAAAACTTCAAATGGCCCTAACATCTTTACGGTACGTCCTACACCTATCAAAGTTGGCAACATACAAATGCTTGTAACTTTTTACTGGAGCGTCATAAAACCTTGAAAGTTTGTAACAATAAAGTACTCGAGCCTCTTGTCAATTTAAGCTATCGCTCAAGGCTATGCTACCCTTGAGTCCCAAATCAAACACTGATAAAACTTCAAATGGCCCTAACTTCTTTACGGCACGTCCTACACCTATCAATGTTGGCAACATACAAATGCTTGTAACTTTTTACTGGAGCATCATAAAACCTTGAAATTTTGTAAAAATAAAGTACTCGAGCCTCTTGTCAATTTAAGCCATCGCTCAAAGCTATGCTACCCTTGAGTCCCAAATCAAACATTGTTAAAACTTCAAATGGCCCTAACTTCTTTACGGTACGTCCTACACCTATCAATGTTGGCAACATTCAAATGCTTGTAACTTTTTACTGGCGCGTCATAAAGCCTTGAAATTTTGTAACAATAAAGTACTCGAGCCTCTTGTCAATTTAAGCCATCGCTCAAAGCTATGCTACCCTAGAGTCCTAAATCAAACACCGATAAAACTTCAAACGCCCCTAACTTCTTTGCGGTACGTCCTACACCTATCAAAGTTTGCAACATAGAAATGCTTGTAACTTTTTACTGGAGCGTCATAAAATCTTGAAGTTTTGTAATAATAAAGTACTCGAGCCTCTTGTCAATTTAAGCCATCGCTCAAAGCTATGCTACCCTTGAGTCCCAAATAAAACACTGATAAAACTTCAAACGCCCCTAACTTCTTTACGGTACGTCCTACACCTATCAAAGTTTGCAACATACAAATGCTTGTATCTTTTTACTGGAGCGTCATAAAACCTTGAAGTTTTGTAGCAATAAAGTACTCGAGCATCTTGTCAATTTAAGTTATCGCTCAAAACTATGCTACCCTAGAGTCCCAAATCAAACACTGATAAAACTTCAAATTGCCCTAACTTCTATACGGCACGTCCTACACCTATCAAAGTTTGCAACATACAAATGCTTGTATCTTTTTACTGGAGCGTCATAAAACCTTGAAATTTTGTAACAATAAAGATCTCGAGCCTCTTGTCAATTTAAGCCATCGCTCAAAGCTATGCTACCCTTGAGTCCCAAATCAAACACTGATAAAACTTCAAACGCCCCTAACTTCTATACGGAACGTCCTACACCTATCAAAGTATGCAACATACAAGTGCTTGTAACTTTTTACTGGAGCGTCATAAAAACTTGAAATTTTGTAACAATGAAGTACTCGAGCCTCCTGTCAATTTAAGCTATCGCTCAAAGCTATGCTACCCTTGAGTCCCAAATCAAACACTGATAAAACTTCAAACGCCCCTAACTTCTTTACGGTACGTCCTACACCTATCAAAATTTGCAACATACAAATGCTTGCAACTTTTTACTGGAGCGTCATAAAACCTTGAAATTTTGTAACAATGAAGTACCCGAGCCTCTTGTCAATTTAAGCTATCGCTCAAAGCTATGCTACCCTTGAGTCCCAAATCAAACACTGATAAATATTCAAATGGGCCTAACTTCTATACGGTACGTCCTACACCTATCAAAGTTTGCAACATACAAATGCTTGTATCTTTTTACGGGAGCTTCAGAAAACCTTGAAGTTTTGTAACAATAAAGTACTCGAGCCTCTTGTCAATTTAAGCCATCGCTCAAAGCTATGCTACCCTTGAGTCCCAAATCAAACACTGATAAAACTTCAAATGGCCCTAACTTCTATACGGTACGTCCTACACCTATCAAAGTTTGCAACATATAAATGCTTGTATCTTTTTACTGGAGCGTCATAAAACCTTGAAATTTTGTAACAATAAAATACTCGAGCCTCTTGTCAATTTAAGCCATCGCTCAAAGCTATGCTACCCTTGAGTCCCAAATCAAACACTGATAAAACTTCAAATGGCCCTAACTTCTTTACGGTACGTCCTACTCCTATCAAAGTTTGCAATATACAAATGCTTCTAACTTTTTACTGGAGCGTCATAAAACCTTGAAGTTTTGTAACAATAAAGTACTCGAGCATCTTGTCTATTTAAGTTATCGCTCAAAACTATGCTACCCTAGAGTCCCAAATCAAACACTGATAAAACTTCAAATGGCCCTAACTTCTATACGGTACGTCCTACACCTATCAAAGTTTGCAACATACAAATGCTTGTATCTTTTTACTGGAGCGTCATAAAACCTTGAAATTTTGTAACAATAAAGTACTCGAGCCTCTTGTCAATTTAAGCTATCGCTCAAAACTATGCTACCCTAGAGTCCCAAATCAAACACTGATAAAACTTCAAATAGCCCTAACTTCTATACGGTACGTCCTACACATATCAAAGTTTGCATCATACAAATGCTTGTAACTCTTTACTGGAGCGTCATAAAACCTTGAAATTCTGTAATATTAAAATACTCGAGCATCTTGTCAATTTAAGTTATCGCTCAAAACTATGCTACCCTAGAGTCCCAAATCAAACACTGATAAAACTTCAAACGCCCCTAACTTCTATACGGTACGTCCTACACCTATCAAAGTTTGCAACATACAAATGCTTGTAACTTTTTACTGGAGCGTCATAAAACCTTGAAATTTTGTAACAATGAAGTTCCCGAGCCTCTTGTCAATTTAAGCTATCGCTCAAAGCTATGCTACCCTTGAGTCCCAAATCAAACACTGATAAATATTCAAATGGCCCTTACTTCTTTACGGTACGTCCTACACCTATCAAAGTTGGCAACATTCAAATGCTTGTAACTTTTTAATGGAGCGTCATAAAACCTTGAATTTTTGTAAGAATAAAGTACCCGAGCATCTTGTCAATTTAAGCTATCGCTCAAAGCTATGCAACCCTTGAGTCCCAAATCAAACACTGATAAAACTTCAAAGGGCCCTAACATCTTTACGGTACGTCCTACACCTATCAAAGTTGGCAACATACAAATGCTTGTAACTTTTTACTGGAGCGTCATAAAACCTTGAAATTTTGTAACAATAAAGTACTCGAGCCTCTTGTCAATTTAAGCTATCGCTCAAAGCTATGCTACCCTTGAGTCCCAAATCAAACACTGATAAAACTTCAAATGGCCCTAACTTCTTTACGGTACGTCCTACACGTATCAAAGTTTGCAACATACAAATGCTTGTATCTTTTTACTGGAGCGTCATAAAACCTTGAAATTTTGTAACAATAAAGTACTCGAGCCTCTTGTCAATTTAAGCCATCGCTCAAAGCTATGCTACCCTTGAGTCCCAAATCAAACACTGATAAAACTTCAAATGGCCCTAACTTCTTTACGGTACGTCCTACTCCTATCAAAGTTTGCAACATACAAATGCTTGTAACTTTTTACTGGAGCGTCATAAAACCTTGAAGTCTTGTAACAGTAAAGTACCCGAGCCTCTTGTCAATTTTAGTTATCGCTCAAAACTATGCTACCCTAGAGTCCCAAATCAAACACTGATACAACTTCAAATTGCCCTAACTTCTATACGGTACGTCCTACACCTATCAAAGTTTGCAACATACAAATGCTTGTATCTTTTTACTGGAGCGTCATAAAACCTTGAAATTTTGTAACAATAAAGATCTCGAGCCTCTTGTCAATTTAAGCCATCGCTCAAAGCTATGCTACCCTTGAGTCCCAAATCAAACACTGATAAAACTTCAAACGCCCCTAACTTCTATACGGTACGTCCTACACCTATCAAAGTATGCAACATACAAGTGCTTGTAACTTTTTACTGGAGCGTCATAAAACCTTGAAATTTTGTAACAATGAAGTACTCGAGCCTCCTGTCAATTTAAGCTATCGCTCAAAGCTATGCTAACCTTGAGTCCCAAATCAAACACTGATAAAACTTCAAACGCCCCTAACTTCTTTACGGTACGTCCTACACCTATCAAAGTCTGCAACATACAAATGCTTGTAACTTTTTACTGGAGCGTCATAAAACCTTGAAATTTTGTAACAATGAAGTACCCGAGCCTCTTGTCAATTTAAGCTATCGCTCAAAGCTATGCTACCCTTGAGTCCCAAATCAAACACTGATAAATATTCAAATGGCCCTAACTTCTATACGGTACGTCCTACACCTATCAAAGTTTGCAACATACAAATGCTTGTATCTTTTTACGGGAGCGTCAGAAAACCTTGAAGTTTTGTAACAATAAAGTACTCGAGCCTCTTGTCAATTTAAGCCATCGCTCAAAGCTATGCTACCCTTGAGTCCCAAATCAAATACTGATAAAACTTCAAATGGCCCTAACTTATATACGGTACGTCCTACACCTATCAAAGTTTGCAACATACAAATGCTTGTATCTTTTTACTGGAGCGTCATAAAACCTTGAAATTTTGTAACAATAAAGTACTCGAGCCTCTTGTCAATTTAAGCCATCGCTCAAAGCTATGCTACCCTAGAGTCCCACATCAAACACTGATAAAACTTTAAATGGCCCTAACTTCTATACGGTACGTCCTACACCTATCAAAGTTTGCAACATACAAATGCTTCTAACTTTTTACTGGAGCGTTATAAAACCTTGAAGTTTTGTAACAATAAAGTACTCGAGCCTTTTGTCAATTTAAGCTATCGCTCAAAGCTATGCTACCCTAGAGTCCCAAATCAAACACTGATAAAACTTCAAACGCCCCTAACTTCTAAACGGTACGTCCTACACCTATCAAAGTTTGCAACATACAAATGCTTGTAACTTTTTACTGGAGCGTCATAAAACCTTGAAATTTTGTAACAATGAAGTACTCGAGCCTCTTGTCAATTTAAGCCATCGCTCAAAGCTATGCTACCCTTGAGTCCCAAATCAAACACTGATAAAACTTCAAACGCCCCTAACTTCTAAACGGTACGTCCTACACCTATCAAAGTTTGCAACATACAAATGCTTGTAACTTTTTACTGGAGCGTCATAAAACCTTGAAATTTTGTAACAATGAAGTACTCGAGCCTCTTGTCAATTTAAGCCATCGCTCAAAGCTATGCTACCCTTGAGTCCCAAATCAAACACTGATAAAACTTCAAATGGCCCTTACTTCCTTACGGTACGTCCTACACCTATCAAAGTTGGCAACATTCAAATGCTTGTAACTTTTTACTGGAGCGTCGTAAAACCTTGAAGTTTTGTAACAAAAAAGTACCCGAACCTCTTGTCAATTTAAGCTATCGCTCAAAGCTATGCAACCCTTGAGTCCCAAATCAAACACTGATAAAACTTCAAATGGCCCTAACATCTTTACGGTACGTCCTACACCTATCAAAGTTGGCAACATACAAATGCTTGTAACTTTTTACTGGCGCGTCATAAAGCCTTGAAATTTTGTAACAATAAAGTACTCGAGCATCTTGTCAATTTAAGCCATCGCTCAAAGCTATGCTACCCTAGAGTCCCACATCAAACACTGATAAAACTTTAAATGGCCCTAACTTCTATACGGTACGTCCTACACCTATCAAAGTTTGCAACATACAAATGCTTCTAACTTTTTACTGGAGCGTCATAAAACCTTGAAGTTTTGTAACAATAAAGTACTCGAGCCTTTTGTCAATTTAAGCTATCGCTCAAAGCTATGCTACCCTAGAGTCCCAAATCAAACACTGATAAAACTTCAAACGCCCCTAACTTCTAAACGGTACGTCCTACACCTATCAAACTTTGCAACATACAAATGCTTGTAACTTTTTACTGGAGCGTCATAAAACCTTGAAATTTTGTAACAATGAAGTACTCGAGCCTCTTGTCAATTTAAGCCATCGCTCAAAGGTATGCTACCCTTGAGTCCCGAATCAAACACTGATGAAACTACAAATGGCCCTTACTTCTTTACGGTACGTCCTACACCTATCAAAGCTGGCAACATTCAAATGCTTGTAACTTTTTACTGGAGCGTCATAAAACCTTGAATTTTTGTAACAATAAAGTACCCGAGCCTCTTGTCAATTTAAGCTATCGCTCAAAGCTATGCAACCCTTGAGTCCCAAATCAAACACTGATAAAACTTCAAATGGCCCTAACATCTTTACGGTACGTCCTACACCTATCAAAGTTGGCAACATACAAATGCTTGTAACTTTTTACTGGAGCGTCATAAAACCTTGAAAGTTTGTAACAATAAAGTACTCGAGCCTCTTGTCAATTTAAGCTATCGCTCAAAGCTATGCTACCCTTGAGTCCCAAATCAAACACTGATAAAACTTCAAATGGCCCTAACTTCTTTACGGTACGTCCTCCACCTATCAAAGTTTGCAACATACAAATGCTTGTAACTTTTTACTGGAGCGTCATAAAACCTTGAAATTTTGTAACAATAAAGTACTCGAGCCTCTTGTCAATTTAAGCCATCGCTCAAAGCTATGCTACCCTTGAGTCCCAAATCAAACATTGTTAAAACTTCAAATGGCCCTAACTTCTTTACGGTACGTCCTACACCTATCAATGTTGGCAACATTCAAATGCTTGTAACTTTTTACTGGCGCGTCATAAAGCCTTGAAATTTTGTAACAATAAAGTACTCGAGCCTCTTGTCAATTTAAGCCATCGCTCAAAGCTATGCTACCCTAGAGTCCCACATCAAACACTGATAAAACTTTAAATGGCCCTAACTTCTATACGGTACGTCCTACACCTATCAAAGTTTGCAACATACAAATGCTTCTAACTTTTTACTGGAGCGTCATAAAACCTTGAAGTTTTGTAATAATAAAGTACTCGAGCCTCTTGTCAATTTAAGCCATCGCTCAAAGCTATGCTACCCTTGAGTCCCAAATCAAACACTGATAAAACTTCAAATGGCCCTAACTTCTATACGGTACGTCCTACACCTATCAAAGTTTGCAACATACAAATGCTTGTAACTTTTTACTGGAGCGTCATAAAACCTTGAAGTATTGTAACAATACAGTACTCGATCCTCTTGTCAATTTAAGCTATCGCTCAAAGCTATGCTACCCTAGAGTCCCAAATCAAACACTGATAAAACTTCAATTGGCCCTAACTTCTATACGGTACGTCCTACACCTATCAAAGTTTGCAGCATACAAATGCTTGTATCTTTTTACTGGAGCGTCATAAAACCTTGAAATTTTGTAACAATAAAGTACTCGAGCATCTTGTCAATTTAAGCCATCGCTCAAAGCTATGCTACCCTAGAGTCCCACATCAAACACTGATAAAACTTTAAATGGCCCTAACTTCTATACGGTACGTCCTACACCTATCAAAGTTTGCAACATACAAATGCTTCTAACTTTTTACTGGAGCGTCATAAAACCTTGAAGTTTTGTAACAATAAAGTACTCGAGCCTTTTGTCAATTTAAGCTATCGCTCAAAGCTATGCTACCCTAGAGTCCCAAATCAAACACTGATAAAACTTCAAACGCCCCTAACTTCTAAACGGTACGTCCTACACCTATCAAAGTTTGCAACATACAAATGCTTGTAACTTTTTACTGGAGCGTCATAAAACCTTGAAATTTTGTAATAATGAAGTACTCGAGCCTCTTGTCAATTCAAGCCATCGCTCAAAGCTATGCTACCCTTGAGTCCCAAATCAAACACTGATAAAACTTCAAATGGCCCTTACTTCTTTACGGTACGTCCTACACCTATCAAAGTTGGCAACATTCAAATGCTTGTAACTTTTTACTGGAGCGTCATAAAACCTTGAATTTTTGTAACAATAAAGTACCCGAGCCTCTTGTCAATTTAAGCTATCGCTCAAAGCTATGCAACCCTTGAGTCCCAAATCAATCACTGATAAAACTTCAAATGGCCCTAACATCTTTACGGTACGTCCTACACCTATCAAAGTTGGCAACATACAAATGCTTGTAACTTTTTACTGGAGCGTCATAAAACCTTGAAAGTTTGTAACAATAAAGTACTCGAGCGTCTTGTCAATTTAAGCTATCACTCAAAGCTATGCTACCCTTGAGTCCCAAATCAAACACTGATAAAACTTCAAATGGCCCTAACTTCTTTACGGTACGTCCTACACCTATCAAAGTTGGCAACATACAAATGCTTGTAACTTTTTACTGGAGCATCATAAAACCTTGAAATTTTGTAACAATAAAGTACTCGAGCCTCTTGTCAATTTAAGCCATCGCTCAAAGCTATGCTACCCTTGAGTCCCAAATCAAACATTGTTAAAACTTCAAATGGCCCTAACTTCTTTACGGTACGTCCTACACCTATCAATGTTGGCAACATTCAAATTCTTGTAACTTTTTACTGGCGCGTCATAAAGCCTTGAAATTTTGTAACCATAAAGCACTCGAGCCTCTTGTCAATTTAAGCCATCGCTCAAAGCTATGCTACCCTAGAGTCTTAAATCAAACACTGATAAAACTTCAAACGCCCCTAACTTCTTTGCGGTACGTCCTACACCTATCAATGTTGGCAACATTCAAATGCTTGTAACTTTTTACTGGCGCGTCATAAAGCCTTGAAATTTTGTAACAATAAAGTACTCGAGCCTCTTGTCAATTTAAGCCATCGTTCAAAGCTATGCTACCCTAGAGTCCTAAATCAAACACTGATAAAACTTCAAACGCCCCTAACTTCTTTGCGGTACGTCCTACACCTATCAAAGTTTGCAACATACAAATGCTTGTATCTTTTTACTGGAGCGTCACAAAACCTTGAAGTTTTGTAGCAATAAAGTACTCGAGCATCTTGTCAATTTAAGTTATCGCTCAAAACTATGCTACCCTAGAGTCCCAAATCAAACACTGATAAAACTTCAAATTGCCCTAACTTCTATACGGCACGTCCTACACCTATCAAAGTTTGCAACATACAAATGCTTGTATCTTTTTACTGGAGCGTCATAAAACCTTGAAATTTTGTAACAATAAAGTACTCGAGCATCCTGTCAATTTAAGCCATCGCTCAAAGCTATGCTACCCTAGAGTCCCAAATCAAACACTGATAAAACTTTAAATGGCCCTAACTTCTATACGGTACGTCCTACACCTATCAAAGTTTGCAACATACAAATATTTCTAACTTTTTACTGGAGCGTCATAAAACCTTGAAGTTTTGTAACAATAAAGTACTCGAGCATTTTGTCAATTTAAGCCATCGCTCAAAGCTATGCTACCCTAGAGTCCCAAATCAAACACTGATAAAACTTCAAACGCCCCTAACTTCTATACGGTGCGTCCTACACCTATCAAAGTTTGCAACATACAAATGCTTGTAACTTTTTACTGGAGCGTCATAAAACCTTGAAATTTTGTAACAATGAAGTACTCGAGCCTCTTGTCAATTTAAGCCATCGCTCAAAGCTATGCTACCCTTGAGTCCCAAATCAAACACTGATAAAACTTCAAATGGCCCTTACTTCTTTACGGTACGTCCTACACCTATCAAAGTTGGCAACATTCAAATGCTTGTAACTTTTTACTGGAGCGTCATAAAACCTTGAATTTTTGTAACAATAAACTACCCGAGCCTATTGTCAATTTAAGCTATCGCTCAAAGCTATGCAACCCTTGAGTCCCAAATCAAACACTGATAAAACTTCAAATGGCAATAACATCTTTACGGTACGTCCTACACCTATCAAAGTTGGCAACATACA
Source organism: Clusia tigrina (assembly GCA_920105625.2). Lineage (NCBI taxonomy): Eukaryota > Metazoa > Arthropoda > Insecta > Diptera > Clusiidae > Clusia > Clusia tigrina. The sequence continues at coordinate 95,119,396 of OV050032.1, forward strand.
AATGCTTGTAACTTTTTACTGGAGCGTCATAAAACCTTGAAAGTTTGTAACAATAAAGTACTCGAGCCACTTGTCAATTTAAGCTATCGCTCAAAGCTATGCTACCCTTGAGTCCCAAGTCAAACACTGATAAATCTTCAAATGGCCCTAACTTCTTTACGGTACGTCCTACACCTATCAAAGTTGGCAACATACAAATGCTTGTAACTTTTTACTGGAGCATCATAAAACCTTGAAATTTTGTAACAATAAAGTACTCGAGCCTCTTGTCAATTTAAGCCATCGCTCAAAGCTATGCTACCCTTGAGTCCTAAATCAAACATTGTTAAAACTTCAAATGGCCCTAACTTCTTTACGGTACGTCTTACACCTATCAATGTTGGCAACATTCAAATGCTTGTAACTTTTTACTGGCGCGTCATAAAGCCTTGAAATTTTGTAACAATGAAGTACCCGAGCCTCTTGTCAATTTAAGCTATCGCTCAAAGCTATGCTACCCTTGAGTCCCAAATCAAACACTGATAAATATTCAAATGGCCCTAACTTCTATACGGTACGTCCTACACCTATCAAAGTTTGCAACATACAAATGATTGTAACTTTTTACTGGAGCGTCATAAAACCTTGAAGTTTTGTAACAATACAGTACTCGATCCTCTTGTCAATTTAAGCTATCGCTCAAAGCTATGCTACCCTAGAGTCCCAAATCAAACACTGATAAAACTTCAATTGGCTGTAACTTCTATACGGTACGTCCTACACCTATCAAAGTTTGCAGCATACAAATGCTTGTATCTTTTTACTGGAGCGTCATAAAACCTTGAAATTTTGTAACAATAAAGTACTCGAGCATCTTGTCTATTTAAGCCATCGCTCAAAGCTATGCTACCCTAGAGTCCCAAATCAAACACTGATAAAACTTTAAATGGCCCTAACTTCTATACGGTACGTCCTACACCTATCAAAGTTTGCAACATACAAATGCTTCTAACTTTTTACTGGAGCGTCATAAAACCTTGAAGTTTTGTAACAATAAAGTACTCGAGCCTTTTGTCAATTTAAGCCATCGCTCAAAGCTATGCTACCCTAGAGTCCCAAATCAAACACTGATAAAACTTCAAACGCCCCTAACTTCTATACGGTACGTCCTATACCTATCAAAGTTTGCAACATACAAATGCTTGTAACTTTTTACTGGAGCGTCATAAAACCTTGAAATTTTGTAACAATGAAGTACTCGAGCCTCTTGTCAATTTAAGCCATCGCTCAAAGCTATGCTACCCTTGAGTCCCAAATCAAACACTGATAAAACTTCAAATGGCCCTTACTTCTTTACGGTACGTCCTACACCTATCAAAGTTGGCAACATTCAAATGCTTGTAACTTTTTACTGGAGCGTCATAAAAAATGAATTTTTGTAACAATAAAGTACCCGAGCCTCTTGTCAATTTAAGCTATCGCTCAAAGCTATGCAACCCTTGAGTCCCAAATCAAACACTGATAAAACTTCAAATGGCCCTAACATCTTTACGGTACGTCCTACACCTATCAAAGTTGGCAACATACAAATGCTTGTAACTTTTTACTGGAGCGTCATAAAACCTTGAAAGTTTGTAACAATAAAGTACTCGAGCCTCTTGTCAATTTAAGCTATCGCTCAAAGCTATGCTACCCTTGAGTCCCAAATCAAACACTGATAAAACTTCAAATGGCCCTAACTTCTTTACGGTACGTCCTACACCTATCAAAGTTGGCAACATACAAATGCTTGTAACTTTTTACTGGAGCATCATAAAACCTTGAAATTTTGTAACAATAAAGTACTCGAGCCTCTTGTCAATTTAAGCCATCGCTCAAAGCTATGCTACCCTTGAGTCCCAAATCAAACATTGTTAAAACTTCAAATGGCCCTAACTTCTTTACGGTACGTCCTACACCTATCAATGTTGGCAACATTCAAATGCTTGTAACTTTTTACTGGCGCGTCATAAAGCCTTGAAATTTTGTAACCATAAAGTACTCGAGCCTCTTGTCAATTTAAGCCATCGCTCAAAGCTATGCTACCCTAGAGTCCTAAATCAAACACTGATAAAACTTCAAACGCCCCTAACTTCTTTGCGGTACGTCCTACACCTATCAATGTTGGCAACATTCAAATGCTTGTAACTTTTTACTGGCGCGTCATAAAGCCTTGAAATTTTGTAACAATAAAGTACTCGAGCCTCTTGTCAATTTAAGCCATCGCTCAAAGCTATGCTACCCTAGAGTCCTAAATCAAACACTGATAAAACTTCAAACGCCCCTAACTTCTTTGCGGTACGTCCTACACCTATCAAAGTTTGCAACATACAAATGCTTGTATCTTTTTACTGGAGCGTCATAAAACCTTGAAGTTTTGTAGCAATAAAGTACTCGAGCATCTTGTCAATTTAAGTTATCGCTCAAAACTATGCTACCCTAGAGTCCCAAATCAAACACTGATAAAACTTCAAATTGCCCTAACTTCTATACGGCACGTCCTACACCTATCAAAGTTTGCAACATACAAATGCTTGTAACTTTTTACTGGAGCGTCATAAAACCTTGAAATTTTGTAACAATAAAGTAATCGAGCCAATTGTCAATTTAAGCCATCGCTCAAAGCTATGCTACCCTAGAGTCCCAAATCAAACACTGATAAAACTTCAAACGCCCCTAACTTCTTTACGTTACGTCCTACACCTATCAAAGTTGGCAACATTCAAATGCCTATAACTTTTTACTGGAGCGTAATAAAACCTTGAAATTTTGTAACAATAAAGTTCTCGAGCCTCTTGTCAATTTAAGCCATCGCTCAAAGCTATGATACCCTAGAGTCCCAAATCAAACACTGATAAAACTTCAATTGGCTGTAACTTCTATACGGTACGTCCTACACCTATCAAAGTTTGCAGCATACAAATGCTTGTATCTTTTTACTGGAGCGTCATAAAACCTTGAAATTTTGTAACAATAAAGTACTCGAGCATCTTGTCTATTTAAGCCATCGCTCAAAGCTATGCTACCCTAGAGTCCCAAATCAAACACTGATAAAACTTCAAACGCCCCTAACTTCTATACTTTACGTCCTATACCTATCAAAGTTTGCAACATACAAATGCTTGTAACTTTTTACTGGAGCGTCATAAAACCTTGAAATTTTGTAACAATGAAGTACTCGAGCCTCTTGTCAATTTAAGCCATCGCTCAAAGCTATGCTACCCTTGAGTCCCAAATCAAACACTGATAAAACTTCAAATGGCCCTTACTTCTTTACGGTACGTCCTACACCTATCAAAGTTGGCAACATTCAAATGCTTGTAACTTTTTACTGGAGCGTCATAAAAAATGAATTTTTGTAACAATAAAGTACCCGAGCCTCTTGTCAATTTAAGCTATCGCTCAAAGCTATGCTACCCTAGAGTCCCAAATCAAACACTGATAAAACTTTAAATGGCCCTAACTTCTATACGGTACGTCCTACACCTATCAAAGTTTGCAACATACAAATGCTTCTAACTTTTTACTGGAGCGTCATAAAACCTTGAAGTTTTGTAACAATAAAGTACTCGAGCCTTTTGTCAATTTAAGCCATCGCTCAAAGCTATGCTACCCTAGAGTCCCAAATCAAACACTGATAAAACTTCAAACGCCCCTAACTTCTATACGGTACGTCCTACACCTATCAAAGTTTGCAATATACAAATGCTTGTAACTTTTTACTGGAGCGTCATAAAACCTTGAAATTTTGTAACAATGAAGTACTCAAGCCTCTTGTCAATTTAAGCAATCGCTCAAAGCTATGCTACCCTTGAGTCCCAAATCAAACACTGATAAAACTTCAAATGGCCCTTACTTCTTTACGGCACGTCCTACACCTATCAAAGTTGGCAACATTCAAATGCTTGTAACTTTTTACTGGAGCGTCATAAAACCTTGAATTTTTGTAACAATAAAGTACCCGAGCCTCTTGTCAATTTAAGCTATCGCTCAAAGCTATGCAACCCTTGAGTCCCAAATCAAACACTGATAAAACTTCAAATGGCCCTAACATCTTTACGGTACGTCCTACACCTATCAAAGTTGGCAACATACAAATGCTTGTAACTTTTTACTGGAGCGTCATAAAACCTTGAAAGTTTGTAACAATAAAGTACTCGAGCCACTTGTCAATTTAAGCTATCGCTCAAAGCTATGCTACCCTTGAGTCCCAAATCAAACACTGATAAATCTTCAAATGGCCCTAACTTCTTTACGGTACGTCCTACACCTATCAAAGTTGGCAACATACAAATGCTTGTAACTTTTTACTGGAGCATCATAAAACCTTGAAATTTTGTAACAATAAAGTACTCGAGCCTCTTGTCAATTTAAGCCATCGCTCAAAGCTATGCTACCCTTGAGTCCTAAATCAAACATTGTTAAAACTTCAAATGGCCCTAACTTCTTTACGGTACGTCCTACTCCTATCAATGTTGGCAACATTCAAATGCTTGTAACTTTTTACTGGCGCGTCATAAAGCCTTAAAATTTTGTAACAATGAAGTACCCGAGCCTCTTGTCAATTTAAGCTATCGCTCAAAGCTATGCTACCCTTGAGTCCCAAATCAAACACTGATAAATATTCAAATGGCCCTAACTTCTATACGGTACGTCCTACACCTATCAAAGTTTGCAACATACAAATGCTTGTAACTTTTTACTGGAGCGTCATAAAACCTTGAAGTTTTGTAACAATACAGTACTCGATCCTCTTGTCAATTTAAGCTATCGCTCAAAGCTATGCTACCCTAGAGTCCCAAATCAAACACTGATAAAACTTCAATTGGCCGTAACTTCTATACGGTACGTCCTACACCTATCAAAGTTTGCAGCATACAAATGCTTGTATCTTTTTACTGGAGCGTCATAAAACCTTGAAATTTTGTAACAATAAAGTACTCGAGCATCTTGTCTATTTAAGCCATCGCTCAAAGCTATGCTACCCTAGAGTCCCAAATCAAACACTGATAGAACTTTAAATGGCCCTAACTTCTATACGGTACGTCCTACACCTATCAAAGTTTGCAACATACAAATGCTTCTAACTTTTTACTGGAGCGTCATAAAACCTTGAAGTTTTGTAACAATAAAGTACTCGAGCCTTTTGTCAATTTAAGCCATCGCTCAAAGCTATGCTACCCTAGAGTCCCAAATCAAACACTGATAAAACTTCAAACGCCCCTAACTTCTATACGGTACGTCCTATACCTATCAAAGTTTGCAACATACAAATGCTTGTAACTTTTTACTGGAGCGTCATAAAACCTTGAAATTTTGTAACAATGAAGTACTCGAGCCTCTTGTCAATTTAAGCCATCGCTCAAAGCTATGCTACCCTTGAGTCCCAAATCAAACACTGATAAAACTTCAAATGGCCCTTAGTTCTTTACGGTACGTCCTACACCTATCAAAGTTTGCAACATTCAAATGCTTGTAACTTTTTACTGGAGCGTCATAAAAAATGAATTTTTGTAACAATAAAGTACCCGAGCCTCTTGTCAATTTAAGCTATCGCTCAAAGCTATGCAACCCTTGAGTCCCAAATCAAACACTGATAAAACTTCAAATGGCCCTAACATCTTTACGGTACGTCCTACACCTATCAAAGTTGGCAACATACAAATGCTTGTAACTTTTTACTGGAGCGTCATAAAACCTTGAAAGTTTGTAACAATAAAGTACTCGAGCCTCTTGTCAATTTAAGCTATCGCTCAAAGCTATGCTACCCTTGAGTCCCAAATCAAACACTGATAAAACTTCAAATGGCCCTAACTTCTTTACGGTACGTCCTACACCTATCAAAGTTGGCAACATACAAATGCTTGTAACTTTTTACTGGAGCATCATAAAACCTTGAAATTTTGTAACAATAAAGTACTCGAGCCTCTTGTCAATTTAAGCCATCGCTCAAAGCTATGCTACCCTTGAGTCCCAAATCAAACATTGTTAAAACTTCAAATGGCCCTAACTTCTTTACGGTACGTCCTACACCTATCAATGTTGGCAACATTCAAATGCTTGTAACTTTTTACTGGAGCGTCATAAAACCTTGAAATTTAGTATCAATAAAGTACTCGAGCCTCTTGTCAATTTAAGCCATCGCTCAAAGCTATGCTACCCTAGAGTCCTAAATCAAACACTGATAAAACTTCAAACGCCCCTAACTTCTTTGCGGTACGTCCTACACCTATCAAAGTTTGCAACATACAAATGCTTGTAACTTTTTACTGGAGCGTCATAAAATCTTGAAGTTTTGTAATAATAAAGTACTCGAGCCTCTTGTCAATTTAAGCCATCGCTCAAAGCTATGCTACCCTTGAGTCCCAAATAAAACACTGATAAAACTTCAAACGCCCCTAACTTCTTTACGGTACGTCCTACACCTATCAAAGTTTGCAACATACAAATGCTTGTATCTTTTTACTGGAGCGTCATAAAACCTTGAAGTTTTGTAGCAATAAAGTACTCGAGCATCTTGTCAATTTAAGTTATCGCTCAAAACTATGCTACCCTAGAGTCCCAAATCAAACACTGATAAAACTTCAAATTGCCCTAACTTCTATACGGCACGTCCTACACCTATCAAAGTTTGCAACATACAAATGCTTGTATCTTTTTACTGGAGCGTCATAAAACCTTGAAATTTTGTAACAATAAAGATCTCGAGCCTCTTGTCAATTTAAGCCATCGCTCAAAGCTATGCTACCCTTGAGTCCCAAATCAAACACTGATAAAACTTCAAACGCCCCTAACTTCTATACGGAACGTCCTACACCTGTCAAAGTATGCAACATACAAGTGCTTGTAACTTTTTACTGGAGCGTCATAAAACCTTGAAATTTTGTAACAATGAAGTACTCGAGCCTCCTGTCAATTTAAGCTATCGCTCAAAGCTATGCTACCCTTGAGTCCCAAATCAAACAATGATAAAACTTCAAACGCCCCTAACTTCTTTACGGTACGTCCTACACCTATCCAAGTTTGCAACATACAAATGCTTGCAACTTTTTACTGGAGCGTCATAAAACCTTGAAATTTTGTAACAATGAAGTACCCGAGCCTCTTGTCAATTTAAGCTATCGCTCAAAGCTATGCTACCCTTGAGTCCCAAATCAAACACTGATAAATATTCAAATGGCCCTAACTTCTATACGGTACATCCTACACCTATAAAAGTTTGCAACATACAAATGCTTGTATATTTTTACGGGAGCGTCAGAAAACCTTGAAGTTTTGTAACAATAAAGTACTCGAGCCTCTTGTCAATTTAAGCCATCGCTCAAAGCTATGCTACCCTTGAGTCCCAAATCAAACACTGATAAAACTTCAAATGGCCCTAACTTCTATACGGTACGTCCTACACCTATCAAAGTTTGCAACATACAAATGCTTGTATATTTTTACTGGAGCGTCATAAAACCTTGAAATTTTGTAACAATAAAATACTCGAGTCTCTTGTCAATTTAAGCCATCGCTCAAAGCTATGCTACCCTAGAGTCCCAAATCAAACACTGATAAAACTTCAAATGGCCCTAACTTCTTTACGGTACGTCCTACTCCTATCAAAGTTTGCAACATACAAATGCTTGTAACTTTTTACTGGAGCGTCATAAAACCTTGAAGTTTTGTAACAATAAAGTACTCGAGCATCTTGTCTATTTAAGTTATCGCTCAAAACTATGCTACCCTAGAGTCCCAAATCAAACACTGATAAAACTTCAAATGGCCCTAACTTCTATACAGTACGTCCTACACCTATCAAAGTTTGCAACATACAAATGCTTGTATCTTTTTACTGGAGCGTCATAAAACCTTGAAATTTTGTAACAATAAAGTACTCGAGCCTCTTGTCAATTTAAGCTATCGCTCAAAACTAAGCTACCCTAGAGTCCCAAATCAAACACTGATAAAACTTCAAATAGCCCTAACTTCTATACGGTACGTCCTACACATATCAAAGTTTGCAACATACAAATGCTTGTAACTTTTTACTGGAGCGTCATAAAACCTTGAAATTCTGTAATAATAAAGTACTCGAGCATCTTGTCAATTTAAGTTATCGCTCAAAACTATGCTACCCTAGAGTCCCAAATCAAACACTGATAAAACTTCAAACGCCCCTAACTTCTATACGGTACGTCCTACACCTATCAAAGTTTGCAACATACAAATGCTTGTAACTTTTTACTGGAGCGTCATAAAACCTTGAAATTTTGTAACTATATAGTACTCGAGCCTCTTGTCAATTTATGCCATCGCTCAAAGCTATGCTACCCTAGAGTCCCAAATCAAACACTGATAAAACTTTAAATGACCCTAACTTCTATACGGTACGTCCTACACCTATCAAAGTTTGCAACATACAAATGCTTGTAACTTTTTACTGGAGCGTCATAAAACCTTGAAGTTTTGTAACAATAAAGTAATCGAGCCTTTTGTCAATTTTAGCCATCGCTCAAAGCTATGCTACCCTAGAGTCCCAAATCAAACACTGATAAAACTTCAAACGCCCCTAACTTCTATACGGTACGTCCTACACCTATCAAAGTTTGCAACATACAAATGCTTGTAACTTTTTACTGGAGCGTCAAAAAACCTTGAAATTTTGTAACAATGAAGTACTCGAGCCTTTTGTCAATTTAAGCCATCGCTCAAAGCTATGCTACCCTAGAGTCCCAAATCAAACACTGATAAAACTTCAAACGCCCCTAACTTCTATACGGTACGTCCTACACCTATCAAAGTTTGCAACATACAAATGCTTGTAACTTTTTACTGGAGCGTCATAAAACCTTGAAATTTTGTAACAATGAAGTACTCGAGCCTCTTGTCAATTTAAGCCATCGCTCAAAGCTATGCTACCCTTGAGTCCCAAATCAAACACTGATAAAACTTCAAATGGCCCTTACTTCTTTACGGTACGTCCTACACCTATCAAAGTTGGCAACACTCAAATGCTTGTAACTTTTTACTGGAGCGTCATAAAACCTTGAATTTTTGTAACAATAAAGTACCCGAGCCTCTTGTCAATTTAAGCTATCGCTCAAAGCTATGCAACCCTTGAGTCCCAAATCAAACACTGATAAAACTTCAAATGGCCCTAACATCTTTACGGTACGTCCTACACCTATCAAAGTTGGCAACATACAAATGCTTGTAACTTTTTACTGGAGCGTCATAAAACCTTGAAAGTTTGTAACAATAAAGTACTCGAGCCTCTTGTCAATTTAAGCTATCGCTCAAAGCTATGCTACCCTTGAGTCCCAAATCAAACACTGATAAAACTTCAAATGGCCCTAACTTCTTTACGGTACGTCCTACACCTATCAATGTTGGCAACATACAAATGCTTGTAACTTTTTACTGGAGCATCATAAAACCTTGAAATTTTGTAAAAATAAAGTACTCGAGCCTCTTGTCAATTTAAGCCATCGCTCAAAGCTATGCTACCCTTGAGTCCCAAATCAAACATTGTTAAAACTTCAAATGGCCCTAACTTCTTTACGGTACGTCCTACACCTATCAATGTTGGCAACATTCAAATGCTTGTAACTTTTTACTGGCTCGTCATAAAGCCTTGAAATTTTGTAACAATAAAGTACTCGAGCCTCTTGTCAATTTAAGCCATCGCTCAAAGCTATGCTACCCTAGAGTCCTAAATCAAACACTGATAAAACTTCAAACGCCCCTAACTTCTTTGCGGTACGTCCTACACCTATCAAAGTTTGCAACATACAAATGCTTGTAACTTTTTACTGGAGCGTCATAAAATCTTGAAGTTTTGTAATAATAAAGTACTCGAGCCTCTTGTCAATTTAAGCCATCGCTCAAAGCTATGCTACCCTTGAGTCCCAAATAAAACACTGATAAAACTTCAAACGCCCCTAACTTCTTTACGGTACGTCCTACACCTATCAAAGTTTGCAACATACAAATGCTTGTATCTTTTTACTGGAGCGTCATAAAACCTTGAAGTTTTGTAGCAATAAAGTACTCGAGCATCTTGTCAATTTAAGTTATCGCTCAAAACTATGCTACCCTAGAGTCCCAAATCAAACACTGATAAAACTTCAAATTGCCCTAACTTCTATACGGCACGTCCTATACCTATCAAAGTTTGCAACATACAAATGCTTGTATCTTTTTACTGGAGCGTCATAAAACCTTGAAATTTTGTAACAATAAAGATCTCGAGCCTCTTGTAAATTTAAGCCATCGCTCAAAGCTATGCTACCCTTGAGTCCCAAATCAAACACTGATAAAACTTCAAACGCCCCTAACTTCTATACGGAACGTCCTACACCTATCAAAGTATGCAACATACAAGTGCTTGTAACTTTTTACTGGAGCGTCATAAAACCTTGAAATTTTGTAACAATGAAGTACTCGAGCCTCCTGTCAATTTAAGCTATCGCTCAAAGCTATGCTACCCTTGAGTCCCAAATCAAACACTGATAAAACTTCAAACGCCCCTAACTTCTTTACGGTACGTCCTACACCTATCAAAGTTTGCAACATACAAATGCTTGCAACTTTTTACTGGAGCGTCATAAAACCTTGAAATTTTGTAACAATGAAGTACCCGAGCCTCTTGTCAATTTAAGCTATCGCTCAAAGCTATGATACCCTTGAGTCCCAAATCAAACACTGATAAATATTCAAATGGGCCTAACTTCTATACGGTACGTCCTACACCTATCAAAGTTTGCAACATACAAATGCTTGTATCTTTTTACGGGAGCGTCAGAAAACCTTGAAGTTTTGTAACAATAAAGTACTCGAGCCTCTTGTCAATTTAAGCCATCGCTCAAAGCTATGCTACCCTTGAGTCCCAAATCAAACACTGATAAAACTTCAAATGGCCCTAACTTCTTTACGGTACGTCCTACACCTATCAAAGTTTGCAACATACAAATGCTTGTATCTTTTTACTGGAGCGTCATAAAACCTTGAAATTTTGTAACAATAAAATACTCGAGCCTCTTGTCAATTTAAGACATCGCTCAAAGCTATGCTACCCTTGAGTCCCAAATCAAACACTGATAAAACTTCAAATGGCCCTAACTTCTTTACGGTACGTCCTACTCCTATCAAAGTTTGCAATATACAAATGCTTCTAACTTTTTACTGGAGCGTCATAAAACCTTGAAATTTTGTAACAATAAAGTACTCGAGCCTCTTGTCAATTTAAGCTATCGCTCAAAACTATTCTACCCTAGAGTCCCAAATCAAACACTGATAAAACTTCAAATAGCCCTAACTTCTATACGGTACGTCCTACACCTATCAAAGTTTGCAACATACAAATGCTTGTAACTTTTTACTAGAGCGTCATAAAACCTTGAAATTTTGTAACAATAAAGTACTCGAGCCTCTTGTCAATTTAAGCCATCGCTCAAAGCTATGCTACCCTTGCGTCCCAAATCAAACACTGATAAAACTTCAAATGGCCCTAACTTCTATACGGTACGTCCTACACCTATCAAAGTTTGCAACATACAAATGCTTGTAACTTTTTACTGGAGCGTCATAAAACCTTGAAATTTAGTATCAATAAAGTACTCGACCCTCTTGTCAATTTAAGCTATCGCTCAAAGCTATGCTACCCTTGAGTCCCAAATCAAACATTGATAAAGCTTCAAATGGCCCTAACTTCTTTACGGTACGTCCTACACCTATCAAAGTTTGCAACATACAAATGCTTGTAACTTTTTACTGGAGCGTCAAAAAACCTTGAAATTTTGTAACAATGAAGTACTCGAGCCTTTTGTCAATTTAAGCCATCGCTCAAAGCTATGCTACCCTAGAGTCCCAAATCAAACACTGATAAAACTTCAAACGCCCCTAACTTCTATACGGTACGTCCTACACCTATCAAAGTTTGCAACATACAAATGCTTGTAACTTTTTACTGGAGCGTCATAAAACCTTGAAATTTTGTAACAATGAAGTACTCGAGCCTCTTGTCAATTTAAGCCATCGCTCAAAGCTATGCTACCCTTGAGTCCCAAATCAAACACTGATAAAACTTCAAATGGCCCTTACTTCTTTACGGTACGTCCTACACCTATCAAAGTTGGCAACACTCAAATGCTTGTAACTTTTTACTGGAGCGTCATAAAACCTTGAATTTTTGTAACAATAAAGTACCCGAGCCTCTTGTCAATTTAAGCTATCGCTCAAAGCTATGCAACCCTTGAGTCCCAAATCAAACACTGATAAAACTTCAAATGGCCCTAACATCTTTACGGTACGTCCTACACCTATCAAAGTTGGCAACATACAAATGCTTGTAACTTTTTACTGGAGCGTCATAAAACCTTGAAAGTTTGTAACAATAAAGTACTCGAGCCTCTTGTCAATTTAAGCTATCGCTCAAAGCTATGCTACCCTTGAGTCCCAAATCAAACACTGATAAAACTTCAAATGGCCCTAACTTCTTTACGGTACGTCCTACACCTATCAATGTTGGCAACATACAAATGCTTGTAACTTTTTACTGGAGCATCATAAAACCTTGAAATTTTGTAAGAATAAAGTACTCGAGCCTCTTGTCAATTTAAGCCATCGCTCAAAGCTATGCTACCCTTGAGTCCCAAATCAAACATTGTTAAAACTTCAAATGGCCCTAACTTCTTTACGGTACGTCCTACACCTATCAATGTTGGCAACATTCAAATGCTTGTAACTTTTTACTGGCTCGTCATAAAGCCTTGAAATTTTGTAACAATAAAGTACTCGAGCCTCTTGTCAATTTAAGCCATCGCTCAAAGCTATGCTACCCTAGAGTCCTAAATCAAACACTGATAAAACTTCAAACGCCCCTAACTTCTTTGCGGTACGTCCTACACCTATCAAAGTTTGCAACATACAAATGCTTGTAACTTTTTACTGGAGCGTCATAAAATCTTGAAGTTTTGTAATAATAAAGTACTCGAGCCTCTTGTCAATTTAAGCCATCGCTCAAAGCTATGCTACCCTTGAGTCCCAAATAAAACACTGATAAAACTTCAAACGCCCCTAACTTCTTTACGGTACGTCCTACACCTATCAAAGTTTGCAACATACAAATGCTTGTATCTTTTTACTGGAGCGTCATAAAACCTTGAAGTTTTGTAGCAATAAAGTACTCGAGCATCTTGTCAATTTAAGTTATCGCTCAAAACTATGCTACCCTAGAGTCCCAAATCAAACACTGATAAAACTTCAAATTGCCCTAACTTCTATACGGCACGTCCTATACCTATCAAAGTTTGCAACATACAAATGCTTGTATCTTTTTACTGGAGCGTCATAAAACCTTGAAATTTTGTAACAATAAAGATCTCGAGCCTCTTGTAAATTTAAGCCATCGCTCAAAGCTATGCTACCCTTGAGTCCCAAATCAAACACTGATAAAACTTCAAACGCCCCTAACTTCTATACGGAACGTCCTACACCTATCAAAGTATGCAACATACAAGTGCTTGTAACTTTTTACTGGAGCGTCATAAAACCTTGAAATTTTGTAACAATGAAGTACTCGAGCCTCCTGTCAATTTAAGCTATCGCTCAAAGCTATGCTACCCTTGAGTCCCAAATCAAACACTGATAAAACTTCAAACGCCCCTAACTTCTTTACGGTACGTCCTACACCTATCAAAGTTTGCAACATACAAATGCTTGCAACTTTTTACTGGAGCGTCATAAAACCTTGAAATTTTGTAACAATGAAGTACCCGAGCCTCTTGTCAATTTAAGCTATCGCTCAAAGCTATGATACCCTTGAGTCCCAAATCAAACACTGATAAATATTCAAATGGGCCTAACTTCTATACGGTACGTCCTACACCTATCAAAGTTTGCAACATACAAATGCTTGTATCTTTTTACGGGAGCGTCAGAAAACCTTGAAGTTTTGTAACAATAAAGTACTCGAGCCTCTTGTCAATTTAAGCCATCGCTCAAAGCTATGCTACCCTTGAGTCCCAAATCAAACACTGATAAAACTTCAAATGGCCCTAACTTCTATACGGTACGTCCTACACCTATCAAAGTTTGCAACATACAAATGCTTGTATCTTTTTACTGGAGCGTCATAAAACCTTGAAATTTTGTAACAATAAAATACTCGAGCCTCTTGTCAATTTAAGACATCGCTCAAAGCTATGCTACCCTTGAGTCCCAAATCAAACACTGATAAAACTTCAAATGGCCCTAACTTCTTTACGGTACGTCCTACTCCTATCAAAGTTTGCAATATACAAATGCTTCTAACTTTTTACTGGAGCGTCATAAAACCTTGAAATTTTGTAACAATAAAGTACTCGAGCCTCTTGTCAATTTAAGCTATCGCTCAAAACTATTCTACCCTAGAGTCCCAAATCAAACACTGATAAAACTTCAAATAGCCCTAACTTCTATACGGTACGTCCTACACCTATCAAAGTTTGCAACATACAAATGCTTGTAACTTTTTACTAGAGCGTCATAAAACCTTGAAATTTTGTAACAATAAAGTACTCGAGCCTCTTGTCAATTTAAGCCATCGCTCAAAGCTATGCTACCCTTGCGTCCCAAATCAAACACTGATAAAACTTCAAATGGCCCTAACTTCTATACGGTACGTCCTACACCTATCAAAGTTTGCAACATACAAATGCTTGTAACTTTTTACTGGAGCGTCATAAAACCTTGAATTTTAGTATCAATAAAGTACTCGACCCTCTTGTCAATTTAAGCTATCGCTCAAAGCTATGCTACCCTTGAGTCCCAAATCAAACATTGATAAAGCTTCAAATGGCCCTAACTTCTTTACGGTACGTCCTACACCTATCAAAGTTTGCAACATACAAATCCCAAATCAAACACTGATAAAACTTCACACGGCTCTAACTTCTATACGGTATGTCCTACACCTATCAAAGTTTGCAACATACAAATGCTTGTAACTTTTTACTAGAGCGTCATAAAACCTTAAAATTTTGTAACAATAAAGTACTCGAGCCTCTTGTCAATTTAAGCCATCGCTCAAAGCTATGCTACCCTTGCGTCCCAAATCAAACACTGATAAAACTTCAAATGGCCCTAACTTCTATACGGTACGTCCTACACCTATCAAAGTTTGCAACATACAAATGCTTGTAACTTTTTACTGGAGCGTCATAAAACCTTGAAATTTAGTATCAATAAAGTACTCGACCCTCTTGTCAATTTAAGCTATCGCTCAAAGCTATGCTACCCTTGAGTCCCAAATCAAACACTGATAAAACTTCAAACGCCCCTAACTTCTTTACGGTACGTCCTACACCTATCAAAGTTTGCAACATACAAATGCTTGCAACTTTTTACTGGAGCGTCATAAAACCTTGAAATTTTGTAACAATGAAGTACCCGAGCCTCTTGTCAATTTAAGCTATCGCTCAAAGCTATGATACCCTTGAGTCCCAAATCAAACACTGATAAATATTCAAATGGGCCTAACTTCTATACGGTACGTCCTACACCTATCAAAGTTTGCAACATACAAATGCTTGTATCTTTTTACGGGAGCGTCAGAAAACCTTGAAGTTTTGTAACAATAAAGTACTCGAGCCTCTTGTCAATTTAAGCCATCGCTCAAAGCTATGCTACCCTTGAGTCCCAAATCAAACACTGATAAAACTTCAAATGGCCCTAACTTCTATACGGTACGTCCTACACCTATCAAAGTTTGCAACATACAAATGCTTGTATCTTTTTACTTGAGCGTCATAAAACCTTGAAATTTTGTAACAATAAAATACTCGAGCCTCTTGTCAATTTAAGACATCGCTCAAAGCTATGCTACCCTTGAGTCCCAAATCAAACACTGATAAAACTTCAAATGGCCCTAACTTCTTTACGGTACGTCCTACTCCTATCAAAGTTTGCAATATACAAATGCTTCTAACTTTTTACTGGAGCGTCATAAAACCTTGAAATTTTGTAACAATAAAGTACTCGAGCCTCTTGTCAATTTAAGCTATCGCTCAAAACTATTCTACCCTAGAGTCCCAAATCAAACACTGATAAAACTTCAAATAGCCCTAACTTCTATACGGTACGTCCTACACCTATCAAAGTTTGCAACATACAAATGCTTGTAACTTTTTACTAGAGCGTCATAAAACCTTGAAATTTTGTAACAATAAAGTACTCGAGCCTCTTGTCAATTTAAGCCATCGCTCAAAGCTATGCTACCCTTGCGTCCCAAATCAAACACTGATAAAACTTCAAATGGCCCTAACTTCTATACGGTACGTCCTACACCTATCAAAGTTTGCAACATACAAATGCTTGTAACTTTTTACTGGAGCGTCATAAAACCTTGAAATTTAGTATCAATAAAGTACTCGACCCTCTTGTCAATTTAAGCTATCGCTCAAAGCTATGCTACCCTTGAGTCCCAAATCAAACATTGATAAAGCTTCAAATGGCCCTAACTTCTTTACGGTACGTCCTACACCTATCAAAGTTTGCAACATACAAATCCCAAATCAAACACTGATAAAACTTCACACGGCTCTAACTTCTATACGGTATGTCCTACACCTATCAAAGTTTGCAACATACAAATGCTTGTAACTTTTTACTAGAGCGTCATAAAACCTTGAAATTTTGTAACAATAAAGTACTCGAGCCTCTTGTCAATTTAAGCCATCGCTCAAAGCTATGCTACCCTTGCGTCCCAAATCAAACACTGATAAAACTTCAAATGGCCCTAACTTCTATACTGTACGTCCTACACCTATCAAAGTTTGCAACATACAAATGCTTGTAACTTTTTACTGGAGCGTCATAAAACCTTGAAATTTAGTATCAATAAAGTACTCGACCCTCTTGTCAATTTAAGCTATCGCTCAAAGCTATGCTACCCTTGAGTCCCAAATCAAACATTGATAAAACTTCAAATGGCCCTAACTTCTTTACGGTACGTCCTACACCTATCAAAGTTGGCAACATACAAATACTTGTAACTTTTTACTGGAGCGTCATAAAACCTTGAAATTTTGTAACAATAAAGTACTCGAGCCTCTTGTCAATTTAAGCCATCGCTCAAAGCTATGCTACCCTTGAGTCCCAAATCAAACACTGTTAAAACTTCAAATGGCCCTAACGTCTTTACGGTACGTCCTACACCTATCAATGTTGGCAACATTCAAATGCTTGTAACTTTTTACTGGCGCGTCATAAAGCCTTGAAATTTTGTAACAATAAAGTACTCGAGCCTCTTGTCAATTTAAGCCATCGCTCAAAGCTATGCTACCCTAGAGTCCTAAATCAAACACTGATAAAACTTCAAACGCCCCTAACTTCTATACGGTACGTCCTACACCTATCAAAGTATGCAACATACAAGTGCTTGTAACTTTCTACTGGAGCGTCATAAAACCTTGAAATGTTGTAACAATGAAGTACTCGAGCCTCTTGTCAATTTAAGCTATCGCTCAAAGCTATGCTACCCTTGAGTCCCAAATCAAACACTGATAAAACTTCAAACGCCCCTAACTTCTTTACGGTACGTCCTACACCTATCAAAGTTTGCAACATACAAATGCTTGTATCTTTTTACTGGAGCGTCATAAAACCTTGAAGTTTTGTAACAATATAGTACTCGAGCCTCTTGTCAATTTAAGCCATCGCTCAAAGCTATGCTACCCTTGAGTCCCAAATCAAACACTGATAAAACTTCAAATGGCCCTAACTGCTATACGGTACGTCCTACACCTATCAAAGTTTGCAACATACAAATGCTTGTATCTTTTTACTGGAGCGTCATAAAACCTTGAAATTTAGTATCAATAAAGTACTCGACCCTCTTGTCAATTTAAGCTATCGCTCAAAGCTATGCTACCCTTGAGTCCCAAATCAAACATTGATAAAACTTCAAATGGCCCTAACTTCTTTACGGTACGTCCTACACCTATCAAAGTTTGCAACATACAAATCCCAAATAAAACACTGATAAAACTTCACACGGCCCTAACTTCTATACGGTACGTCCTACACCTATCAAAGTTTGCAACATACAAATGCTTGTAACTTTTTACTAGAGCGTCATAAAACCTTGAAATTTTGTAACAATAAAGTACTCGAGCCTCTTGTCAATTTAAGCCATCGCTCAAAGCTATGCTACCCTTGCGTCCCAAATCAAACACTGATAAAACTTCAAATGGCCCTAACTTCTATACGGTACGTCCTACACCTATCAAAGTTTGCAACATACAAATGCTTGTATCTTTTTACGGGAGCGTCAGAAAACCTTGAAGTTTTGTAACAATAAAGTACTCGAGCCTCTTGTCAATTTAAGCCATCGCTCAAAGCTATGCTACCCTTGAGTCCCAAATCAAACACTGATAAAACTTCAAATGGCCCTAACTTCTATACGGTACGTCCTACACCTATCAAAGTTTGCAACATACAAATGCTTGTATCTTTTTACTGGAGCGTCTTAAACCTTGAAATTTTGTAACAATAAAATACTCGAGCCTCTTGTCAATTTAAGACATCGCTCAAAGCTATGCTACCCTTGAGTCCCAAATCAAACACTGATAAAACTTCAAATGGCCCTAACTTCTTTACGGTACGTCCTACTCCTATCAAAGTTTGCAATATACAAATGCTTCTAACTTTTTACTGGAGCGTCATAAAACCTTGAAGTTTTGTAACAATAAAGTACTCGAGCATCTTGTCTATTTAAGTTATCGCTCAAAACTATGCTACCCTAGAGTCCCAAATCAAACACTGATAAAACTTCAAATGGCCCTAACTTCTATACGGTACGTCCTACACCTATCAAAGTTTGCAACATACAAATGCTTGTATCTTTTTACTGGAGCGTCATAAAACCTTGAAATTTTGTAACAATAAAGTACTCGAGCCTCTTGTCAATTTAAGCTATCGCTCAAAACTATGCTACCCTAGAGTCCCAAATCAAACACTGATAAAACTTCAAATAGCCCTAACTTCTATACGGTACGTCCTACACATATCAAAGTTTGCATCATACAAATGCTTGTAACTTTTTACTGGAGCGTCATAAAACCTTGAAATTCTGTAATATTAAAGTACTCGAGCATCTTGTCAATTTAAGTTATCGCTCAAAACTATGCTACCCTAGAGTCCCAAATCAAACACTGATAAAACTTCAACAGCCCCTAACTTCTATACGGTACGTCTTACACCTATCAAAGTTTGCAACATACAAATGCTTGTAACTTTTTACTGGAGCGTCATAAAACCTTGAAATTTTGTAACAATAAAGTACTCGAGTCTCTTGTCAATTTAAGCTATCGCTCAAAGCTATGCTACCCATGAGTCCCGAATCAAACACTGATAAAACTTCAAATGGCCCTAACTTCTTTACGGTACGTCCTACACCTATCAAAGTTTGCAACATACAAATGCTTGTAACTTTTTACTAGAGCGTCATAAAACCTTGAAATTTTGTAACAATAAAGTACTCGAGCCTCTTGTCAATTTAAGCCATCGCTCAAAGCTATGCTACCCTTGCGTCCCAAATCAAACACTGATAAAACTTCAAATGGCCCTAACTTCTATACGGTACGTCCTACACCTATCAAAGTTTGCAACATACAAATGCTTGTAACTTTTTACTGGAGCGTCATAAAACCTTGAAATTTAGTATCAATAAAGTACTCGACCCTCTTGTCAATTTAAGCCATCGCTCAAAGCTATGCTACCCTTGAGTCCCAAATCAAACACTGTTAAAACTTCAAATGGCCCTAACGTCTTTACGGTACGTCCTACACCTATCAATGTTGGCAACATTCAAATGCTTGTAACTTTTTACTGGCGCGTCATAAAGCCTTGAAATTTTGTAACAATAAAGTACTCGAGCCTCTTGTCAATTTAAGCCATCGCTCAAAGCTATGCTACCCTAGAGTCCTAAATCAAACACTGATAAAACTTCAAACGCCCCTAACTTCTATACGGTACGTCCTACACCTATCAAAGTATGCAACATACAAGTGCTTGTAACTTTTTACTGGAGCGTCATAAAACCTTGAAATGTTGTAACAATGAAGTACTCGAGCCTCTTGTCAATTTAAGCTATCGCTCAAAGCTATGCTACCCTTGAGTCCCAAATCAAACACTGATAAAACTTCAAACGCCCCTAACTTCTTTACGGTACGTCCTACACTTATCAAAGTTTGCAACATACAAATGCTTGTAACTTTTTACTGGAGCGTCATAAAACCTTGAAATTTTGTAACAATGAAGTACCCGAGCCTCTTGTCATTTTAAGCTATCGCTCAAAGCTATGCTACCCTTGAGTCCCAAATCAAACACTGATAAATATTCAAATGGCCCTAACTTCTATACGGTACGTCCTACACCTATCAAAGTTTGCAACATACAAATGCTTGTATCTTTTTACTGGAGCGTCATAAAACCTTGAAGTTTTGTAACAATATAGTACTCGAGCCCCTTGTCAATTTAAGCCATCGCTCAAAGCTATGCTACCCTTGAGTCCCAAATCAAACACTGATAAAACTTCAAATGGCCCTAACTGCTATACGGTACGTCCTACACCTATCAAAGTTTGCAACATACAAATGCTTGTATCTTTTTACTGGAGCGTCATAAAACCTTGAAATTTAGTATCAATAAAGTACTCGACCCTCTTGTCAATTTAAGCTATCGCTCAAAGCTATGCTACCCTTGAGTCCCAAATCAAACATTGATAAAACTTCAAATGGCCCTAACTTCTTTACGGTACGTCCTACACCTATCAAAGTTTGCAACATACAAATCCCAAATCAAACACTGATAAAACTTCACACGGCCCTAACTTCTATACGGTATGTCCTACACCTATCAAAGTTTGCAACATACAAATGCTTGTAACTTTTTACTAGAGCGTCATAAAACCTTGAAATTTTGTAACAATAAAGTACTCGAGCCTCTTGTCAATTTAAGCCATCGCTCAAAGCTATGCTACCCTTGCGTCCCAAATCAAACACTGATAAAACTTCAAATGGCCCTAACTTCTATACGGTACGTCCTACACCTATCAAAGTTTGCAACATACAAATGCTTGTAACTTTTTACTGGAGCGTCATAAAACCTTGAAATTTAGTATCAATAAAGTACTCGACCCTCTTGTCAATTTAAGCTATCGCTCAAAGCTATGCTACCCTTGAGTCCCAAATCAAACATTGATAAAACTTCAAATGGCCCTAACTTCTTTACGGTACGTCCTACACCTATCAAAGTTGGCAACATACAAATGCTTGTAACTTTTTACTGGAGCGTCATAAAACCTTGAAATTTTGTAACAATAAAGTACTCGAGCCTCTTGTCAATTTAAGCCATCGCTCAAAGCTATGCTACCCTTGAGTCCCAAATCAAACACTGTTAAAACTTCAAATGGCCCTAACGTCTTTACGGTACGTCCTACACCTATCAATGTTGGCAACATTCAAATGCTTGTAACTTTTTACTGGCGCGTCATAAAGCCTTGAAATTTTGTAACAAAAAAATTCCTCGAGCCTCTTGTCAATTTAAGCCATCGCTCAAAGCTATGCTACCCTTGAGTCCCAAATCAAACACTGATAAAACTTCAAATGGCCCTAACTTCTTTACGGTACGTCCTACTCCTATCAAAGTTTGCAACATATAACTTGTAACTTTTTACTGGAGCGTCATAAAACCTTGAAGTTTTGTAACAATAAAGTACTCGAGCATCTTGTCAATTTAAGTTATCGCTCAAGACTATGCTACCCTAGAGTCCCAAATCAAACACTGATAAAACTTCAAATGGCCCTAACATCTATACGGTACGTCCTACACCTATCAAAGTTTGCAACATACAAATGCTTCTAACTTTTTACTGGAGCGTCATAAAACCTTGAAGTTTTGTAACAATAAAGTACTCGAGCCATTTGTCAATTTAAGCCATCGCTCAAAGCTATGCTACCCTAGAGTCCCAAATCAAACACTGATAAAACTTCAAACGCTCCTAACTTCTATACGGTACGTCCTACACCTATCAAAGTTTGCAACATACAAATGCTTGTAACTTTTTACTGGAGCGTCATAAAACCTTGAAATTTTGTAACAATGAAGTACTCGAGCCTCTTGTCAATTTAAGCCATCACTCAAAGCTATGCTACCCTTGAGTCCCAAATCAAACACTGATAAAACTTCAAATGGCCCTTACTTCTTTACGGTACGTCCTACACCTATCAAAGTTGGCAACATTCAAATGCTTGTAACTTTTTACTGGAGCGTCATAAAACCTTGAATTTTTGTAACAATAAAGTACCCGAGCCTCTTGTCAATTTAAGCTATCGCTCAAAGCTATGCAACCCTTGAGTCCCAAATCAAACACTGATAAAACTTCAAATGGCCCTAACATCTTTACGGTACGTCCTACACCTATCAAAGTTGGCAACATACAAATGCTTGTAACTTTTTACTGGAGCGTCATAAAACCTTGAAAGTTTGTAACAATAAAGTACTCGAGCCTCTTGTCAATTTAAGCTATCGCTCAAAGCTATGCTACCCTTGAGTCCCAAATCAAACACTGATAAAACTTCAAATGGCCCTAACTTCTTTACGGTACGTCCTACACCTATCAAAGTTGGCAACATACAAATGCTTGTAACTTTTTACTGGAGCATCATAAAACCTTGAAATTTTGTAACAATAAAGTACTCGAGCCTCTTGTCAATTTAAGCCATCGCTCAAAGCTATGCTACCCTTGAGTCCCAAATCAAACATTGTTAAAACTTCAAACGCCCCTAACTTCTATACGGTACGTCCTACACCTATCAAAGTTTGCAACATACAAATGCTTGTAACTTTTTACTGGAGCGTCATAAAACCTTGAAATTTTGTAAGAATGAAGTACTCGAGCCTCGTGTCAATTTAAGCCATCGCTCAAAGCTATGCTACCCTTGAGTCCCAAATCAAACACTGATAAAACTTCAAATGGCCCTAACATCTTTACGGTACGTCCTACACCTATCAAAGTTGGCAACATACAAATGCTTGTAACTTTTTACTGGAGCGTCATAAAACCTTGAAAGTTTGTAACAATAAAGTACTCGAGCCTCTTGTCAATTTAAGCTATCGCTCAAAGCTATGCTACCCTTGAGTCCCAAATCAAACACTGATAAAACTTCAAATGGCCCTAACTTCTTTACGGTACGTCCTACACCTATCAAAGTTGGCAACATACAAATGATTGTAACTTTTTACTGGAGCATCATAAAACCTTGAAATTTTGTAACAATAAAGTACTCGAGCCTCTTGTCAATTTAAGCCATCGCTCAAAGCTATGCTACCCTTGAGTCCCAAATCAAACATTGTTAAAACTTCAAATGGCCCTAACTTCTTTACGGTACGTCCTACACCTATCAATGTTGGCAACATTTAAATGCTTGTAACTTTTTACTGGCGCGTCATAAAGCCTTGAAATTTTGTAACAATGAAGTACCCGAGCCTCTTGTAAATTTAAGCTATCGCTCAAAGCTATGCTACCCTTGAGTCCCAAATCAAACACTGATAAATATTCAAATGGCCCTAACTTCTATACGGTACGTCCTACACCTATCAAAGTTTGCAACATACAAATGCTTGTAACTTTTTACTGGAGCGTCATAAAACCTTGAAGTTTTGTAACAATACAGTACTCGATCCTCTTGTCAATTTAAGCTATCGCTCAAAGCTATGCTACCCTAGAGTCCCAAATCAAACACTGATAAAACTTCAATTGGCCCTAACTTCTATACGGTATGTCCTACACCTATCAAAGTTTGCAGCATACAAATGCTTGTATCTTTTTACTGGAGCGTCATAAAACCTTGAAATTTTGTAACAATAAAGTACTCGAGCATCTTGTCAATTTACGCCATCGCTCAAAGCTATGCTACCCTAGAGTCCCAAATCAAACACTGATAAAACTTTAAATGGCCCTAACTTCTATACGGTACGTCCTACACCTATCAAAGTTTCCAACATACAAATGCTTCTAACTTTTTACTGGAGCGTCATAAAACCTTGAAGTTTTGTAACAATAAAGTACTCGAGCCTTTTGTCATTTTAAGCCATCGCTCAAAGCTATGCTACCCTAGAGTCCCAAATCAAACACTGATAAAACTTCAAACGCCCCTAACTTCTTTGCGGTACGTCCTACACCTATCAAAGTTTGCAACATACAAATGCTTGTAACTTTTTACTGGAGCGTCATAAAATCTTGAAGTTTTGTAATAATAAAGTACTCGAGCCTCTTGTCAATTTAAGCCATCGCTCAAAGCTATGCTACGCTTGAGTCCCAAATAAAACACTGATAAAACTTCAAACGCCCCTAACTTCTTTACGGTACGTCCTACACCTATCAAAGTTTGCAACATACAAATGCTTGTATCTTTTTACTGGAGCGTCATAAAACCTTGAAGTTTTGTAGCAATAAAGTACTCGAGCATCTTGTCAATTTAAGTTATCGCTCAAAACTATGCTACCCTAGAGTCCCAAATCAAACACTGATAAAACTTCAAATAGCCCTAACTTCTATACGGTACGTCCTACACATATCAAAGTTTGCAACATACAAATGCTTGTAACTTTTTACTGGAGCGTCATAAAACCTTGAAATTCTTTAATAATAAAGTACTCGAGCATCTTGTCAATTTAAGTTATCGCTCAAAACTATGCTACCCTAGAGTCCCAAATCAAACACTGATAAAACTTCAAACGCCCCTAACTTCTATACGGTACGTCCTACACCTATCAAAGTTTGCAACATACAAATGCTTGTAACTTTTTACTGGAGCGTCATAAAACCTTGAAATTTTGTAACTATAAAGTACTCGAGCCTCTTGTCAATTTAAGCCATCGCTCAAAGCTATGCTACCCTAGAGTCCCAAATCAAACACTGATAAAACTTTAAATGGCCCTAACTTCTATACGGTACGTCCTACACCTATCAAAGTTTGCAACATACAAATGCTTGTAACTTTTTACTGGAGCGTTATAAAACCTTGAAGTTTTGTAACAATAAAGTAATCGAGCCTTTTGTCAATTTTAGCCATCCCTCAAAGCTATGCTACCCTAGAGTCCCAAATCAAACACTGATAAAACTTCAAACGCCCCTAACTTCTATACGGTACGTCCTACACCTATCAAAGTTTGCAACATACAAATGCTTGTAACTTTTTACTGGAGCGTCATAAAACCTTGAAATTTTGTAAGAATGAAGTACTCGAGCCTCGTGTCAATTTAAGCCATCGCTCAAAGCTATGCTACCCTTGAGTCCCAAATCAAACACTGATAAAACTTCAAATGGCCCTTACTTCTTTACGGTACGTCCTACACCTATCAATGTTGGCAACATTCAAATGCTTGTAACTTTTTACTGGAGCGTCATAAAACCTTGAATTTTTGTAACAATAAAGTACCCGAGCCTCTTGTCAATTTAAGCTATCGCTCAAAGCTATGCTACCCTTGAGTCCCAAATCAAACACTGATAAAACTTCAAATGGCCCTAACTTATTTACGGTACGTCCTACAACTATCAAAGTTGGCAACATACAAATGCTTGTAACTTTTTACTGGAGCGTCATAAAACCTTGAAATTTTGTAACAGTAAAGTACCCGAGCCTCTTGTCAATTTAAGCCATCGCTCAAAGCTATGCTACCCTTGAGTCCCAAATCAAACACTGATAAAACTTCACACGGCCCTAACTTCTATACGGTATGTCCTACACCTATCAAAGTTTGCAACATACAAATGCTTGTAACTTTTTACTAGAGCGTCATAAAACCTTGAAATTTTGTAACAATAAAGTACTCGAGCCTCTTGTCAATTTAAGCCATCGCTCAAAGCTATGCTACCCTTGCGTCCCAAATCAAACACTGATAAAACTTCAAATGGTCCTAACTTCTATACGGTACGTCCTACACCTATCAAAGTTTGCAACATACAAATGCTTGTATCTTTTTACTGGAGCGTCATAAAACCTTGAAATTTTGTAACAATGAAGTACTCGAGCCTCTTGTCAATTTAAGCTATCGCTCAAAGCTATGCTACCCTTGCGTCCCAAATCAAACACTGATAAAACTTCAAATGGTCCTAACTTCTATACGGTACGTCCTACACCTATCAAAGTTTGCAACATACAAATGCTTGTAACTTTTTACTGGAGCGTCATAAAACCTTGAAATTTAGTATCAATAAAGTACTCGACCCTCTTGTCAATTTAAGCTATCGCTCAAAGCTATGCTACCCTAGAGTCCTAAATCAAACACTGATAAAACTTCAAATGGCCCTAACTTCCTTACGGTACGTCCTACACCTATCAAAGTTGGCAACACACAAATGCTTGTGACTTTTTACTGGAGCGTCATAAAACCTTGAAATTTTGTAACAATGAAGTACTCGAGCCTCTTGTCAATTTAAGCTATCGCTCAAAGCTATGCTACCCTTGAGTCCCAAATCAAACACTGATAAAACTTCAAACGCCCCTAACTTCTTTACGGTACGTCCTACAATTATCAAAGTTTGCAACATACAAATGCTTGTAACTTTTTACTGGAGCGTCATAAAACCTTGAAATTTTGTAACAATGAAGTACCCGAGCCTCTTGTCATTTTAAGCTATCGCTCAAAGCTATGCTACCCTTGAGTCCCAAATCAAACACTGATAAATATTCAAATGGCCCTAACTTCTATACGGTACGTCCTACACCTATCAAAGTTTGCAACATACAAATGCTTGTATCTTTTTACTGGAGCGTCATAAAACCTTGAAGTTTTGTAACAATATAGTACTCGAGCCTCTTGTCAATTTAAGCCATCGCTCAAAGCTATGCTACCCTTGAGTCCCAAATCAAACACTGATAAAACTTCAAATGGCCCTAACTGCTATACGGTACGTCCTACACCTATCAAAGTTTGCAACATACAAATGCTTGTATCTTTTTACTGGAGCGTCATAAAACCTTGAAATTTAGTATCAATAAAGTACTCGACCCTCTTGTCAATTTAAGCTATCGCTCAAAGCTATGCTACCCTTGCGTCCCAAATCAAACACTGATAAAACTTCAAATGGCCCTAACTTCTATACGGTACGTCCTACACCTATCAAAGTTTGCAACATACAAATCCCAAATCAAACACTGATAAAACTTCACACGGCCCTAACTTCTATACGGTATGTCCTACACCTATCAAAGTTTGCAACATACAAATGCTTGTAACTTTTTACTAGAGCGTCATAAAACCTTGAAATTTTGTAACAATAAAGTACTCGAGCCTCTTGTCAATTTAAGCCATCGCTCAAAGCTATGCTACCCTTGCGTCCCAAATCAAACACTGATAAAACTTCAAATGGCCCTAACTTCTATACGGTACGTCCTACACCTATCAAAGTTTGCAACATACAAATGCTTGTAACTTTTTACTGGAGCGTCATAAAACCTTGAAATTTAGTATCAATAAAGTACTCGACCCTCTTGTCAATTTAAGCTATCGCTCAAAGCTATGCTACCCTTGAGTCCCAAATCAAACATTGATAAAACTTCAAATGGCCCTAACTTCTTTACGGTACGTCCTACACCTATCAAAGTTGGCAACATACAAATGCTTGTAACTTTTTACTGGAGCGTCATAAAACCTTGAAATTTTGTAACAATAAAGTACTCGAGCCTCTTGTCAATTTAAGCCATCGCTCAAAGCTATGCTACCCTTGAGTCCCAAATCAACACTGTTAAAACTTCAAATGGCCCTAACGTCTTTACGGTACGTCCTACACCTATCAATGTTGGCAACATTCAAATGCTTGTAACTTTTTACTGGCGCGTCATAAAGCCTTGAAATTTTGTAACAATAAAGTACTCGAGCCTCTTGTCAATTTAAGCCATCGCTCAAAGCTATGCTACCCTAGAGTCCTAAATCAAACACTGATAAAACTTCAAACGCCCCTAACTTCTATACGGTACGTCCTACACCTATCAAAGTATGCAACATACAAGTGCTTGTAACTTTTTACTGGAGCGTCATAAAACCTTGAAATTTTGTAACAATGAAGTACCCGAGCCTCTTGTCATTTTAAGCTATCGCTCAAAGCTATGCTACCCTTGAGTCCCAAATCAAACACTGATAAAACTTCAAACGCCCCTAACTTCTTTACGGTACGTCCTACACCTATCAAAGTTTGCAACATACAAATGCTTGTAACTTTTTACTGGAGCTTCATAAAACCTTGAAATTTTGTAACAATGAAGTACCCGAGCCTCTTGTCATTTTAAGCTATCGCTCAAAGCTATGCTACCCTTGAGTCCCAAATCAAACACTGATAAATATTCAAATGGCCCTAACTTCTATACGGTACGTCCTACACCTATCAAAGTTTGCAACATACAAATGCTTGTATCTTTTTACTGGAGCGTCATAAAACCTTGAAGTTTTGTAACAATATAGTACTCGAGCCTCTTGTCAATTTAAGCCATCGCTCAAAGCTATGCTACCCTTGAGTCCCAAATCAAACACTGATAAAACTTCAAATGGCCCTAACTGCTATACGGTACGTCCTACACCTATCAAAGTTTGCAACATACAAATGCTTGTATCTTTTTACTGGAGCGTCATAAAACCTTGAAATTTTGTAACAATAAAGTACTCGAACCTCTTGTTAATTTAAGCCATCGCTCAAAGCTATGCTACCCTTGAGTCCCAAATCAAACACTGATAAAACTTCAAATGGCCCTAACTTCTTTACGGTACGTCCTACTCCTATCAAAGTTTGCAACATATAACTTGTAACTTTTTACTGGAGCGTCATAAAACCTTGAAGTTTTGTAACAATAAAGTACTCGAGCATCTTGTCAATTTAAGTTATCGCTCAAAACTATGCTACCCTAGAGTCCCAAATCAAACACTGATAAAACTTCAAATGGCCCTAACATCTATACGGTACGTCATACACCTATCAAAGTTTGCAACATACAAATGCTTCTAACTTTTTACTGGAGCGTCATAAAACCTTGAAGTTTTGTAACAATAAAGTACTCGAGCCTTTTGTCAATTTAAGCCATCGCTCAAAGCTATGCTACCCTAGAGTCCCAAATCAAACACTGATAAAACTTCAAACGCTCCTAACTTCTATACGGTACGTCCTACACCTATCAAAGTTTGCAACATACAAATGCTTGTAACTTTTTACTGGAGCGTCATAAAACCTTGAAATTTTGTAACAATGAAGTACTCGAGCCTCTTGTCAATTTAAGCCATCGCTCAAAGCTATGCTACCCTTGAGTCCCAAATCAAACACTGATAAAACTTCAAATGGCCCTTACTTCTTTACGGTACGTCCTACACCTATCAAAGTTGGCAACATTCAAATGCTTGTAACTTTTTACTGGAGCGTCATAAAACCTTGAATTTTTGTAACAATAAAGTACCTGAGCCTCTTGTCAATTTAAGCTATCGCTCAAAGCTATGCAACCCTTGAGTCCCAAATCAAACACTGATAAAACTTCAAATGGCCCTAACATCTTTACGGTACGTCCTACACCTATCAAAGTTGGCAACATACAAATGCTTGTAACTTTTTACGGTAACGTCATGAAACCTTGAAAGTTTGTAACAATAAAGTACTCGAGCCTCTTGTCAATTTAAGCTATCGCTCAAAGCTATGCTACCCTTGAGTCCCAAATCAAACACTGATAAATATTCAAATGGCCCTAACTTCTATACGGTACGTCCTACACCTATCAAAGTTTGCAACATACAAATGCTTGTAACTTTTTACTGGAGCGTCATAAAACCTTGAAGTTTATTAACAATACAGTACTCGATCCTCTTGTCAATTTACGCCATCGCTCAAAGCTATGCTACCCTAGAGTCCCAAATCAAACACTGATAAAACTTTAAATGGCCCTAACTTCTATACGGTACGTCCTACACCTATCAAAGTTTGCAACATACAAATGCTTCTAACTTTTTACTGGAGCGTCATAAAACCTTGAAGTTTTGTAACAATAAAGTACTCGAGCCTTTTGTAATTTTAAGCCATCGCTCAAAGCTATGCTACCCTAGAGTCCCAAATCAAACACTGATAAAACTTCAAACGCCCCTAACTTCTTTGCGGTACGTCCTACACCTATCAAAGTTTGCAACATACAAATGCTTGTAACTTTTTACTGGAGCGTCATAAAATCTTGAAGTTTTGTAATAATAAAGTACTCGAGTCTCTTGTCAATTTAAGCCATCGCTCAAAGCTATGCTACGCTTGAGTCCCAAATAAAACACTGATAAAACTTCAAACGCCCCTAACTTCTTTACGGTACGTCCTACACCTATCAAAGTTTGCAACATACAAATGCTTGTATCTTTTTACTGGAGCGTCATAAAACCTTGAAGTTTTGTAGCAATAAAGTACTCGAGCATCTTGTCAATTTAAGTTATCGCTCAAAACTATGCTACCCAAGAGTCCCAAATCAAACACTGATAAAACTTCAAATAGCCCTTACTTCTTTACGGTACGTCCTACACCTATCAAAGTTTGCAACATACAAATGCTTGTAACTTTTTACTGGAGCGTCATAAAACCTTGAAATTTTGTAACAATGAAGTACCCGAGCCTCTTGTCAATTTAAGCTATCGCTCAAAACTATTCTACCCTAGAGTCCCAAATCAAACACTGATAAAACTTCAAACGCCCCTAACTTCTATACGGTACGTCCTACACCTATCAAAGTTTGCAACATACAAATGCTTGTAACTTTTTACTGGAGCGTTATAAAACCTTGAAGTTTTGTAACAATAAAGTAATCGAGCCTTTTGTCAATTTTAGCCATCCCTCAAAGCTATGCTACCCTAGAGTCCCAAATCAAACACTGATAAAACTTCAAACGCCCCTAACTTCTATACGGTACGTCCTACACCTATCAAAGTTGGCAACATACAAATGCTTGTAACTTTTTACTGGAGCGTCATAAAACCTTGAAATTTTGTAACAGTAAAGTACCCGAGCCTCTTGTCAATTTACGCCATCGCTCAAAGCTATGCTACCGTTGAGTCCCAAATCAAACACTGATAAAACTTCACACGGCCCTAACTTCTATACGGTATGTCCTACACCTATCAAAGTTTGCAACATACAAATGCTTGTAACTTTTTACTAGAGCGTCATAAAACCTTGAAATTTTGTAACAATAAAGTACTCGAGCCTCTTGTCAATTTAAGCCATCGCTCAAAGCTATGCTACCCTTCCGTCCCAAATCAAACACTGATAAAACTTCAAATGGTCCTAACTTCTATACGGTACGTCCTACACCTATCAAAGTTTGCAACATACAAATGCTTGTAACTTTTTACTGGAGCGTCATAAAACCTTGAAATTTAGTATCAATAAAGTACTCGACCCTCTTGTCAATTTAAGCTATCGCTCAAAGCTATGCTACCCTTGAGTCCCAAATCAAACATTGATAAAACTTCAAATGGCCCTAACTTCTTTACGGTACGTCCTACACCTATCAATGTTGGCAACATTCAAATGCTTGTAACTTTTTACTGGCGCGTCATAAAGCCTTGAAATTTTGTAACAATGAAGTACCCGAGCCTCTTGTAAATTTAAGCTATCGCTCAAAGCTATGCTACCCTTGAGTCCTAAATCAAACACTGATAAATATTCAAATGGCCCTACCTTCTATACGGTACGTCCTACACCTATCAAAGTTTGCAACATACAAATGCTTGTAACTTTTTACTGGAGCGTCATAAAACCTTGAAGTTTTGTAACAATACAGTACTCGATCCTCTTGTCAATTTAAGCTATCGCTCAAAGCTATGCTACCCTAGAGTCCCAAATCAAACACTGATAAAACTTCAATTGGCCCTAACTTCTATACGGTACGTCCTACACCTATCAAAGTTTGCACATACAAATGCTTGTATCTTTTTACTGGAGCGTCATAAAACCTTGAAATTTTGTAACAATAAAGTACTCGAGCATCTTGTCAATTTAAGCTATCGCTCAAAGCTATGCTACCCTAGAGTCCCAAATCAAACACTGATAAAACTTTAAATGGCCCTAACTTCTATACGGTACGTCCTACACCTATCAAAGTTTGCAACATCCAAATGCTTCTAACTTTTTACTGGAGCGTCATAAAACCTTGAAGTTTTGTAACAATAAAGTACTCGAGCCTTTTGTCAATTTAAGCCATCGCTCAAAGCTATGCTACCCTAGAGTCCCAAATCAAACACTGATAAAACTTCAAACGCCCCTAACTTCTTTGCGGTACGTCCTACACCTATCAAAGTTTGCAACGTACAAATGCTTGTAACTTTTTACTGGAGCGTCATAAAATCTTGAAGTTTTGTAATAATAAAGTACTCGAGCCTCTTGTCAATTTAAGCCATCGCTCAAAGCTATGCTACCCTTGAGTCCCAAATAAAACACTGATAAAACTTCAAATGGCCCTAACTTCTATACGGTACGTCCTACACCTATCAAAGTTTGCAACATACAAATGCTTGTAACTTTTTACGGGAGCGTCATACAACCTTGAAATTTTGTAAATATAAAGTACTCGAGCCTCTTGTCAATTTAAGCCATCGTTCAAAGCTATGCTACCCTCGAGTCCCAAATCAAACACTGATAAAACTTCGAATGGCCCTAACTTCTATACAGTACGTCCTACACTTATCAAAGTTTGCAACATACAAATGCTTGTAACTTTTTACTGGACCGTCATAAAACCTTGAAATTTTGTAACAATAAAGTTCTCGAGCCTCTTGCCAATTTAAGCCATTGCTCAAAGCTATGCTACCCTTGAGTCCCAAATCAAACACTGATAAAACTTCAAATGGCCCTAGCTTCTATACGGTACGTCCTACACATATCAAAGTTTGCAACATACAAATGCTTGTAACTTTTTACTGGAGCGTCATAAAACCTTGAAATTTTGTAACAATAAAGTACCCGAGCCTCTTGTCAATTTAAGTTATCGCTCAAAGCTATGCTTCCGTAGAGTCCCAAATCAAACACTGATAAAACTTCAAACGCCCCTAACTTCTATACGGTACGTCCTACACCTATCAAAGTTTGCAACATACAAATGCTTGTAACTTTTTACTGGAGCGTCATAGAACCTTGAAATTTTGTAACAATAAAGTACTCGAGCCTCTTGTCAATTTAAGCTATCGCTCAAAGCTATGCTACCCTTGAGTCCCAAATCAAACACTGATAAAACTTCAAACGCACCTAACTTCTATACGGTACGGCCTACACCTATCAAAGTTTGCAACATTCAAATGCTTGTAACTTTTTACTGGAGCGTCATAAAATCTTGAAATTTTGTAACAATAAAGTACTCGAGCCTCTTTGTCAATTTAAGCCATCGCACAAAGCTATGCTACCCTTGAGTCCCAAATCAAACACTGATAAAACTTCAAATGGCCCTAGCTTCTATACGGTACGTCCTACACCTATCAAAGTTTGTAACATTCAAATGCTTGTAACTTTTTACTGGAGCGTCATAAAATCTTGAAATTTTGTAACAATAAAGTACTCGAGCCTCTTGTCAATTTAAGCTATCGCTCAAAGCTATGCTACCCTTGAGTCCCAAAGGAAACACTGATAAAACTTCAAACGCCCCTAACTTCTATACGGTACGTCCTACACCTATCAAAGTTTTGCAACATACAAATGCTTGTAACTTTTTACTGGAGCGTCATAAAACCTTGAAATTTTGTAACAATGAAGTACCCGAGCCTCTTGGCAATTTAAGCCATCGCTCAAAGCTATGCTACCCTAGAGTCCCAAATCAAACACTGAAAAAACTTCAAATGGCCCTAACTTCTATACGGTACGTCCTACACCTATCAAAGTTTGCAACATACAAATGCTTGTAACTTTTTACTGGAGCGTCATAAAACCTTGAAGTTTTGTAACAATAAAGTACTCGAGCATCGTGTCAATTTAAGTTATCGCTCAAAGCTATGCTACCCTAGAGTCCCAAATCAAACACTGATAAAACTTCAAACGCCCCTAACTTCTTTACGGTACGTCCTACACCTATCAAAGTTTGCAACATACAAATGCTTGTAACTTTTTACTGGAGCGTCATAAAACCTTGAAATTTTGTAACAATAAAGTACTCGAGCCTCTTGTCAATTTAAGCCATCGCGCAAAGCTATGCTACCCTAGAGTCCCAAATCAAACACTGATAAAACTTCAAACGCCCCTAACTTCTATACGGTACGTCCTACACCTATCAAAGTTTTCAACATACAAATGCTTGTAACTTTTTACTGGAGCGTCATAGAACCTTGAAATTTTGTAACAATAAAGTACTCGAGCCTCTTGTCAATTTAAGCTATCGCTCAAAGCTATGCTACCCTTGAGTCCCAAATCAAACACTGATAAAACTTCAAACGCCCCTAACTTCTATACGGTACGTCCTACACCTATCAAAGTTTGCAACATTCAAATCCTTGTAACTTTTTACTGGAGCGTCATAAAATCTTGAAATTTTGTAACAATAAAGTACTCGAGCCTCTTGTCAATTTAAGCCATCGTTCAAAGCTATGCTACCCTTGAGTCCCAAATCAAACACTGATAAAACTTCAAATGGCCCTAGCTTCTATACGGTACGTCCTACACCTATCAAAGTTGGTAACATTCAAATGCTTGTAACTTTTTACTGGAGCGTTATAAAATCTTGAAATTTTGTAACAATAAAGTACTCGAGCCTCTTGTCAATTTAAGCCATCGCTCAAAGCTATGCTACCCTTGAGTCCCAAAGGAAACACTGATAAAACTTCAAACGCCCCTAACTTCTATACGGTACGTCCTACACCTATCAAAGTTTGCAACATACAAATGCTTGTAACTTTTTACTGGAGCGTCATAAAACCTTGAAATTTTGTAACAATGAAGTACTCGAGCCTCTTGTCAATTTAAGCCATCGCTCAAAGCTATGCTACCCTAGAGTCCCAAATCAAACACTGATAAAACTTCAAATGGCCCTAACTTCTATACGGTACGTCCTACACCTATCAAAGTTTGCAACATACAAATGCTTGTAACTTTTTACTGGAGCGTCATAAAACCTTGAAGTTTTGTAATAATAAAGAACTCGAGCATCTTGTCAATTTAAGTTATCGCTCAAAGCTATGCTACCCTAGAGTTCCAAATCAAACGCTGATAAAACTTCAAATAGCCCTAACTTCTATACGGTACGTCCTACACATATCAAAGTTTGCAACATACAAATGCTTGTAACTTTTTACTGGAGCGTCATAAAACCTTGAAATTCTGTAATAATGAAGTACTCGAGCATCTTGTCAATTTAAGTTATCGCTCAAAACTATGCTACCCTAGAGTCCCAAATCAAACACTGATAAAACTTCAAACGCCCCTAACTTCTATACGGTACGTCCTACACCTATCAAAGTTTGCAACATACAAATGCTTGTAACTTTTTACTGGAGCGTCATAAAATCTTGAAATTTTGTAACTATAAAGTACTCGAGCCTCTTGTCAATTTAAGCCATCGCTCAAAGCTATGCTACCCTAGAGTCCCAAATCAAACACTGATAAAACTTTAAATGGCCCAAACTTCTATACGGTACGTCCTACACCTATCAAAGTTTGCAACATACAAATGCTTGTAACTTTTTACTGGAGCGTCATAAAACCTTGAAGTTTTGTAACAGTAAAGTACCCGAGCCTCTTGTCAATTTAAGCCATCGCTCAAAGCTATGCTACCCTTGAGTCCCAAATCAAACACTGATAAAACTTCACACGGCCCTAACTTCTATACGGTATGTCCTACACCTATCAAAGTTTGCAACATACAAATGCTTGTAACTTTTTACTAGAGCGTCATAAAACCTTGAAATTTTGTAACAATAAAATACTCGAGCCTCTTGTCAATTTAAGCCATCGCTCAAAGCTATGCTACCCTTGCGTCCCAAATCAAACACTGATAAAACTTCAAATGGTCCTAACTTCTATACGGTACGTCCTACACCTATCAAAGTTTGCAACATACAAATGCTTGTAACTTTTTACTGGAGCGTCATAAAACCTTGAAATTTAGTATCAATAAAGTACTCGACCCTCTTGTCAATTTAAGCTATCGCTCAAAGCTATGCTACCCTTGAGTCCCAAATCAAACATTGATAAAACTTCAAATGGCCCTAACTTCTTTACGGTACGTCCTACACCTATCAATGTTGGCAACATTCAAATGCTTGTAACTTTTTACTGGCGCGTCATAAAGCCTTGAAATTTTGTAACAATGAAGTACCCGAGCCTCTTGTAAATTTAAGCTATCGCTCAAAGCTATGCTACCCTTGAATCCTAAATCAAACACTGATAAATATTCAAATGGCCCTACCTTCTATACGGTACGTCCTACACCTATCAAAGTTTGCAACATACAAATGCTTGTAACTTTTTACTGGAGCGTCATAAAACCTTGAAGTTTTGTAACAATACAGTACTCGATCCTCTTGTCAATTTAAGCTATCGCTCAAAGCTATGCTACCCTAGAGTCCCAAATCAAACACTGATAAAACTTCAATTGGCCCTAACTTCTATACGGTACGTCCTACACCTATCAAAGTTTGCACATACAAATGCTTGTATCTTTTTACTGGAGCGTCATAAAACCTTGAAATTTTGTAACAATAAAGTACTCGAGCATCTTGTCAATTTAAGCCATCGCTCAAAGCTATGCTACCCTAGAGTCCCAAATCAAACACTGATAAAACTTTAAATGGCCCTAACTTCTATACGGTACGTCCTACACCTATCGAAGTTTGCAACATACAAATACTTCTAACTTTTTACTGGAGCGTCATAAAACCTTGAAGTTTTGTAACAATAAAGTACTCGAGCCTTTTGTCAATTTAAGCCATCGCTCAAAGCTATGCTACCCTAGAGTCCCAAATCAAACACTGATAAAACTTCAAACGCCCCTAACTTCTTTGCGGTACGTCCTACACCTATCAAAGTTTGCAACATACAAATGCTTGTAACTTTTTACTGGAGCGTCATAAAATCTTGAAGTTTTGTAATAATAAAGTACTCGAGCCTCTTGTCAATTTAAGCCATCGCTCAAAGCTATGCTACCCTTGAGTCCCAAATAAAACACTGATAAAACTTCAAATGGCCCTAGCTTCTATACGGTACGTCCTACACCTATCAAAGTTTGCAACATACAAATGCTTGTAACTTTTTACTGGAGCGTCATACAACCTTGAAATTTTGTAAATATAAAGTACTCGAGCCTCTTGTCAATTTAAGCCATCGTTCAAAGCTATGCTACCCTCGAGTCCCAAATCAAACACTGATAAAACTTCGAATGGCCCTAACTTCTATACAGTACGTCCTACACTTATCAAAGTTTGCAACATACAAATGCTTGTAACTTTTTACTGGAGCGTCATAAAACCTTGAAATTTTGTAACAATAAAGTTCTCGAGCCTCTTGCCAATTTAAGCCATTGCTCAAAGCTATGCTACCCTTGAGTCCCAAATCAAACACTGATAAAACTTCAAATGGCCCTAGCTTCTATACGGTACGTCCT
This sequence comes from Clusia tigrina, assembly GCA_920105625.2. Lineage (NCBI taxonomy): Eukaryota > Metazoa > Arthropoda > Insecta > Diptera > Clusiidae > Clusia > Clusia tigrina. The sequence goes on from OV050032.1 coordinate 95,157,030, forward strand.
ACACATATCAAAGTTTGCAACATACAAATGCTTGTAACTTTTTACTGGAGCGTCATAAAACCTTGAAATTTTGTAACAATAAAGTACCCGAGCCTCTTGTCAATTTAAGTTATCGCTCAAAGCTATGCTTCCGTAGAGTCCCAAATCAAACACTGATAAAACTTCAAACGCCCCTAACTTCTATACGGTACGTCCTACACCTATCAAAGTTTGCAACATACAAATGCTTGTAACTTTTTACTGGAGCGTCATAGAACCTTGAAATTTTGTAACAATAAAGTACTCGAGCCTCTTGTCAATTTAAGCTATCGCTCAAAGCTATGCTACCCTTGAGTCCCAAATCAAACACTGATAAAACTTCAAACGCACCTAACTTCTATACGGTACGGCCTACACCTATCAAAGTTTGCAACATTCAAATGCTTGTAACTTTTTACTGGAGCGTCATAAAATCTTGAAATTTTGTAACAATAAAGTACTCGAGCCTCTTTGTCAATTTAAGCCATCGCACAAAGCTATGCTACCCTTGAGTCCCAAATCAAACACTGATAAAACTTCAAATGGCCCTAGCTTCTATACGGTACGTCCTACACCTATCAAAGTTTGTAACATTCAAATGCTTGTAACTTTTTACTGGAGCGTCATAAAATCTTGAAATTTTGTAATAATAAAGTACTCGAGCCTCTTGTCAATTTAAGCTATCGCTCAAAGCTATGCTACCCTTGAGTCCCAAAGGAAACACTGATAAAACTTCAAACGCCCCTAACTTCTATACGGTACGTCCTACACCTATCAAAGTTTTGCAACATACAAATGCTTGTAACTTTTTACTGGAGCGTCATAAAACCTTGAAATTTTGTAACAATGAAGTACCCGAGCCTCTTGGCAATTTAAGCCATCGCTCAAAGCTATGCTACCCTAGAGTCCCAAATCAAACACTGATAAAACTTCAAATGGCCCTAACTTCTATACGGTACGTCCTACACCTATCAAAGTTTGCAACATACAAATGCTTGTAACTTTTTACTGGAGCGTCATAAAACCTTGAAGTTTTGTAACAATAAAGTACTCGAGCATCGTGTCAATTTAAGTTATCGCTCAAAGCTATGCTACCCTAGAGTCCCAAATCAAACACTGATAAAACTTCAAACGCCCCTAACTTTTTTACGGTACGTCCTACACCTATCAAAGTTTGCAACATACAAATGCTTGTAACTTTTTACTGGAGCGTCATAAAACCTTGAAATTTTGTAACAATAAAGTACTCGAGCCTCTTGTCAATTTAAGCCATCGCGCAAAGCTATGCTACCCTAGAGTCCCAAATCAAACACTGATAAAACTTCAAACGCCCCTAACTTCTATACGGTACGTCCTACACCTATCAAAGTTTTCAACATACAAATGCTTGTAACTTTTTACTGGAGCGTCATAGAACCTTGAAATTTTGTAACAATAAAGTACTCGAGCCTCTTGTCAATTTAAGCTATCGCTCAAAGCTATGCTACCCTTGAGTCCCAAATCAAACACTGATAAAACTTCAAACGCCCCTAACTTCTATACGGTACGTCCTACACCTATCAAAGTTTGCAACATTCAAATCCTTGTAACTTTTTACTGGAGCGTCATAAAATCTTGAAATTTTGTAACAATAAAGTACTCGAGCCTCTTGTCAATTTAAGCCATCGTTCAAAGCTATGCTACCCTTGAGTCCCAAATCAAACACTGATAAAACTTCAAATGGCCCTAGCTTCTATACGGTACGTCCTACACCTATCAAAGTTGGTAACATTCAAATGCTTGTAACTTTTTACTGGAGCGTTATAAAATCTTGAAATTTTGTAACAATAAAGTACTCGAGCCTCTTGTCAATTTAAGCCATCGCTCAAAGCTATGCTACCCTTGAGTCCCAAAGGAAACACTGATAAAACTTCAAACGCCCCTAACTTCTATACGGTACGTCCTACACCTATCAAAGTTTGCAACATACAAATGCTTGTAACTTTTTACTGGAGCGTCATAAAACCTTGAAATTTTGTAACAATGAAGTACTCGAGCCTCTTGTCAATTTAAGCCATCGCTCAAAGCTATGCTACCCTAGAGTCCCAAATCAAACACTGATAAAACTTCAAATGGCCCTAACTTCTATACGGTACGTCCTACACCTATCAAAGTTTGCAACATACAAATGCTTGTAACTTTTTACTGGAGCCTCATAAAACCTTGAAGTTTTGTAATAATAAAGTACTCGAGCATCTTGTCAATTTAAGTTATCGCTCAAAGCTATGCTACCCTAGAGTTCCAAATCAAACGCTGATAAAACTTCAAATAGCCCTAACTTCTATACGGTACGTCCTACACATATCAAAGTTTGCAACATACAAATGCTTGTAACTTTTTACTGGAGCGTCATAAAACCTTGAAATTCTGTAATAATGAAGTACTCGAGCATCTTGTCAATTTAAGTTATCGCTCAAAACTATGCTACCCTAGAGTCCCAAATCAAACACTGATAAAACTTCAAACGCCCCTAACTTCTATACGGTACGTCCTACACCTATCAAAGTTTGCAACATACAAATGCTTGTAACTTTTTACTGGAGCGTCATAAAATCTTGAAATTTTGTAACTATAAAGTACTCGAGCCTCTTGTCAATTTAAGCCATCGCTCAAAGCTATGCTACCCTAGAGTCCCAAATCAAACACTGATAAAACTTTAAATGGCCCTAACTTCTATACGGTACGTCCTACACCTATCAAAGTTTGCAACATACAAATGCTTGTAACTTTTTACTGGAGCGTCATAAAACCTTGAAGTTTTGGAACAATAAAGTAATCGAGACTTTTGTCAATTTTAGCCATCGCTCAAAGCTATGCTACCCTAGAGTCCCAAATCAAACACTGATAAAACTTCAAACGCCCCTAACTTCTATACGGTACGTCCTACACCTATCAAAGTTTGCAACATACAAATGCTTGTAACTTTTTACTGGAGCGTCATAAAACCTTGAAATTTTGTAACAATGAAGTACTCGAGCCTCTTGTCAATTTAAGCCATCGCTCAAAGCTATGCTACCCTTGATTCCCAAATCAAACACTGATAAAACTTCAAATGGCCCTTACTTCTTTACGGTACGTCCTACACCTATCAATGTTGGCAACATTCAAATGCTTGTAACTTTTTACTGGAGCGTCATAAAACCTTGAATTTTTGTAACAATAAAGTACCCGAGCCTCTTGTCAATTTAAGCTATCGCTCAAAGCTATGCTACCCTTGAGTCCCAAATCAAAGACTGATAAAACTTCAAATGGCCCTAACTTATTTACGGTACGTCCTACAACTATCAAAGTTGGCAACATACAAATGCTTGTAACTTTTTACTGGAGCGTCATAAAACCTTGAAATTTTGTAACAATAAAGTACTCGAGCCTCTTGTCAATTTAAGCTATCGCTCAAAGCTATGCTACCCATGAGTCCCAAATCAAACACTGATAAAACTTCAGATGGCCCTAACTTCTTTACGGTACGTCCTACACCTATCAAAGTTGGCAACATACAAATGCTTGTAACTTTTTACTGGAGCGTCATAAAACCTTGAAATTTTGTAACAGTAAAGTACCCGAGCCTCTTGTCAATTTAAGCCATCGCTCAAAGCTATGCTACCCTTGAGTCCCAAATCAAACACTGATAAAACTTCACACGGCCCTAACTTCTATACGGTATGTCCTACACCTATCAAAGTTTGCAACATACAAATGCTTGTAACTTTTTACTAGAGCTTCATAAAACCTTGAAATTTTATAACAATAAAGTACTCGAGCCTCTTGTCAATTTAAGCCATCGCTCAAAGCTATGCTACCCTTGCGTCCCAAATCAAACACTGATAAAACTTCAAATGGCCCTAACTTCTATACGGTACGTCCTACACCTATCAAAGTTTGCAACATACAAATGCTTGTAACTTTTTACTGGAGCGTCATAAAACCTTGAAATTTAGTATCAATAAAGTACTCGACCCTCTTGTCAATTTAAGCTATCGCTCAAAGCTATGCTACCCTTGAGTCCCAAATCAAACATTGATAAAACTTCAAATGGCCCTAACTTCTTTACGGTACGTCCTACACCTATCAAAGTTGGCAACATACAAATGCTTGTAACTTTTTACTGGAGCGTCATAAAACCTTGAAATTTTGTAACAATAAAGTACTCGAGCCTCTTGTCAATTTAAGCCATCGCTCAAAGCTATGCTACCCTTGAGTCCCAAATCAAACACTGTTAAAACTTCAAATGGCCCTAACGTCTTTATGGTACGTCCTACACCTATCAATGTTGGCAACATTCAAATGCTTGTAACTTTTTACTGGCGCGTCATAAAGCCTTGAAATTTTGTAACAATAAAGTACTCGAGCCTCTTGTCAATTTAAGCCATCGCTCAAAGCTATGCAACCCTAGAGTCCTAAATCAAACACTGATAAAACTTCAAACGCCCCTAACTTCTATACGGTACGTCCTACACCTATCAAAGTATGCAACATACAAGTGCTTGTAACTTTTTACTGGAGCGTCATAAAACCTTGAAATTTTGTAACAATGAAGTACTCGAGCCTCTTGTCAATTTAAGCTATCGCTCAAAGCTATGCTACCCTTGAGTCCCAAATCAAACACTGATAAAACTTCAAACGCCCCTAACTTCTTTACGGTACGTCCTACACCTATCAAAGTTTGCAACATACAAATGCTTGTAACTTTTTACTGGAGCGTCATAAAACCTTGAAATTTTGTAACAATGAAGTACCCGAGCCTCTTGTCATTTTAAGCTATCGCTCAAAGCTATGCTACCCTTGAGTCCCAAATCAAACACTGATAAATATTCAAATGGCCCTAACTTCTATACGGTACGTCCTACACCTATCAAAGTTTGCAACATACAAATGCTTGTATCTTTTTACTGGAGCGTCATAAAACCTTGAAGTTTGTAACAATATAGTACTCGAGCCTCTTGTCAATTTAAGCCATCGCTCAAAGCTATGCTACCCTTGAGTCCCAAATCAAACACTGATAAAACTTCAAATGGCCCTAACTGCTATACGGTACGTCCTACACCTATCAAAGTTTGCAACATACAAATGCTTGTAACTTTTTACTAGAGCATCATAAAACCTTGAAATTTTATAACAATAAAGTACTCGAGCCTCTTGTCAATTTAAGCCATCGCTCAAAGCTATGCTACCCTTGCGTCCCAAATCAAACACTGATAAAACTTCAAATGGCCCTAACTTCTATACGGTACGTCCTACACCTATCAAAGTTTGCAACATACAAATGCTTGTAACTTTTTACTGGAGCGTCAAAAAACCTTGAAATTTAGTATCAATAAAGTACTCGACCCTCTTGTCAATTTAAGCTATCGCTCAAAGCTATGCTACCCTTGAGTCCCAAATCAAACATTGATAAAACTTCAAATGGCCCTAACTTCTTTACGGTACGTCCTACACCTATCAAAGTTGGCAACATACAAATGCTTGTAACTTTTTACTGGAGCGTCATAAAACCTTGAAATTTTGTAACAATGAAGTACTCGAGCCTCTTGTCAATTTAAGCTATCGCTCAAAGCTATGCTACCCTTGAGTCCCAATTCAAACACTGATAAAACTTCAAACGCCCCTAACTTCTTTACGGTACGTCCTACACCTATCAATGTTGGCAACATTCTAATGCTTGTAACTTTTTACTGGCGCGTTCTAAAGCCTTGAAATTTTGTAACAATAAAGTACTCGAGCCTCTTGTCAATTTAAGCCATCGCTCAAAGCTATGCAACCCTAGAGTCCTAAATCAAACACTGATAAAACTTCAAACGCCCCTAACTTCTATACGGTACGTCCTACACCTATCAAAGTATGCAACATACAAGTGCTTGTAACTTTTTACTGGAGCGTCATAAAACCTTGAAATTTTGTAACAATGAAGTACTCGAGCCTCTTGTCAATTTAAGATATCGCTCAAAGCTATGCTACCCTTGAGTCCCAATTCAAACACTGATAAAACTTCAAACGCCCCTAACTTCTTTACGGTACGTCCTACACCTATCAAAGTTTGCAACATACAAATGCTTGTAACTTTTTACAGGAGCGTCATAAAACCTTGAAATTTTGTAACAATGAAGTACCCGAGCCTCTTGTCATTTTAAGCTATCGCTCAAAGCTATGCTACCCTTGAGTCCCAAATCAAACACTGATAAAACTTCAAATGGCCCTAACTGCTATACGGTACGTCCTACACCTATCAAAGTTTGCAACATACAAATGCTTCTATCTTTTTACTGGAGCGTCATAAAACCTTGAAATTTTGTAACAATAAAGTACTCGAACCTCTTGTTAATTTAAGCCATCGCTCAAAGCTATGATACCCTTGAGTCCCAAATCAAACACTGATAAAACTTCAAATGGCCCTAACTTATTTACGGTACGTCCTACTCCTATCAAAGTTTGCAACATATAACTTGTAACTTTTTACTGGAGCGTCATAAAACCTTGAAGTTTTGTAACAATAAAGTACTCGAGCATCTTGTCAATTTAAGTTATCGCTCAAAACTATGCTACCCTAGAGTCCCAAATCAAACACTGATAAAACTTCAAATGGCCCTAACATCTATACGGTACGTCCTACACCCATCTAAGTTTGCAACATACAAATGCTTCTAACTTTTTACTGGAGCGTCATAAAACCTTGAAGTTTTGTAACAATAAAGTACCCGAGCCTTTTGTCAATTTAAGCTATCGCTCAAAGCTATGCAACCCTAGAGTCCTAAATCAAACACTGATAAAACTTCAAACGCCCCTAACTTGTATACGGTACGTCCTACACCTATCAAAGTTTGCAACATACAAATGCTTGTAACTTTTTACTGGAGCGTCATAAAACCTTGAAGTTTTGTAACAATACAGTACTCGATCCTCTTGTCAATTTAAGCTATCGCTCAAAGCTATACTACCCTAGAGTCCCAAATCAAACACTGATAAAACTTCAATTGGCCCTAACTTCTATACGGTACGTCCTACACCTATCAAAGTTTGCAGCATACAAATGCTTGTATCTTTTTACTGGAGCGTCATAAAACCTTGAAATTTTGTAACAATAAAGTACTCGAGCATCTTGTCAATTTAAGCCATCGCTCAAAGCTATGCTACCCTAGAGTCCCAAATCAAACACTGATAAAACTTTAAATGGCCCTAACTTCTATACGGTACGTCCTACACCTATCAAAGTTTGCAACATACAAATGCTTCTAACTTTTTACTGGAGCGTCATAAAACCTTGAAGTTTTGTAACAATAAAGTACTCGAGCCTTTTGTCAATTTAAGCCATCGCTCAAAGCTATGCTACCCTAGAGTCCCAAATCAAACACTGATAAAACTTCAAACGCCCCTAACTTCTTTGCGGTACGTCCTACACCTATCAAAGTTTGCAACATACAAATGCTTGTAACTTTTTACTGGAGCGTCATAAAATCTTGAAGTTTTGTAATAATAAAGTACTCGAGCCTCTTGTCAATTTAAGCCATCGCTCAAAGCTATGCTACCCTTGAGTCCCAAATAAAACACTGATAAAACTTCAAACGCGCCTAACTTCTTTACGGTACGTCCTACACCTATCAAAGTTTGCAACATACAAATGCTTGTATCTTTTTACTGGAGCGTCATAAAACCTTGAAGTTTTGTAGCAATAAAGTACTCGAGCATCTTGTCAATTTAAGTTATCGCTCAAAACTATGCTACCCTAGAGTCCCAAATCAAACACTGATAAAACTTCAAATTGCCCTAACTTCTATACGGCACGTCCTATTCCTATCAAAGTTTGCAACATACAAATGCTTGTAACTTTTTACTGGAGCGTCATAAAACCTTGAAGTTTTGTAACAATGAAGTACCCGAGCCTCTTGTCAATTTAAGCTATCGCTCAAAGCTATGCTACCCTTGAGTCCCAAATCAAACACTGATAAATATTCAAATGGCTCTAACTTCTATACGGTACGTCCTACACCTATCAAAGTTTGCAACATACAAATGCTTGTATCTTTTTACGGGAGCGTCAGAAAACCTTGAAGTTTTGTAACAATAGAGTACTCGAGCCTCTTGTCAATTTAAGCCATCGCTCAAAGCTATGCTACCCTTGAGTCCCAAATCAAACACTGATAAAACTTCAAATGGCCCTAACTTCTATACGGTACGTCCTACACCTATCAAAGTTTGCAACATACAAATGCTTGTATCTTTTTACTGGAGCGTCATAAAACCTTGAAATTTTGTAACAATAAAGTACTCGAGCCTCTTGTCAATTTAAGCCATCGCTCAAAGTTATGCTACCCTTGAGTCCCAAATCAAACACTGATAAAACTTCAAATGGCCCTAACTTCTTTACGGTACGTCCTATTCCTATCAAAGTTTGCAACATACAAATGCTTGTAACTTTTTACTGGAGCGTCATAAAATCTTGAAGTTTTGTAATAATAAAGTACTCGAGCCTCTTGTCAATTTAAGCCATCGCTCAAAGCTATGCTACCCTTGAGTCCCAAATCAAACACTGAGAAAACTTCAAACGCCCCTAACTTCTTTACGGTACGTCCTACACCTATCAAAGTTTGCAACATACAAATGCTTGCAACTTTTTACTGGAGCGTCATAAAACCTTGAAATTTTGTAACAATGAAGTACCCGAGCCTCTTGTCAATTTAAGCTATCGCTCAAAGCTATGCTACCTTTGAGTCCCAAATCAAACACTGATAAATATTCAAATGGCCCTAACTTCTATACGGTACGTCCTACACCTATCAAAGTTTGCAACATACAAATGCTTGTATCTTTTTACGGGAGCGTCAGAAAACCTTGAAGTTTTGTAACAATAGAGTACTCGAGCCTCTTGTCAATTTAAGCCATCGCTCAAAGCTATGCTACCCTTGAGTCCCAAATCAAACACTGATAAAACTTCAAATGGCCCTAACTTCTATACGGTACGTCCTACACCTATCAAAGTTTGCAACATACAAATGCTTGTATCTTTTTACTGGAGCGTCATAAAACCTTGAAATTTTGTAACAATAAAGTACTCGAGCCTCTTGTCAATTTAAGCCATCGCTCAAAGTTATGCTACCCTTGAGTCCCAAATCAAACACTGATAAAACTTCAAATGGCCCTAACTTCTTTACGGTTCGTCCTATTCCTATCAAAGTTTGCAACATACAAATGCTTGTAACTTTTTACTGGAGCGTCATAAAACCTTGAAGTTTTGTAACAATAAAGTACTCGAGCATCTTGTCTATTTAAGTTATCGCTCAAAACTATGCTACCCTAGAGTCCCAAATCAAACACTGATAAAACTTCAAGTGGCCCTAACTTCTATACGGTACGTCCTACACCTATCAAAGTTTGCAACATACAAATGCTTGTATCTTTTTACTGGAGCGTCATAAAACCTTGAAATTTTGTAACAATAAAGTTCTCGAGCCTTTTGTCAATTTAAGCTATCGCTCAAAACGATGCTACCCTAGACTCCCAAATCAAACACTGATAAAACTTCAAATAGCCCTAACTTCTATACGGTACGTCCTACACATATCAAAGTTTGCAACATACAAATGCTTGTAACTTTTTACTGGAGCGTCATAAAACCTTGAAATTCTGTAATAATAAAGTACTCGAGCATCTTGTCAATTTAAGTTATCGCTCAAAACTATGCTACCCTAGAGTCCCAAATCAAACACTGATAAAACTTCAAACGCCCCTAACTTCTATACGGTACGTCCTACACCTATCAAAGTTTGCAACATACAAATGCTTGTAACTTTTTACTGGAGCGTCATAAAACCTTGAAATTTTGTAACTATAAAGTACTCGAGCCTCTTGTCAATTTAAGCCATCGCTCAAAGCTATGCTACCCTAGAGTCCCAAATCAAACACTGATAAAACTTTAAATGGCCCTAACTTCTATACGGTACGTCCTACACCTATCAAAGTTTGCAACTTACAAATGCTTGTAACTTTTTACTGGAGCGTCATAAAACCTTGAAGTTTTGTAACAATAAAGTAATCGAGCCTTTTGTCAATTTTAGCCATCGCTCAAAGCTATGCTACCCTAGAGTCCCAAATCAAACACTGATAAAACTTCAAACGCCCCTAACTTCTATACGGTACGTCCTACACCTATCAAAGTTTGCAACATACAAGTGCTTGTAACTTTTTACTGGAGCGTCATAAAACCTTGAAATTTTGTAACAATAAAGTACTCGAGCCTCTTGTTAATTTAAGCCATCGCTCAAAGCTATGCTACCCTTGAGTCCCAAATCAAACACTGATTAAACTTCAAACGCCCCTAACTTCTATACGGAACGTCCTACACCTATCAAAGTATTCAACATACAAGTGCTTGTAACTTTTTACTGGAGCGTCATAAAACCTTGAAATTTTGTAACAATGAAGTACTCGAGCCTCCTGTCAATTTAAGCTATCGCTCAAAGCTATGCTACCCTTGAGTCCCAAATCAAACACTGATAAAACTTCAATCGCCCCTAACTTCTTTACGGTACGTCCTACACCTATCAAAGTTTGCAACATACAAATGCTTGCAACTTTTTACTGGAGCGTCATAAAAACTTGAAATTTTGTAACAATGAAGTACCCGAGCCTCTTGTCAATTTAAGCTATCGCTCAAAGCTATGCTACCCTTGAGTCCCAAATCAAACACTGATAAATATTCAAATGGCCCTAACTTCTATACGGTACGTCCTACACCTATCAAAGTTTGCAACATACAAATGCTTGTATCTTTTTACGGGAGCGTCAGAAAACCTTGAAGTTTTGTAACAATAAAGTACTCGAGCCTCTTGTCAATTTAAGCCATCGCTCAAAGCTATGCTACCCTTGAGTCCCAAATCAAACACTGATAAAACTTCAAATGGCCCTAACTTCTATACGGTACGTCCTACACCTCTCAAAGTTTGCAACATACAAATGCTTGTATCTTTTTACTGGAGCGTCATAAAACCTTGAAATTTTGTAACAATAAAGTACTCGAGCCTCTTGTCAATTTAAGCTATCGCTCAAAGCTATGCTACCCTAGAGTCCCAAATCAAACACTGATAAAACTTCAAATAGCCCTAACTTCTATACAGTACGTCCTACACATATCAAAGTTTGCAATATACAAATGCTTGTAACTTTTTACTGGAGCGTCATAAAACCTTGAAATTCTGTAATAATAAAGTACTCGAGCATCTTGTCAATTTAAGTTATCGCTCAAAACTATGCTACCCTAGAGTCCCAAATCAAACACTGATAAAACTTCAAACGCCCCTAACTTCTATACGGTACGTCCTACACCTATCAAAGTTTGCAACATACAAATGCTTGTAACTTTTTACTGGAGCGTCATAAAACCTTGAAATTTTGTAACTATAAAGTACTCGAGCCTCTTGTCAATTTAAGCCATCGCTCAAAGCTATGCTACCCTAGAGTCCCAAATCAAACACTGATAAAACTTTAAATGGCCCTAACTTCTATACGGTACATCCTACACCTATCAAAGTTTGCAACATACAAATGCTTGTAACTTTTTACTGGAGCGTCATAAAACCTTGAAGTTTTGTAACAATAAAGTAATCGAGCCTTTTGTCAATTTTAGCCATCGCTCAAAGCTATGCTACCCTAGAGTCCCAAATCAAACACTGATAAAACTTCAAACGCCCCTAACTTCTATACGGTACGTCCTACACCTATCAAAGTTTGCAACATACAAATGCTTGTAACTTTTTACTGGAGCGTCATAAAACCTTGAAATTTTGTAACAATGAAGTACTCGAGCCTCTTGTCAATTTAAGCCATCGCTCAAAGCTATGCTACCCTTGAGTCCCAAATCAAACACTGATAAAACTTCAAATGGACCTTACTTCTTTACGGTACGTCCTACACCTATCAATGTTGGCAACATTCAAATGCTTGTAACTTTTTACTGGAGCGTCATAAAACCTTAAATTTTTGTAACAATAAAGTACCCGAGCCTCTTGTCAATTTAAGCTATCGCTCAAAGCTATGCTACCCTTGGGTCCCAAATCAAACACTGATAAAACTTCAAATGGCCCTAACTTATTTACGGTACGTCCTACAACTATCAAAGTTGGCAACATACAAATGCTTGTAACTTTTTACTGGAGCGTCATAAAACCTTGAAATTTTGTAACAATGAAGTACTCGAGCCTCTTGTCAATTTAAGCCATCGCTCAAAGCTATTCTACCCTTGAGTCCCAAATCAAACACTGATAAAACTTCAAATGGACCTTACTTCTTTACGGTACGTCCTACACCTATCAATGTTGGCAACATTCAAATGCTTGTAACTTCTTACTGGAGCGTCATAAAACCTTAAATTTTTGTAACAATAAAGTACCCGAGCCTCTTGTCAATTTAAGCTATCGCTCAAAGCTATGCTACCCTTGGGTCCCAAATCAAACACTGATAAAACTTCAAATGGCCCTAACTTATTTACGGTACGTCCTACAACTATCAAAGTTGGCAACATACAAATGCTTGTAACTTTTTACTGGAGCGTCATAAAACCTTGAAATTTTGTAACAATAAAGTACTCGAGCCTCTTGTCAATTTAAGCTATCGCTCAAAGCTATGCTACCCATGAGTCCCAAATCAAACACTGATAAAACTTCAGATGGCCCTAACTTCTTTACGGTACGTCCTACACCTATCAAAGTTGGCAACATACAAATGCTTGTAACTTTTTACTGGAGCGTCATAAAACCTTGAAATTTTGTAACAGTAAAGTACCCGAGCCTCTTGTCAATTTAAGCCATCGCTCAAAGCTATGCTACCCTTGAGTCCCAAATCAAACACTGATAAAACTTCACACGGCCCTAACTTCTATACGGTATGTCCTACACCTATCAAAGTTTGCAACATACAAATGCTTGTAACTTTTTACTAGAGCGTCATAAAACCTTGAAATTTTGTAACAATAAAGTACTCGAGCCTCTTGTCAATTTAAGCTATCGCTCAAAACTATGCTACCCTAGAGTCCCAAATCAAACACTGATAAAACTTCAAATAGCCCTAACTTCTATACAGTACGTCCTACACATATCAAAGTTTGCAATATACAAATGCTTGTAACTTTTTACTGGAGCGTCATAAAACCTTGAAATTCTGTAATAATAAAGTACTCGAGCATCTTGTCAATTTAAGTTATCGCTCAAAACTATGCTACCCTAGAGTCCCAAATCAAACACTGATAAAACTTCAAATGGCCCTAACTTCTTTACGGTTCGTCCTATTCCTATCAAAGTTTGCAACATACAAATGCTTGTAACTTTTTACTGGAGCGTCATAAAACCTTGAAGTTTTGTAACAATAAAGTACTCGAGCATCTTGTCTATTTAAGTTATCGCTCAAAACTATGCTACCCTAGAGTCCCAAATCAAACACTGATAAAACTTCAAATGGCCCTAACTTCTATACGGTACGTCCTACACCTATCAAAGTTTGCAACATACAAATGCTTGTATCTTTTTACTGGAGCGTCATAAAACCTTGAAATTTTGTAACAATAAAGTACTCGAGCCTCTTGTCAATTTAAGCTATCGCTCAAAACGATGCTACCCTAGACTCCCAAATCAAACACTGATAAAACTTCAAATAGCCCTAACTTCTATACGGTACGTCCTACACATATCAAAGTTTGCAACATACAAATGCTTGTAACTTTTTACTGGAGCGTCATAAAACCTTGAAATTCTGTAATAATAAAGTACTCGAGCATCTTGTCAATTTAAGTTATCGCTCAAAACTATGCTACCCTAGAGTCCCAAATCAAACACTGATAAAACTTCAAACGCCCCTAACTTCTATACGGTACGTCCTACACCTATCAAAGTTTGCAACATACAAATGCTTGTAACTTTTTACTGGAGCGTCATAAAACCTTGAAATTTTGTAACTATAAAGTACTCGAGCCTCTTGTCAATTTAAGCCATCGCTCAAAGCTATGCTACCCTAGAGTCCCAAATCAAACACTGATAAAACTTCAAATGGCCCTAACTTCTATACGGTACGTCCTACACCTATCAAAGTTTGCAACTTACAAATGCTTGTAACTTTTTACTGGAGCGTCATAAAACCTTGAAGTTTTGTAACAATAAAGTAATCGAGCCTTTTGTCAATTTTAGCCATCGCTCAAAGCTATGCTACCCTAGAGTCCCAAATCAAACACTGATAAAACTTCAAACGCCCCTAACTTCTATACGGTACGTCCTACACCTATCAAAGTTTGCAACATACAAGTGCTTGTAACTTTTTACTGGAGCGTCATAAAACCTTGAAATTTTGTAACAATAAAGTACTCGAGCCTCTTGTTAATTTAAGCCATCGCTCAAAGCTATGCTACCCTTGAGTCCCAAATCAAACACTGATTAAACTTCAAACGCCCCTAACTTCTATACGGAACGTCCTACACCTATCAAAGTATTCAACATACAAGTGCTTGTAACTTTTTACTGGAGCGTCATAAAACCTTGAAATTTTGTAACAATGAAGTACTCGAGCCTCCTGTCAATTTAAGCTATCGCTCAAAGCTATGCTACCCTTGAGTCCCAAATCAAACACTGAGAAAACTTCAAACGCCCCTAACTTCTTTACGGTACGTCCTACACCTATCAAAGTTTGCAACATACAAATGCTTGCAACTTTTTACTGGAGCGTCATAAAAACGTGAAATTTTGTAACAATGAAGTACCCGAGCCTCTTGTCAATTTAAGCTATCGCTCAAAGCTATGCTACCCTTGAGTCCCAAATCAAACACTGATAAATATTCAAATGGCCCTAACTTCTATACGGTACGTCCTACACCTATCAAAGTTTGCAACATACAAATGCTTGTATCTTTTTACGGGAGCGTCAGAAAACCTTGAAGTTTTGTAACAATAAAGTACTCGAGCCTCTTGTCAATTTAAGCCATCGCTCAAAGCTATGCTACCCTTGAGTCCCAAATCAAACACTGATAAAACTTCAAATGGCCCTAACTTCTATACGGTACGTCCTACACCTCTCAAAGTTTGCAACATACAAATGCTTGTATCTTTTTACTGGAGCGTCATAAAACCTTGAAATTTTGTAACAATAAAGTACTCGAGCCTCTTGTCAATTTAAGCTATCGCTCAAAACTATGCTACCCTAGAGTCCCAAATCAAACACTGATAAAACTTCAAATAGCCCTAACTTCTATACAGTACGTCCTACACATATCAAAGTTTGCAATATACAAATGCTTGTAACTTTTTACTGGAGCGTCATAAAACCTTGAAATTCTGTAATAATAAAGTACTCGAGCATCTTGTCAATTTAAGTTATCGCTCAAAACTATGCTACCCTAGAGTCCCAAATCAAACACTGATAAAACTTCAAACGCCCCTAACTTCTATACGGTACGTCCTACACCTATCAAAGTTTGCAACATACAAATGCTTGTAACTTTTTACTGGAGCGTCATAAAACCTTGAAATTTTGTAACTATAAAGTACTCGAGCCTCTTGTCAATTTAAGCCAACGCTCAAAGCTATGCTACCCTAGAGTCCCAAATCAAACACTGATAAAACTTTAAATGGCCCTAACTTCTATACGGTACATCCTACACCTATCAAAGTTTGCAACATACAAATGCTTGTAACTTTTTACTGGAGCGTCATAAAACCTTGAAGTTTTGTAACAATAAAGTAATCGAGCCTTTTGTCAATTTTAGCCATCGCTCAAAGCTATGCTACCCTAGAGTCCCAAATCAAACACTGATAAAACTTCAAACGCCCCTAACTTCTATACGGTACGTCCTACACCTATCAAAGTTTGCAACATACAAATGCTTGTAACTTTTTACTGGAGCGTCATAAAACCTTGAAATTTTGTAACAATGAAGTACTCGAGCCTCTTGTCAATTTAAGCCATCGCTCAAAGCTATGCTACCCTTGAGTCCCAAATCAAACACTGATAAAACTTCAAATGGACCTTACTTCTTTACGGTACGTCCTACACCTATCAATGTTGGCAACATTCAAATGCTTGTAACTTTTTACTGGAGCGTCATAAAACCTTAAATTTTTGTAACAATAAAGTACCCGAGCCTCTTGTCAATTTAAGCTATCGCTCAAAGCTATGCTACCCTTGGGTCCCAAATCAAACACTGATAAAACTTCAAATGGCCCTAACTTATTTACGGTACGTCCTACAACTATCAAAGTTGGCAACATACAAATGCTTGTAACTTTTTACTGGAGCGTCATAAAACCTTGAAATTTTGTAACAATGAAGTACTCGAGCCTCTTGTCAATTTAAGCCATCGCTCAAAGCTATGCTACCCTTGAGTCCCAAATCAAACACTGATAAAACTTCAAATGGACCTTACTTCTTTACGGTACGTCCTACACCTATCAATGTTGGCAACATTCAAATGCTTGTAACTTCTTACTGGAGCGTCATAAAACCTTAAATTTTTGTAACAATAAAGTACCCGAGCCTCTTGTCAATTTAAGCTATCGCTCAAAGCTATGCTACCCTTGGGTCCCAAATCAAACACTGATAAAACTTCAAATGGCCCTAACTTATTTACGGTACGTCCTACAACTATCAAAGTTGGCAACATACAAATGCTTGTAACTTTTTACTGGAGCGTCATAAAACCTTGAAATTTTGTAACAATAAAGTACTCGAGCCTCTTGTCAATTTAAGCTATCGCTCAAAGCTATGCTACCCATGAGTCCCAAATCAAACACTGATAAAACTTCAGATGGCCCTAACTTCTTTACGGTACGTCCTACACCTATCAAAGTTGGCAACATACAAATGCTTGTAACTTTTTACTGGAGCGTCATAAAACCTTGAAATTTTGTAACAGTAAAGTACCCGAGCCTCTTGTCGCCATCGCTCAATGCTATGCTACCCTTGAGTCCCAAATCAAACACTGATAAAACTTCACACGGCCCTAACTTCTATACGGTATGTCCTACACCTATCAAAGTTTGCAACATACAAATGCTTGTAACTTTTTACTAGAGCGTCATAAAACCTTGAAATTTTGTAACAATAAAGTACTCGAGCCTCTTGTCAATTTAAGCTATCGCTCAAAACTATGCTACCCTAGAGTCCCAAATCAAACACTGATAAAACTTCAAATAGCCCTAACTTCTATACAGTACGTCCTACACATATCAAAGTTTGCAATATACAAATGCTTGTAACTTTTTACTGGAGCGTCATAAAACCTTGAAATTCTGTAATAATAAAGTACTCGAGCATCTTGTCAATTTAAGTTATCGCTCAAAACTATGCTACCCTAGAGTCCCAAATCAAACACTGATAAAACTTCAAACGCCCCTAACTTCTATACGGTACGTCCTACACCTATCAAAGTTTGCAACATACAAATGCTTGTAACTTTTTACTGGAGCGTCATAAAACCTTGAAATTTTGTAACTATAAAGTACTCGAGCCTCTTGTCAATTTAAGCCATCGCTCAAAGCTATGCTACCCTAGAGTCCCAAATCAAACACTGATAAAACTTTAAATGGCCCTAACTTCTATACGGTACATCCTACACCTATCAAAGTTTGCAACATACAAATGCTTGTAACTTTTTACTGGAGCGTCATAAAACCTTGAAATTTTGTAACAGTAAAGTACCCGAGCCTCTTGTCAATTTAAGCCATCGCTCAAAGCTATGCTACCCTTGAGTCCCAAATCAAACACTGATAAAACTTCACACGGCCCTAACTTCTATACGGTATGTCCTACACCTATCAAAGTTTGCAACATACAAATGCTTGTAACTTTTTACTAGAGCGTCATAAAACCTTGAAATTTTGTAACAATAAAGTACTCGAGCCTCTTGTCAATTTAAGCTATCGCTCAAAACTATGCTACCCTAGAGTCCCAAATCAAACACTGATAAAACTTCAAATAGCCCTAACTTCTATACAGTACGTCCTACACATATCAAAGTTTGCAATATACAAATGCTTGTAACTTTTTACTGGAGCGTCATAAAACCTTGAAATTCTGTAATAATAAAGTACTCGAGCATCTTGTCAATTTAAGTTATCGCTCAAAACTATGCTACCCTAGAGTCCCAAATCAAACACTGATAAAACTTCAAACGCCCCTAACTTCTATATGGTGCGTCCTACACCTATCAAAGTTTGCAACATACAAATGCTTGTAACTTTTTACTGGAGCGTCATAAAACCTTGAAATTTTGTAACTATAAAGTACTCGAGCCTCTTGTCAATTTAAGCCATCGCTCAAAGCTATGCTACCCTAGAGTCCCAAATCAAACACTGATAAAACTTTAAATGGCCCTAACTTCTATACGGTACATCCTACACCTATCAAAGTTTGCAACATACAAATGCTTGTAACTTTTTACTGGAGCGTCATAAAACCTTGAAGTTTTGTAACAATAAAGTAATCGAGCCTTTTGTCAATTTTAGCCATCGCTCAAAGCTATGCTACCCTAGAGTCCCAAATCAAACACTGATAAAACTTCAAACGCCCCTAACTTCTATACGGTACGTCCTACACCTATCAAAGTTTGCAACATACAAATGCTTGTAACTTTTTACTGGAACGTCATAAAACCTTGAAATTTTGTAAAAATGAAGTACTCGAGCCTCTTGTCAATTTAAGCCATCGCTCAAAGCTATGCTACCCTTGAGTCCCAAATCAAACACTGATAAAACTTCAAATGGACCTTACTTCTTTACGGTACGTCCTACACCTATCAATGTTGGCAACATTCAAATGCTTGTAACTTTTTACTGGAGCGTCATAAAACCTTAAATTTTTGTAACAATAAAGTACCCGAGCCTCTTGTCAATTTAAGCTATCGCTCAAAGCTATGCTACCCTTGGGTCCCAAATCAAACACTGATAAAACTTCAAATGGCCCTAACTTATTTACGGTACGTCCTACAACTATCAAAGTTGGCAACATACAAATGCTTGTAACTTTTTACTGGAGCGTCATAAAACCTTGAAATTTTGTAACAATAAAGTACTCGAGCCTCTTGTCAATTTAAGCTATCGCTCAAAGCTATGCTACCCATGAGTCCCAAATCAAACACTGATAAAACTTCAGATGGCCCTAACTTCTTTACGGTACGTCCTACACCTATCCAAGTTGGCAACATACAAATGCTTGTAACTTTTTACTGGAGCGTCATAAAACCTTGAAATTTTGTAACAGTAAAGTACCCGAGCCTCTTGTCAATTTAAGCCATCGCTCAAAGCTATGCTACCCTTGAGTCCCAAATCAAACACTGATAAAACTTCACACGGCCCTAACTTCTATACGGTATGTCCTACACCTATCAAAGTTTGCAACATACAAATGCTTGTAACTTTTTACTAGAGCGTCATAAAACCTTGAAATTTTGTAACAATAAAGTACTCGAGCCTCTTGTCAATTTAAGCCATCGCTCAAAGCTATGCTACCCTTGCGTCCCAAATCAAACACTGATAAAACTTCAAATGGACCTAACTTCTATACGGTACGTCCTACACCTATCAAAGTTTGCAACATACAAATGCTTGTAACTTTTTACTGGAGCGTCATAAAACCTTGAAATTTAGTATCAATAAAGTACTCGACCCTCTTGTCAATTTAAGCTATCGCTCAAAGCTATGCTACCCTTGAGTCCCAAATCAAACATTGATAAAACTTCAAATGGCCCTAACTTCTTTACGGTACGTCCTACACCTATCAAAGTTGGCAACATACAAATGCTTGTAACTTTTTACTGGAGCGTCATAAAACCTTGAAATTTTGTAACAATAAAGTACTCGAGCCTCTTGTCAATTTAAGCCATCGCTCAAAGCTATGCTACCCTTGAGTCCCAAATCAAACACTGTTAAAACTTCAAATGGCCCTAACTTCTTTACGGTACGTCCTACACCTATCAATGTTGGCAACATTCAAATGCTTGTAACTTTTTACTGGCGCGTCATAAAGCCTTGAAATTTTGTAACAATAAAGTACTCGAGCCTCTTGTCAATTTAAGCCATCGCTCAAAGCTATGCTACCCTAGAGTCCTAAATCAAACACTGATAAAACTTCAAACGCCCCTAACTTCTATACGGTACGTCCTACACCTATCAAAGTATGCAACATACAAGTGCTTGTAACTTTTTACTGGAGCGTCATAAAACCTTGAAATTTTGTAACAATGAAGTACTCGAGCCTCTTGTCAATTTAAGCTATCGCTCAAAGCTATGCTACCCTTGAGTCCCAAATCAAACACTGATAAAACTTCAACCGCCCCTAACTTCTTTACGGTACGTCCTACACCTATCAAAGTTTGCAACATACAAATGCTTGTAACTTTTTACTGGAGCGTCATAAATCCTTGAAATTTTGTAATAATAAAGTACTCGAGCATCTTGTCAATTTAAGTTATCGCTCAAAACTATGCTACCCTAGAGTCCCAAATCAAACACTGATAAAACTTCAAATAGCCCTAACTTCTATACGGTACGTCCTACACATATCAAAGTTTGCAACATACAAATGCTTGTAACTTTTTACTGGAGCGTCATAAAACCTTGAAATTTTGTAATAATAAAGTACTCGAGCATCTTGTCAATTTAAGTTATCGCTCAAAACTATGCTACCCTAGAGTCCCAAATCAAACACTGATAAAACTTCAAACGCCCCTAACTTCTATACGGTACGTCGTACACCTATCAAAGTTTGCAACATACAAATGCTTGTAACTTTTTACTGGAGCGTCATAAAGCCTTGAAATTTTGTAACAATGAAGTACTCGAGCCTCTTGTCATTTTAAGCTATCGCTCAAAGCTATGCTACCCTTGAGTCCCAAATCAAACACTGATAAATATTCAAATGGCCCTAACTTCTATACGGTACGTCCTACACCTATCAAAGTTTGCAACATACAAATGCTTGCAACTTTTTACTGGAGCGTCATAAAAACGTGAAATTTTGTAACAATGAAGTACCCGAGCCTCTTGTCAATTTAAGCTATCGCTCAAAGCTATGCTACCCTTGAGTCCCAAATCAAACACTGATAAATATTCAAATGGCCCTAACTTCTATACGGTACGTCCTACACCTATCAAAGTTTGCAACATACAAATGCTTGTATCTTTTTACGGGAGCGTCAGAAAACCTTGAAGTTTTGTAACAATAAAGTACTCGAGCCTCTTGTCAATTTAAGCCATCGCTCAAAGCTATGCTACCCTTGAGTCCCAAATCAAACACTGATAAAACTTCAACCGCCCCTAACTTCTTTACGGTACGTCCTACACCTATCAAAGTTTGCAAAATACAAATGCTTGTAACTTTTTACTGGAGCGTCATAAATCCTTGAAATTTTGTAATAATAAAGTACTCGAGCATCTTGTCAATTTAAGTTATCGCTCAAAACTATGCTACCCTAGAGTCCCAAATCAAACACTGATAAAACTTCAAATAGCCCTAACTTCTATACGGTACGTCCTACACATATCAAAGTTTGCAACATACAAATGCTTGTAACTTTTTACTGGAGCGTCATAAAACCTTGAAATTTTGTAACAATGAAGTACTCGAGCCTCTTGTCATTTTAAGCTATCGCTCAAAGCTATGCTACCCTTGAGTCCCAAATCAAACACTGATAAATATTCAAATGGCCCTAACTTCTATACGGTACGTCCTACACCTATCAAAGTTTGCAACATACAAATGCTTGCAACTTTTTACTGGAGCGTCATAAAAACGTGAAATTTTGTAACAATGAAGTACCCGAGCCTCTTGTCAATTTAAGCTATCGCTCAAAGCTATGCTACCCTTGAGTCCCAAATCAAACACTGATAAATATTCAAATGGCCCTAACTTCTATACGGTACGTCCTACACCTATCAAAGTTTGCAACATACAAATGCTTGTATCTTTTTACGGGAGCGTCAGAAAACCTTGAAGTTTTGTAACAATAAAGTACTCGAGCCTCTTGTCAATTTAAGCCATCGGTCAAAGCTATGCTACCCTTGAGTCCCAAATCAAACACTGATAAAACTTCAAATGGCCCTAACTTCTATACGGTACGTCCTACACCTCTCAAAGTTTGCAACATACAAATGCTTGTATCTTTTTACTGGAGCGTCATAAAACCTTGAAATTTTGTAACAATAAAGTACTCGAGCCTCTTGTCAATTTAAGCTATCGCTCAAAACTATGCTACCCTAGAGTCCCAAATCAAACACTGATAAAACTTCAAATAGCCCTAACTTCTATACAGTACGTCCTACACATATCAAAGTTTGCAATATACAAATGCTTGTAACTTTTTACTGGAGCGTCATAAAACCTTGAAATTCTGTAATAATAAAGTACTCGAGCATCTTGTCAATTTAAGTTATCGCTCAAAACTATGCTACCCTAGAGTCCCAAATCAAACACTGATAAAACTTCAAACGCCCCTAACTTCTATACGGTACGTCCTACACCTATCAAAGTTTGCAACATACAAATGCTTGTAACTTTTTACTGGAGCGTCATAAAACCTTGAAATTTTGTAACTATAAAGTACTCGAGCCTCTTGTCAATTTAAGCCATCGCTCAAAGCTATGCTACCCTAGAGTCCCAAATCAAACACTGATAAAACTTTAAATGGCCCTAACTTCTATACGGTACATCCTACACCTATCAAAGTTTGCAACATACAAATGCTTGTAACTTTTTACTGGAGCGTCATAAAACCTTGAAGTTTTGTAACAATAAAGTAATCGAGCCTTTTGTCAATTTTAGCCATCGCTCAAAGCTATGCTACCCTAGAGTCCCAAATCAAACACTGATAAAACTTCAAACGCCCCTAACTTCTATACGGTACGTCCTACACCTATCAAAGTTTGCAACATACAAATGCTTGTAACTTTTTACTGGAGCGTCATAAAACCTTGAAATTTTGTAACAATAAAGTACTCGAGCCTCTTGTCAATTTAAGCTATCGCTCAAAGCTATGCTACCCATGAGTCCCAAATCAAACACTGATAAAACTTCAGATGGCCCTTACTTCTTTACGGTACGTCCTACACCTATAATGTTGGCAACATTCAAATGCTTGTAACTTTTTACTGGAGCGTCATAAAACCTTAAATTTTTGTAACAATAAAGTACCCGAGCCTCTTGTCAATTTAAGCTATCGCTCAAAGCTATGCTACCCTTGGGTCCCAAATCAAACACTGATAAAACTTCAAATGGCCCTAACTTATTTACGGTACGTCCTACAACTATCAAAGTTGGCAACATACAAATGCTTGTAACTTTTTACTGGAGCGTCATAAAACCTTGAAATTTTGTAACAATAAAGTACTCGAGCCTCTTGTCAATTTAAGCTATCGCTCAAAGCTATGCTACCCATGAGTCCCAAATCAAACACTGATAAAACTTCAGATGGCCCTAACTTCTTTACGGTACGTCCTACACCTATCAAAGTTGGCAACATACAAATGCTTGTAACTTTTTACTGGAGCGTCATAAAACCTTGAAATTTTGTAACAGTAAAGTACCCGAGCCTCTTGTCAATTTAAGCCATCGCTCAAAGCTATGCTACCCTTGAGTCCCAAATCAAACACTGATAAAACTTCACACGGCCCTAACTTCTATACGGTATGTCCTACACCTATCAAAGTTTGCAACATACAAATGCTTGTAACTTTTTACTAGAGCGTCATAAAACCTTGAAATTTTGTAACAATAAAGTACTCGAGCCTCTTGTCAATTTAAGCCATCGCTCAAAGCTATGCTACCCTTGCGTCCCAAATCAAACACTGATAAAACTTCAAATGGACCTAACTTCTATACGGTACGTCCTACACCTATCAAAGTTTGCAACATACCAATGCTTGTAACTTTTTACTGGAGCGTCATAAAACCTTGATATTTAGTATCAATAAAGTACTCGACCCTCTTGTCAATTTAAGCTATCGCTCAAAGCTATGCTACCCTTGAGTCCCAAATCAAACATTGATAAAACTTCAAATGGCCCTAACTTCTTTACGGTACGTCCTACACCTATCAAAGTTGGCAACATACAAATGCTTGTAACTTTTTACTGGAGCGTCATAAAACCTTGAAATTTTGTAACAATAAAGTACTCGAGCCTCTTGTCAATTTAAGCCATCGCTCAAAGCTATGCTACCCTTGAGTCCCAAATCAAACACTGTTAAAACTTCAAATGGCCCTAACGTCTTTACGGTACGTCCTACTCCTATCAAAGTTTGCAACATACAAATGCTTGTATCTTTTTACTGGAGCGTCATAAAACCTTGAAATTTTGTAACAATAAAGTACTCGAGCCTCTTGTCAATTTAAGCTATCGCTCAAAACTATGCTACCCTAGAGTCCCAAATCAAACACTGATAAAACTTCAAATAGCCCTAACTTCTATACGGTACGTCCTACACATATCAAAGTTTGCAACATACAAATGCTTGTAACTTTTTACTGGAGCGTCATAAAACCTTGAAATTTTGTAACAATAAAGTACTCGAGCCTCTTGTCAATTTAAGCCATCGCTCAAAGCTATGCTACCCTAGAGTCCCAAATCAAACACTGATAAAACTTCAAACGCCCCTAACTTCTTTACGGTACGTTCTACACCAATCAAAGTTTGCAACATACAAATGCTTGTAACTTTTTACTGGAGCGTCATAAAACCTTGAAATTTTGTAACAATAAAGTACTCGAGCCTCTTGTCAATTTAAGCCATCGCTCAAAGCTATACTACCCTTGCGTCCCAAATCAAATACTGATAAAACTTCAAATGGTCCTAACTTCTATACGGTACGTCCCACACCTATCAAAGTTTGCAACATACAAATGCTTGTATCTTTTTACTGGAGCGTCATAAAACCTTGAAATTTTGTAACAATAAAGTACTCGAGCCTCTTGTCAATTTAAGCCATCGCTCAAAGCTATGCTACCCTTGAGTCCCAAATCAAAAACTGATAAAACTTCAAATGGCCCTAACTTCTTTACGGTACGTCCTACACCTATCAAAGTTTGCAACATACAAATGCTTGTATCTTTTTACTGGAACTTCATTAAACCTTGAAGTTTTGTAACAATAAAGTACCCGAGCCTCTTGTCAATTTAAGCTATCGCTCAAAGCTATGCTACCCTTGGGTCCCAAATCAAACACTGATAAAACTTCAAATGGCCCTAACTTATTTACGGTACGTCCTACAACTATCAAAGTTGGCAACATACAAATGCTTGTAACTTTTTACTGGAGCGTCATAAAACCTTGAAATTTTGTAACAATAAAGTACTCGAGCATCTTGTCAATTTAAGTTGTCGCTCAAAGCTATGCTACCCTAGAGTCCCAAATCAAACACTGATAAAACTTCAAACGCCCCTAACTTCTATACGGTACGTCCTACACCTATCAAAGTACATTCAAATGCTTGTAACTTTTTACTGGAGCGTCATAAAACCTTGAAATTTTGTAACAGTAAAGTACCCGAGCCTCTTGTCAATTTAAGCCATCGCTCAAAGCTATGCTACCCTTGAGTCCCAAATCAAACACTGATAAAACTTCACACGGCCCTAACTTCTATACGGTATGTCCTACACCTATCAAAGTTTGCAACATACAAATGCTTGTAACTTTTTACTAGAGCGTCATAAAACCTTGAAATTTTGTAACAATAAAGTACTCGAGCCTCTTGTTAATTTAAGCCATCGCTCAAAGCTATGCTACCCTTGAGTCCCAAATCAAACACTGATAAAACTTCAAATGGCCCTAACTTCTATACGGTACGTCCTACACCTATCAAAGTTTGCAACATACAAATGCTTGTAACTTTTTACTGGAGCGTCATAAAACCTTGAAATTTAGTATCAATAAAGTACTCGACCCTCTTGTCAATTTAAGCTATCGCTCAAAGCTATGCTACCCTTGAGTCCCAAATCAAACATTGATAAAACTTCAAATGGCCTTAGCTTCTTTACGGTACGTCCTACACCTATCAAAGTTGGCAACATACAAATGCTTGTAACTTTTTACTGGAGCGTCATAAAACCTTGAAATTTTGTAACAATAAAGTACTCGAGCCTCTTGTCAATGTAAGCCATCGCTCAAAGCTATGCTACCCTTGAGTCCCAAATCAAACACTGTTAAAACTTCAAATGGCCCTAACGTCTTTACGGTACGTCCTACACCTATCAAAGTTTGCAACATACAAATGCTTGTAACTTTTTACTGGAGCGTCATAAAACCTTGAAATTTTGTAACAATGAAGTTCCCGAGCCTCTTGTCATTTTAAGCTATCGCTCAAAGCTATGCTACCCTTGAGTCCCAAATCAAACACTGATAAATATTCAAATGGCCCTAACTTCTATACGGTACGTCCCACACCTATCAAAGTTTGCAACATACAAATGCTTGTATCTTTTTACTGGAGCGTCATAAAACCTTGAAATTTTGTAACAATAAAGTACTCGAGCCTCTTGTCAATTTAAGCCATCGCTCAAAGCTATGCTACCCTTGAGTCCCAAATCAAAAACTGATAAAACTTCAAATGGCCCTAACTTCTTTACGGTACGTCCTACACCTATCAAAGTTTGCAACATACAAATGCTTGTATCTTTTTACTGGAACTTCATTAAACCTTGAAGTTTTGTAACAATAAAGTACCCGAGCCTCTTGTCAATTTAAGCTATCGCTCAAAGCTATGCTACCCTTGGGTCCCAAATCAAACACTGATAAAACTTCAAATGGCCCTAACTTATTTACGGTACGTCCTACAACTATCAAAGTTGGCAACATACAAATGCTTGTAACTTTTTACTGGAGCGTCATAAAACCTTGAAATTTTGTAACAATAAAGTACTCGAGCATCTTGTCAATTTAAGTTGTCGCTCAAAGCTATGCTACCCTAGAGTCCCAAATCAAACACTGATAAAACTTCAAACGCCCCTAACTTCTATACGGTACGTCCTACACCTATCAAAGTACATTCAAATGCTTGTAACTTTTTACTGGAGCGTCATAAAACCTTGAAATTTTGTAACAGTAAAGTACCCGAGCCTCTTGTCAATTTAAGCCATCGCTCAAAGCTATGCTACCCTTGAGTCCCAAATCAAACACTGATAAAACTTCACACGGCCCTAACTTCTATACGGTATGTCCTACACCTATCAAAGTTTGCAACATACAAATGCTTGTAACTTTTTACTAGAGCGTCATAAAACCTTGAAATTTTGTAACAATAAAGTACTCGAGCCTCTTGTTAATTTAAGCCATCGCTCAAAGCTATGCTACCCTTGCGTCCCAAATCAAACACTGATAAAACTTCAAATGGCCCTAACTTCTATACGGTACGTCCTACACCTATCAAAGTTTGCAACATACAAATGCTTGTAACTTTTTACTGGAGCGTCATAAAACCTTGAAATTTAGTATCAATAAAGTACTCGACCCTCTTGTCAATTTAAGCTATCGCTCAAAGCTATGCTACCCTTGAGTCCCAAATCAAACATTGATAAAACTTCAAATGGCCCTAACTTCTTTACGGTACGTCCTACACCTATCAAAGTTGGCAACATACAAATGCTTGTAACTTTTTACTGGAGCGTCATAAAACCTTGAAATTTTGTAACAATAAAGTACTCGAGCCTCTTGTCAATGTAAGCCATCGCTCAAAGCTATGCTACCCTTGAGTCCCAAATCAAACACTGTTAAAACTTCAAATGGCCCTAACGTCTTTACGGTACGTCCTACACCTATCAAAGTTTGCAACATTCAAATGCTTGTAACTTTTTACTGGAGCGTCATAAAACCTTGAAATTTTGTAACAATGAAGTTCCCGAGCCTCTTGTCATTTTAAGCTATCGCTCAAAGCTATGCTACCCTTGAGTCCCAAATCAAACACTGATAAATATTCAAATGGCCCTAACTTCTATACGGTACGTCCTACACCTATCAAAGTTTGCAACATACAAATGCTTGTATCTTTTTACTGGAGCGTCATAAAACCTTGAAGTTTTGTAACAATATAGTACTCGAGCCTCTTGTCAATTTAAGCCATCGCTCAAAGCTATGCTACCCTTGAGTCCCAAATCAAACACTGATAAAACTACAAATGGCCCTAACTGCTATACGGTACGTCCTACACCTATCAAAGTTTGCAACATACAAATGCTTGTATCTTTTTACTGGAGCGTCATAAAACCTTGAAATTTTGTAACAATAAAGTACTCGAACCTCTTGTTAATTTAAGCCATCGCTCAAAGCTATGCTACCCTTGAGTCCCAAATCAAACACTGATAAAACTTCAAATGGCCCTAACTTCTTTACGGTACGTCCTACTCCTATCAAAGTTTGCAACATATAACTTATAACTTTTTACTGGAGCGTCATAAAACCTTGAAGTTTTGTAACAATAAAGTACTCGAGCATCTTGTCAATTTAAGTTATCGCTCAAAACTATGCTACCCTAGAGTCCCAAATCAAACACTGATAAAACTTCAAATGGCCCTAACATCTATACGGTACGTCCTACACCTATCAAAGTTTGCAACATACAAATGCTTGTATCTTTTTACTGGAGTCCCAAATCAAACACTGATAAAACTTCAAATAGCCCTAACTTCTATACGGTACGTCCTACACATATCAAAGTTTGCAACATACAAATGCTTGTAACTTTTTACTGGAGCGTCATAAAACCTTGAAATTTTGTAATAATAAAGTACTCGAGCATCTTGTCAATTTAAGTTATCGCTCAAAACTATGCTACCCTAGAGTCCCAAATCAAACACTGATAAAACTTCAAACGCCCCTAACTTCTATACGGTACGTCCTACACCTATCAAAGTTTGCAACATACAAATGCTTGTAACTTTTTACTGGAGCGTCATAAAACCTTGAAATTTTGTAACAATAAAGTACTCGAGCCTCTTGTCAATTTAAGCCATCGCTCAAAGCTATGCTACCCTAGAGTCCCAAATCAAACACTGATAAAACTTCAAACGCCCCTAACTTCTTTACGGTACGTTCTACACCAATCAAAGTTTGCAACATACAAATGCTTGTAACTTTTTACTGGAGCGTCATAAAACCTTGAAATTTTGTAACAATAAAGTACTCGAGCCTCTTGTCAATTTAAGCCATCGCTCAAAGCTATACTACCCTTGCGTCCCAAATCAAATACTGATAAAACTTCAAATGGCCCTAACTTCTATACGGTACGTCCTACACCTATCAAAGTTTGCAACATACAAATGCTTGTATCTTTTTACTGGAGCGTCATAAAACCTTGAAATTGTGTAACAATAAAGTACTCGAGCCTCTTGTCAATTTAAGCCATCGCTCAAAGCTATGCTACCCTTGAGTCCCAAATCAAAAACTGATAAAACTTCAAATGGCCCTAACTTCTTTACGGTACGTCCTACACCTATCAAAGTTTGCAACATACAAATGCTTGTATCTTTTTACTGGAACTTCATAAAACCTTGGAATTTTGTAACAATAAAGTACTCGAGCATCTTGTCAATTTAAGTTATCGCCCAAAACTAATCTACCCTAGAGTCCCAAATCAAACACTGATAAAACTTCAAATGGCCCTAACTTCTATACGGTACGTCCTAAACCTATCAAAGTTTGCAACATACAAATGCTTGTATCTTTATACTGGAGCGTCATAAAACCTTGAAATTTTGAGACAATAAAGTACTCGAGCCTCTTGTCAATTTAAGCTATCGATCAAATCTATGCTACCCTAAAGTCCCAAATCAAACACTGATAAAACTTCAAATGGCCTTAACTTCTATACGGTACGTCCTACACCTATCAAAGTTTGCAACATACAAATGCTTGTATCTTTTTACTGGAGCGTAATAAAACCTTGAAGTTTTGTAACAATAAAGTACCCGAGCCTCTTGTCAATTTAAGCTATCGCTCAAAACTATGCTACCCTAGAGTCCCAAATCAAACACTGATAAAACTTCAAACGCCCCTAACTTCTATACGGTACGTCCTACACCTATCAAAGTTGGCAACATTCAAATGCTTGTAACTTTTTACTGGAGCGTCATAAAACCTTGAAATTTTGTAACAATAAAGTACTCGAGCCTCTTGTCAATTTAAGTCATCGCTCAAAGCTATGCTACCCTAGAGTCCCAAATCAAACACTGATAAAACTTCAAATGGCCCTAACTTCTATACGGTATGTCCTACGCCTATCAAAGTTTGCAACATATAAATGCTTGTAACTTTTTACTGGAGCGTCATAAAACCTTGAAATTTTGTACCAATAAAGTACCCGAGCCTCTTGTCAATTTAAGCTATCGCTCAAAGCTATGCTACGCTTGAGTCCCAAATCAAACACTGATAAAACTTCAAATGGCCCTAACTTCTATACGGTACGTCCTACACCTATCAGAGTTTGCAACATACAAATGCTTTTAACTTTTTACTGGAGCGTCATAAAACCTTGAAATTGTGTAACAATACAGTACTCGAGCATCTTGTCAATTTAAGTTATCGCTCAAAACTATGCTACCCTAGAGTCCCAAATCAAACACTGATAAAACTTCAAACACCCCTAACTTCTATACGGTACGTCCTATACCTATCAAAGTTTGCAACATACAAATGCTTGTAACTTTTTACTGGAGCGTCATAAGACCTCGAAATTTTGTAACAATAAAGTACTCGAGCCTCTTGTCAATTGAAGCCATCGCTCAAAGCTATGCTACCCTTGAGTCCCAAATCAAACACTGATAAAACTTCAAATGGCCCTAACTTCTATACGGTACGTCCTACACCTATCAAAGTTTGCAACATACAAATGCTTGTAACTTTTTACTGGAGCGTCATAAAACCTTGAAATTTTGTAACAATAAAGTACTCGAGCCTCTTGTCAATTTAAGCCATCGCTCAAAGCTATGCTACCCTTGAGTCCCAAATCAAACACTGATAAAACTTCAAATGGCCCTAATTTCTATACGGTACGTCCTACACCTATCAAAGTTTGCAACATACAAATGCTTGTAACTTTTTACTGGAGCGTCATAAAACCTTGAAATTTTGTAACAATAAAGTACCCGAGCCTCTTGTCAATTTAAGCTATCGCTCAAAGCTATGCTACGCGTGAGTCCCAAATCAAACACTGATAAAATTTCAAATGGCCCTAACTTCTATACGGTACGTCCTACACCTATCAAAGTTTGCAACATACAAATGCTTTTAACTTTTTACTGGAGCGTCATAAAACCTTGAAATTGTGTAACAATAAAGTACTCGAGCATCTTGTCAATTTAAGTTATCGCGCAAAACTATGCTACCCTAGAGTCCCAAATCAAACACTGATAAAACTTCAAACACCCCTAACTTCTATACGGTACGTCCTACACCTATCAAAGTTTGCAACATACAAATGCTTGTAACTTTTTACTGGAGCGTCATAAAACCTCGAAATTTTGTAACAATAAAGTACTCGAGCCTCTTGTCAATTTAAGCCATCGCTCAAAGCTATGCTACCCTTGAGTCCCAAATCAAACACTGATAAAACTTCAAATGGCCCTAACTTCTATACGGTACGTCCTACACCTATCAAAGTTTGCAACATACAAATGCTTGTAAATTTTTACTGGAGCGTCATAAAACCTTGAAATTTTGTAACAATAAAGTACTCGAGCCTCTCGTCAATTTAAGCTATCGCTCAAAGCTATGCTACCCTAGAGTCCCAAATCAAACACTGATAAAACTTCAATTGGCCCTAACTTCTATACGGTACGTCCTACACCTATCAAAGTTTGCAACATACAAATGATTGTATCTTTTTACTGGAGCGTCATAAAACCTTGAAATTTTGTAACAATAAAGATCTCGAGCCTCTTGTCAATTTAAGCCATCGCTCAAAGCTATGCTACCCTAGAGTCCCAAATCAAACACTGATAAAACTTCAAACGTCCCTAACTTCTATACGGTACGTCCTACACCTATCAAAGTTTGCAACATACAAATGCTTGTATCTTTTTACTGGAGCGTCATAAAACCTTGAAATGTTGTAACAATAAAGTACTCGAGCCTCTTGTCAATTTAAGCTATCGCTCAAAACTATGCTATCCTAGAGCCCCAAATCAAACACTGATAAAACTTCAAATGGCCCTAACTTCTATAAGGTACGTCCTACACCTGTCAAAGTTTGCAACATACAAATGCTTGTATCTTTTTACTGGAGCGTCATAAAACCTTGAAGTTTTGTAACAATAAAGTACTCGAGCCTCTTGTCAATTTAATCCATCGCTCAAAGCTATGCTACCCTAGAGTCCCAAATCAAACACTGATAAAACTTCAAATGGCCCTAACTTCTATACGGTACGTCCTACACCTATCAAAGTTTGCAACATACAAATGCTTGTATCTTTTTACTGGAGCGTCATAAAACCTTGGAATTTTGTAACAATAAAGTACTCGAACCTCTTGTTAATTTAAGCCATCGCTCAAAGCTATGCTACCCTTGAGTCCCAAATCAAACACTGATAAAACTTCAAATGGCCCTAACTTCTTTACGGTACGTCCTACTCCTATCAAAGTTTGCAACATATAACTTATAACTTTTTACTGGAGCGTCATAAAACCTTGAAGTTTTGTAACAATAAAGTACTCGAGCATCTTGTCAATTTAAGTTATCGCTCAAAACTATGCTACCCTAGAGTCCCAAATCAAACACTGATAAAACTTCAAATGGCCCTAACATCTATACGGTACGTCCTACACCTATCAAAGTTTGCAACATACAAATGCTTGTATCTTTTTACTGGAGCGTCATAAAACCTTGAAATTTTGTAACAATAAAGTACTCGACCCTCTTGTCAATTTAAGCTATCGCTCAAAACTATGCTACCCTAGAGTCCCAAATCAAACACTGATAAAACTTCAAATAGCCCTAACTTCTATACGGTACGTCCCACACATATCAAAGTTTGCAACATACAAATGCTTGTAACTTTTTACTGGAGCGTCATAAAACCTTGAAATTTTGTAATAATAAAGTACTCGAGCATCTTGTCAATTTAAGTTATCGCTCAAAACTATGCTACCCTAGAGTCCCAAATCAAACACTGATAAAACTTCAAACGCCCCTAACTTCTATACGGTACGTCCTACACCTATCAAAGTTTGCAACATACAAATGCTTGTAACTTTTTACTGGAGCGTCATAAAACCTTGAAATTTTGTAACAATAAAGTACTCGAGCCTCTTATCAATTTAAGCCATCGCTCAAAGCTATGCTACCCTAGAGTCCCAAATCAAACACTGATAAAACTTCAAACGCCCCTAACTTCTTTACGGTACGTTCTACACCAATCAAAGTTTGCAACATACAAATGCTTGTAACTTTTTACTGGAGCGTCATAAAACCTTGAAATTTTGTAACAATAAAGTACTCGAGCCTCTTGTCAATTTAAGCCATCGCTCAATGCTATACTACCCTTGCGTCCCAAATCAAATACTGATAAAACTTCAAATGGCCCTAACTTCTATACGGTACGTCCTACACCTATCAAAGTTTGCAACATACAAATGCTTGTATCTTTTTACTGGAGCGTCATAAAACCTTGAAATTTTGTAACAATAAAGTACTCGAGCCTCTTGTCAATTTAAGCCATCGCTCAAAGCTATGCTACCCTTGAGTCCCAAATCAAAAACTGATAAAACTTCAAATGGCCCTAACTTCTTTACGGTACGTCCTACACCTATCAAAGTTTGCAACATACAAATGCTTGTATCTTTTTACTGGAACTTCATAAAACCTTGAAGTTTTGTAACAATAAAGTACTCGAGCATCTTGTCAATTTAAGTTATCGCCCAAAACTATGCTACCCTAGAGTCCCAAATCAAACACTGATAAAACTTCAAATGGCCCTAACTTCTATACGGTACGTCCTAAACCTATCAAAGTTTGCAACATACAAATGCTTGTATCTTTATACTGGAGCGTCATAAAACCTTGAAATTTTGAGACAATAAAGTACTCGAGCCTCTTGTCAATTTAAGCTATCGATCAAATCTATGCTACCCTAAAGTCCCAAATCAAACACTGATAAAACTTCAAATGGCCTTAACTTCTATACGGTACGTCCTACACCTATCAAAGTTTGCAACATACAAATGCTTGTATCTTTTTACTGGAGCGTCATAAAACCTTGAAGTTTTGTAACAATAAAGTACCCGAGCCTCTTGTCAATTTAAGCTATCGATCAAATCTATGCTACCCTAAAGTCCCAAATCAAACACTGATAAAACTTCAAATGGCCCTAACTTCTATACGGTACGTCCTACACCTATCAAAGTTGGCAACATTCAAATGCTTGTAACTTTTTACTGGAGCGTCATAAAACCTTGAAATTTTGTAACAATAAAGTACTCGAGCCTCTTGTCCATTTAAGCCATCGCTCAAAGCTATGCTACCCTAGAGTCCCAAATCAAACACTGATAAAACTTCAAATGGCCCTAACTTCTATACGGTACGTCCTACACCTATCAAAGTTTGCAACATATAAATGCTTGTAACTTTTTACTGGAGCGTCATAAAACCTTGAAATTTTGTAACAATAAAGTACCCGAGCCTCTTGTCAATTTAAGCTATCGCTCAAAGCTATGCTACGCTTGAGTCCCAAATCAAACACTGATAAAACTTCAAATGGCCCTAACTTCTATACGGTACGTCCTACACCTATCAAAGTTTGCAACATACAAATGCTTTTAACTTTTTACTGGAGCGTCATAAAACCTTGAAATTGTGTAACAATAAAGTACTCGAGCATCTTGTCAATTTAAGTTATCGCTCAAAACTATGCTACCCTAGAGTCCCAAATCAAACACTGATAAAACTTCAAACACCCCTAACTTCTATACGGTACGTCCTATACCTATCAAAGTTTGCAACATACAAATGCTTGTAACTTTTTACTGGAGCGTCATAAGACCTAGAAATTTTGTAACAATAAAGTACTCGAGCCTCTTGTCAATTGAAGCCATCGCTCAAAGCTATGCTACCCTTGAGTCCCAAATCAAACACTGATAAAACTTCAAATGGCCCTAACTTCTATACGGTACGTCCTACACCTATCAAAGTTTGCAACATACAAATGCTTGTAAATTTTTACTGGAGCGTCATAAATCCTTGAAATTTTGTAACAATAAAGTACTCGAGCCTCTCGTCAATTTAAGCTATCGCTCAAAGCTATGCTACCCTAGAGTCCCAAATCAAACACTGATAAAACTTCAATTGACCCTAACTTCTATACGGTACGTCCTACACCTATCAAAGTTTGCAACATACAAATGCTTGTATCTTTTTACTGGAGCGTCATAAAACCTTGAAATTTTGTAACAATAAAGATCTCGAGCCTCTTGTCAATTTAAGCCATCGCTCAAAGCTATGCTACCCTAGAGTCCCAAATCAAACACTGATAAAACTTCAAACGCCCCTAACTTCTATACGGTACGTCCTAAACCTATCAAAGTTTGCAACATACAAATGCTTGTATCTTTTTACTGGAGCGTCATAAAACCTTGAAATTTTGTAACAAAAAAGTACTCGAGTCTCTTGTCAATTTAAGCTATCGCTCAAAACTATGCTATCCTAGAGCCCCAAATCAAACACTGATAAAACTTCAAATGGCCCTAACTTCTATAAGGTACGTCCTACACCTATCAAAGTTTGCAACATACAAATGCTTGTATCTTTTTACTGGAGCGTCATAAAACCTTGAAGTTTTGTAACAATAAAGTACCCGAGCCTCTTGTCAATTTAAGCTATCGCTCAAAACTATGCTACCCTAGAGTCCCAAATCAAACACAGATAAAACTTCAAACGCCCCTAAATTCTATACGGTACGTCCTACACCTATCAAAGGTGGCAACATTCAAATGCTTGTAACTTTTTACTGGAGCGTCATAAAACCTTGAAATTTTGTAACAATAACGTACTCGAGCCTCTTGTCAATTTAATCCATCGCTCAAAGCTATGCTACCCTAGAGTCCCAAATCAAACACTGATAAAACTTCAAATGGCCCTAACTTCTATACGGTACGTCCTACACCTATCAAAGTTTGCAACATACAAATGCTTGGAACTTTTTACTGGAGCGTCATAAAACCTTGAAATTTTGTAACAATAAAGTACCCGAGCCTCTTGTCAATTTACGCTATCGCTCAAAGCTATGCTACGCTTGAGTCCCAAATCAAACACTGATAAAACTTCAAATGGCCCTAACTTCTATACGGTACGTCCTACACCTATCAAAGTTTGCAACATACAAATGATTGTAACTTTTTACTGGAGCGTCATAAAACCTTGAAATTTTGTAACAATAAAGTACCCGAGCCTCTTGTCAATTTAAGCTATCGCTCAAAGCTATGCTACGCTTGAGTCCCAAATCAAACACTGATAAAACTTCAAATGGCCCTAACTTCTATACGGTACGTCCTACACCTATCAAAGTTTGCAACATACAAATGCTTTTAACTTTTTACTGGAGCGTCATAAAACCTCGAAATTTTGTAACAATAAAGTACTCGAGCATCTTGTCAATTTAAGTTATCGCGCAAAACTATGCTACCCTAGAGTCCCAAATCAAACACTGATAAAACTTCAAACACCCCTAACTTCTATACGGTACGTCCTACACCTATCAAAGTTTGCAACATACAAATGCTTGTAACTTTTTACTGGAGCGTCATAAAACCTCGAAATTTTGTAACAATAAAGTACTCGAGCCTCTTGTCAATTTAAGCCATCGCTCAAAGCTATGCTACCCTTGAGTCCCAAATCAAACACTGATAAAACTTCAAATGGCCCTAACTTCTATACGGTACGTCCTACACCTATCAAAGTTTGCAACATACAAATGCTTGTAAATTTTTACTGGAGCGTCATAAAACCTTGAAATTTTGTAACAATAAAGTACTCGAGCCTCTTGTCAATTTAAGCTATCGCTCAAAACTATGCTATCCTAGAGCCCCAAATCAAACACTGATAAAACTTCAAATGGCCCTAACTTCTATAAGGTACGTCCTACACCTATCAAAGTTTGCAACATACAAATGCTTGTATCTTTTTACTGGAGCGTCATAAAACCTTGAAGTTTTGTAACAATAAAGTACCCGAGCCTCTTGTCAATTTAAGCTATCGCTCAAAACTATGCTACCCTAGAGTCCCAAATCAAACACTGATAAAACTTCAAATGGCCCTAACTTCTATACGGTACGTCCTACACCTATCAAAGTTTGCAACATACAAATGCTTTTAACTTTTTACTGGAGCGTCATAAAACCTCGAAATTTTGTAACAATAAAGTACTCGAGCATCTTGTCAATTTAAGTTATCGCGCAAAACTATGCTACCCTAGAGTCCCAAATCAAACACTGATAAAACTTCAAACACCCCTAACTTCTATACGGTACGTCCTACACCTATCAAAGTTTGCAACATACAAATGCTTGTAACTTTTTACTGGAGCGTCATAAAACCTTGAAATTTTGTAACAATAAAGTACTCGAGCCTCTTGTCAATTTAAGCCATCGCTCAAAGCTATGCTACCCTTGAGTCCCAAATCAAACACTGATAAAACTTCAAATGGCCCTAACTTCTATACGGTACGTCCTACACCTATCAAAGTTTGCAACATACAAATGCTTGTAAATTTTTACTGGAGCGTCATAAAACCTTGAAATTTTGTAACAATAAAGTACTCGAGTCTCTTGTCAATTTAAGCTATCGCTCAAAACTATGCTACCCTAGAGTCCCAAATCAAACACTGATAAAACTTCAATTGACCCTAACTTCTATACGGTACGTCCTACACCTATCAAAGTTTGCAACATACAAATGCTTGTATCTTTTTACTGGAGCGTCATAAAACCTTGAAATTTTGTAACAATAAAGTACCCGAGCCTCTTGTCAATTTAAGCTATCGCTCAAAGCTATGCTACGCTTGAGTCCCAAATCAAACACTGATAAAACTTCAAATGGCCCTAACTTCTATACGGTACGTCCTACACCTATCAAAGTTTGCAACATACAAATGCTTTTAACTTTTTACTGGAGCGTCATAAAACCTTGAAATTGTGTAACAATAAAGTACTCGAGCATCTTGTCAATTTAAGTTATCGCTCAAAACTATGCTACCCTAGAGTCCCAAATCAAACACTGATAAAACTTCAAACACCCCTAACTTCTATACGGTACGTCCTATACCTATCAAAGTTTGCAACATACAAATGCTTGTAACTTTTTACTGGAGCGTCATAAGACCTCGAAATTTTGTAACAATAAAGTACTCGAGCCTCTTGTCAATTGAAGCCATCGCTCAAAGCTATGCTACCCTTGAGTCCCAAATCAAACACTGATAAAACTTCAAATGGCCCTAACTTCTATACGGTACGTCCTACACCTATCAAAGTTTGCAACATACAAATGCTTGTAAATTTTTACTGGAGCGTCATAAATCCTTGAAATTTTGTAACAATAAAGTACTCGAGCCTCTCGTCAATTTAAGCTATCGCTCAAAGCTATGCTACCCTAGAGTCCCAAATCAAACACTGATAAAACTTCAATTGACCCTAACTTCTATACGGTACGTCCTACACCTATCAAAGTTTGCAACATATAAATGCTTGTAACTTTTTACTGGAGCGTCATAAAACCTTGAAATTTTGTAACAATAAAGTACCCGAGCCTCTTGTCAATTTAAGCTATCGCTCAAAGCTATGCTACGCTTGAGTCCCAAATCAAACACTGATAAAACTTCAAATGGCCCTAACTTCTATACGGTACGTCCTACACCTATCAAAGTTTGCAACATACAAATGCTTTTAACTTTTTACTGGAGCGTCATAAAACCTTGAAATTGTGTAACAATAAAGTACTCGAGCATCTTGTCAATTTAAGTTATCGCTCAAAACTATGCTACCCTAGAGTCCCAAATCAAACACTGATAAAACTTCAAACACCCCTAACTTCTATACGGTACGTCCTATACCTATCAAAGTTTGCAACATACAAATGCTTGTAACTTTTTACTGGAGCGTCATAAGACCTCGAAATTTTGTAACAATAAAGTACTCGAGCCTCTTGTCAATTGAAGCCATCGCTCAAAGCTATGCTACCCTTGAGTCCCAAATCAAACACTGATAAAACTTCAAATGGCCCTAACTTCTATACGGTACGTCCTACACCTATCAAAGTTTGCAACATACAAATGCTTGTAACTTTTTACTGGAGCGTCATAAAACCTTGAAATTTTGTTACAATAAAGTACTCGAGCATCTTGTCAATTTAAGTTATCGCTCAAAGCTATGCTACCCTAGAGTCCCAAATCAAACACTCATAAAACTTCAAACGCCCCTAACTTCTATACGGTACGTCCTACACCTATCAAAGTTGGCAACATACAAATGCTTGTATCTTTTTATTGGAGCGTCATAAAACCTTGAAATTTTTAACAATAAAGTACCCGAGCCTCTTGTCAATTTAAGCTATCGCTCAAAGCTATGCTACCCTAGAGTCCCAAATCAAACACTGATAAAACTTCAAATGGCCCTAACTTCTATACGGTACGTCCTACACCTATCAAAGTTTGCAACATACAAATGCTTGTAACTTTTTACTGCAGCGTCATAAAACCTTGAAATTTTGTAACAAGAAAGTACTCGAGCCTCTTGTCAATTTAAGCCATCGCTCAAAGCTATGCTACCCTTGAGTCCCAAATCAAATACTGATAAAACTTCAAACGCCCCTAACTTCTTTACGGTACGTCCTACACCTATCAAAGTTTGCAACATACAAAGGCTTGTAACTTTTTACTGGATCCTCCTAAAACCTTGAAACTTTGTAACAATAAAGTACTCGAGCCTCTTGTCAATTTAAGCCATCGCTCAAAGCTATGCTACCCTTGAGTCCCAAATCAAACACTGATAAAACTTCAAACGCCCCTAACTTCTTTACGGTGCGTCCTACACCTATCAAAGTTTGCAACATACAAATGCTTGTAACTTTTTACTGGAGCGTCATAAAACCTTGAAATTTTGTTACAATAAAGTACTCGAGCATCTTGTCAATTTAAGTTATCGCTCAAAGCTATGCTACCCTAGAGTCCCAAATCAAACACTCATAAACCTTCAAACGCCCCTAACTTCTATACGGTACGTCCTACACCTATCAAAGTTGGCAACATACAAATGCTTGTATCTTTTTATTGGAGCGTCATAAAACCTTGAAATTTTTAACAATAAAGTACCCGAGCCTCTTGTCAATTTAAGCTATCGCTCAAAGCTATGCTACCCTAGAGTCCCAAATCAAACACTGATAAAACTTCAAATGGCCCTAACTTCTATACGGTACGTCCTACACCTATCAAAGTTTGCAACATACAAATGCGTGTAACTTTTTACTGCAGCGTCATAAAACCTTGAAATTCTGTAACAATAAAGTATTCGAGCCTCTTGTCAATTTAAGCTATCGCTCAAAGCTAAGCTACCCTTGAGTCCTAAATCAAACACTGATAAAACTTCAAACGCCCCTATCTTCTTTACGGTACGTCCTACACCTATCAAAGTTTGCAACATACAAATGCTTGTAACTTTTTACTGGAGCGTCATAAAACCTTGAAATTTTGTTACAATAAAGTACTCGAGCATCTTGTCAATTTAAGCTATCGCTCAAAGCTATGCTACCCTTGAGTCCCAAATCAAACACTGATAAAACTTCAAATTGCCCAAAATTTTATACGGTACGTCCTACACCAATCAAAGTTTGCAACATACAAATGCTTGTAAATTTTTACTGGAGCGTCATAGAACCTTGAAATTTTGTAACAATAACGTACTCGAGCCTCTTGTCAATTTAAGCCATCGCCCAAAGCTATGCTACCCTTGAGTCCCAAATCAAACACTGATAAAACTTCA
Source organism: Clusia tigrina (assembly GCA_920105625.2). Lineage (NCBI taxonomy): Eukaryota > Metazoa > Arthropoda > Insecta > Diptera > Clusiidae > Clusia > Clusia tigrina. Next base: position 95,198,044 of record OV050032.1, read on the forward strand.
AACGCCCCTAACTTCTTTACGATACGTCCTACACCTATCAAAGTTTGCAACATACAAATGCTTGAAACTTTTTACTGGAGCGTCATAAAACATTGAATTTTTGTAACAATAAAGTACTCGAGCCTCTTGTCAATTTAAGTTATCGCTCAAAGCTATGCTACCCTAGATTCCCAAATCCAACACTGATAAAACTTCAAATGGCCCTAACTTCTATACGGTACGTCCTACACCTATCAAAGTTTGCAACATACAAATGCTTGTAACTTTTTACTTTAGCGTCATAAAACATTGAAATTTTGTAACAATAAAGTACTCGAGCCTCTTGTCAATTTAAGTTATCGCTCAAAGCCATGCTACCCTAGAGTCCCAAATCAAACATTGATAAAACTTCAAATGGCCCTAACTTCTATACGGTACGTCCTACACTTATTAAAGTTTGCAACATACAAATGCTTGTAACTTTTTACTGGAGCGTCATAAAACCTTGAAATTTTGTAACAATAAAGTACCCGAGCCTCTTGTCAATTTAAGCTATCGCTCAAAGCTATGCTACCCTAGAGTCCCAAATCAAACACTGATAAATCTTCAAACACCTCTAACTTCTTTACGGAAGGTCCTACACCTATCAAAGTCTGCAACATACAAATGCTTGTAACTTTTTACTGGAGCGTCATAAAACCTTGAAATTTTGTAACAATAAAGTACTCGAGCCTCTTGTCAATTTAAGCCATCGCTCAAAGCCATGCTACCTTAGAGTCCCAAATCAAACACTGATAAAACTTCAAACGCCCCTAACTTCTTTACGGTACGTCCTACACCTATCAAAGTTTGCAACATACAAATGCTTGTAACTTTTTACTGGAGCGTCATAAAACCTTGAAATTTTGTAACAATAAAGTACCCGAGCCTCTTGTCAATTTAAGCTATCGCTCAAAGCTATGCTACCCTAGAATCCCAAATCAAACACGGATAAAACTTCAAATGGCCCTAACTTCTATACGGTACGTCCTACACCTATCAAAGTTTGCAATATACAAATGCTTGTAACTTTTTACTGGAGCGTCATAAAACCTTGAAATTTTGTAACAATAAAGTACTCGAGCCTCTTGTCAATTTTAGCCATCGCTCAAAGCTATGCTACCCTTGAGTCCCAAATCAAACACTGATAAAACTTCAAACGCCCCTAACTTCTTTACGGTGCGTCCTACACCTATCAAAGTTTGCAACATACAAATGCTTGAAACTTTTTACTGGATTTACTGGACTTCATAAAACATTGAAATTTTGTAACAATAAAGTACTCGAGCCTCTTGTCAATTTAAGTTATCGCTGAAAGCTATGCTACCCTAGAGTCCCAAATCCAACACTGATAAAACTTCAAATGGCCCTAACTTCTATACGGTATGTCCTACACCTATCAAAGTTTGCAACATACAAATGCTTGTAACTTTTTACTGGAGCGTCATAAAACCTGGAAATTTTGTAGCAATGAAGTACTCGAGCATCTTGTCAATTTAAGTTATCGCTCAAACCTATGCTACTCTAGAGTCCCAAATCAAACACTCATACAACTTCAAATGGCCCTAACTTCTATACGGTACGTCCTACACCTATCAAAGTTTGCAACATACAAATGCTTGTAACTTTTCACTGGAGCGTCATAAAACCTTGAAATTTTAGAACAATATAGTACCCGAGCCTTTTGTCAATTTAAGCTATCGCTCAAAACTATGCCACCCTTGAGTCCCAAATCAAACACTGATAAAACTTCAAACGCCCCTAACTTCTTTACGGTGCGTCCTACACCTATCAAAGTTTGCAACATACAAATGCGTGTAACTTTTTACTGGAGCGTCATAAAACCTTGAAATTCTGTAACAATAAAGTATTCGAACCTCTTGTCAATTTAAGCTATCGCTCAAAGCTAAGCTACCCTTGAGTCCCAAATCAAACACTGATAAAACTTCAAACGCCCCTAACTTCTTTACGGTACGTCCTACACCTATCAAAGTTTGCAACATACAAATGCTTGTAACTTTTTACTGGAGCGTCATAAAACCTTGAAATTTTGTTACAATAAAGTACTCGAGCATCTTGTCAATTTAAGCTATCGCTCAAAGCTATGCTACCCTTGAGTTCCAAATCAAACACTGATAAAACTTCAAATTGCCCAAACTTTTATACGGTACGATCTACACCAATCAAAGTTTGCAACATACAAATGCTTGTAAATTTTAACTGGAGCGTCATAGAACCTTGAAATTTTGTAACAATAAAGTACTCGAGCCTCTTGTCAATTTAAGACATCGCCCAAAGCAATGCTACCCTTGAGTCCCACATCAAACACTGATAAAACTTCAAATGGCCCTAACTTCTATACGGTATGTCCTACACCTTTCAAAGTTTGCAACATACAAATGCTTGTAACTTTTTACTGGAGCGCCATAAAACCTTGAAATTTTTTAACAATAAAGTACCCGAGCCTCTTGTCAATTTAAGCTATCGCTCAAAGCTATGCTACCCTAGAGTCCCAAATCAAACACTGATAAAACTTCAAACGCCCCTAACTTCTTTACGGTACGTCCTACACCTATCAAAGTTTGCAACATACAAATGCTTGAAACTTTTTACTGGAGCGTCATAAAACATTGAAATTTTGTAACAATAAAGTACTCGAGCCTCTTGTCAATTTAAGTTATCGCTCAAAGCTATGCTACCCTAGATTCCCAAAGCCAACACTGATAAAACTTCAAATGGCCCTAACTTCTATACGGTACGTCCTACACCTATCAAAGTTTGCAACATACAAATGCTTGTAACTTTTTACTTTAGCGTCATAAAACATTGAAATTTTGTAACAATAAAGTACTCGAGCCTCTTGTCAATTTAAGTTATCGCTCAAAGCCATGCTACCCTAGAGTCCCAAATCAAACACTGATAAAACTTCAAATGGCCCTAACTTCTATACGGTACGTCCTACACTTATCAAAGTTTGCAACATACAAATGCTTGTAACTTTTTACTGGAGCGTCATAAAACCTTGAAATTTTGTAACAATAAAGTACCCGAGCCTCTTGTCAATTTAAGCTATCGCTCAAAGCTATGCTACCCTAGAGTCCCAAATCAAACACTGATAAAACTTCAAACACCTCTAACTTCTTTACGGAACGTCCTACACCTATCAAAGTCTGCAACATACAAATGCTTGTAACTTTTTGCTGGAGCGTCATAAAACCTTGAAATTTTGTAACAATAAAGTACTCGAGCCTCTTGTCAATTTAAGCCATCGCTCAAAGCTATGCTACCTTAGAGTCCCAAATCAAACACTGATAAAACTTCAAACGCCCCTAACTTCTTTACGGTACGTCCTACACCCATCAAAGTTTGCAACATACAAATGCTTGTAACTTTTTACTGGAGCGTCATAAAACCTTGAAATTTTGTAACAATAAAGTACCCGAGCCTCTTGTCAATTTAAGCTATCGCTCAAAGCTATGCTACCCTAGAATCCCAAATCAAACACGGATAAAACTTCAAATGGCCCTAACTTCTATACGGTACGTCCTACACCTATCAAAGTTTGCAATATACAAATGCTTGTAACTTTTTACTGGAGCGTCATAAAACCTTGAAATTTTGTAACAATAAAGTACTCGAGCCTCTTGTCAATTTTAGCCATCGCTCAAAGCTATGCTACCCTTGAGTCCCAAATCAAACACTGATAAAACTTCAAACGCCCCTAACTTCTTTACGATACGTCCTACACCTATCAAAGTTTGCAACATACAAATGCTTGAAACTTTTTACTGGATTTACTGGACTTCATAAAACATTGAAATTTTGTAACAATAAAGTACTCGAGCCTCTTGTCAATTTAAGTTATCGCTGAAAGCTATGCTACCCTAGAGTCCCAAATCCAACACTGATAAAACTTCAAATGGCCCTAACTTCTATACGGTATGTCCTACACCTATCAAAGTTTGCAACATACAAATGCTTGTAACTTTTTACTGGAGCGTCATAAAACCTTGAAATTTTGTAACAATGAAGTACTCGAGCATCTTGTCAATTTAAGTTATCGCTCAAACCTATGCTACTCTAGAGTCCCAAATCAAACACTGATACAACTTCAAATGGCCCTAACTTCTATACGGTACGTCCTACACCTATCAAAGTTTGCAACATACAAATGCTTGTAACTTTTCACTGGAGCGTCATAAAACCTTGAAATTTTAGAACAATATAGTACCCGAGCCTTTTGTCAATTTAAGCTATCGCTCAAAACTATGCCACCCTTGAGTCCCAAATCAAACACTGATAAAACTTCAAACGCACCTAACTTCTATACGGTACGTCCTACACCTATCAAAGTTTGCAACATACAAATGCGTGTAACTTTTTACTGGAGCGTCATAAAACCTTGAAATTCTGTAACAATAAAGTATTCGAGCCTCTTGTCAATTTAAGCTATCGCTCAAAGCTAAGCTACCCTTGAGTCCCAAATCAAACACTGATAAAACTTCAAACGCCCCTAACTTCTATACGGTATGTCCTACACCTATCAAAGTTTGCAACATACAAATGCTTGTAACTTTTTACTGGAGCGTCATAAAACCTTGAAATTTTGTTACAATAAAGTACTCGAGCATCTTGTCAATTTAAGCTATCGCTCAAAGCTATGCTACCCTTGAGTCCCAAATCAAACACTGATAAAACTTCAAATTGCCCAAACTTTTATTCGGTACGATCTACACCAATCAAAGTTTGCAACATACAAATGCTTGTAAATTTTAACTGGAGCGTCATAGAACCTTGAAATTTTGTAACAATAAAGTACTCGAGCCTCTTGTCAATTTAAGACATCGCCCAAAGCAATGCTACCCTTGAGTCCCAAATCAAACACTGATAAAACTTCAAATGGCCCTAACTTCTATACGGTATGTCCTACACCTATCAAAGTTTGCAACATACAAATGCTTGTAACTTTTTACTGGAGCGCCATAAAACCTTGAAATTTTTTAACAATAAAGTACCCGAGCCTCTTGTCAATTTAAGCTATCGCTCAAAGCTATGCTACCCTAGAGTCCCAAATCAAACACTGATAAAACTTCAAACGCCCCTAACTTCTTTACGGTACGTCCTACACCTATCAAAGTTTGCAACATACAAATGCTTGAAACTTTTTACTGGAGCGTCATAAAACATTGAAATTTTGTAACAATAAAGTACTCGAGCCTCTTGTCAATTTAAGTTATCGCTCAAAACTAAGCAACACTAGATTCCCAAAGCCAACACTGATAAAACTTCAAATGGCCCTAACTTCTATACGGTACGTCCTACACCTATCAAAGTTTGCAACATACAAATGCTTGTAACTTTTTACTTTAGCGTCATAAAACATTGAAATTTTGTAACAATAAAGTACTCGAGCCTCTTGTCAATTTAAGTTATCGCTCAAAGCCATGCTACCCTAGAGTCCCAAATCAAACACTGATAAAACTTCAAATGGCCCTAACTTCTATACGGTACGTCCTACACTTATCAAAGTTTGCAACATACAAATGCTTGTAACTTTTTACTGGAGCGTCATAAAACCTTGAAATTTTGTAACAATAAAGTACCCGAGCCTCTTGTCAATTTAAGCTATCGCTCAAAGCTATGCTACCCTAGAGTCCCAAATCAAACACTGATAAAACTTCAAACACCTCTAACTTCTTTACGGAACGTCCTACACCTATCAAAGTCTGCAACATACAAATGCTTGTAACTTTTTACTGGAGCGTCATAAAACCTTGAAATTTTGTAACAATAAAGTACTCGAGCCTCTTGTCAATTTAAGCCATCGCTCAAAGCTATGCTACCTTAGAGTCCCAAATCAAACACTGATAAAACTTCAAACGCCCCTAACTTCTTTACGGTACGTCCTACACCCATCAAAGTTTGCAACATACAAATGCTTGTAACTTTTTACTGGAGCGTCATAAAACCTTGAAATTTTGTAACAATAAAGTACCCGAGCCTCTTGTCAATTTAAGCTATCGCTCAAAGCTATGCTACCCTAGAATCCCAAATCAAACACTGATAAAACTTCAAATGGCCCTAACTTCTATACGGTACGTCCTACACCTATCAAAGTTTGCAACATACAAATGCTTGTAACTTTTTACTGGAGCGTCATAAAACCTTGAAATTTTGTAACAATAAAGTACCCGAGCATCTTGTCAATTTAAGCCATCGCTCAAAGCTATGCTACCCTTGAGTCCCAAATCAAAAACTGATAAAACTGCAAATGGCCCTAACTTCTATACGGTACGTCCTACACCTATCAAAGATTGCAACATACAAATGCTTGTAACTTTTTACTGGAGCGTCATAAAACCTTGAAATTTTGTAACAATAAAGTAAACGAGCCTCTTATCAATTTAAGCCATCGCTCAAAGCTATGCTACCCTTGAGTCCCAAATCAAACACTGATAAAACTTCAAACGCCCCTAACTTCTATACGGTACTTCCTACACCTATCAAAGTTTGCAACATACAAATGCTTGTAACTTTTTACTGGAGCGTCATAAAACCTTGAAATTTTGTAACAATAAAGTACTCGAGCCTCTTGTCAATTTAAGCCATCGCTCAAAGCTATGCTACCCTTGAGTCCCAAATCAAACACTGATAAAACTTCAAACGCCCCTAACTTCTTTACGGTACGTCCTACACCTATCAAACTTTGCAACATACAAATGCTTGTAAGTTTTTACTGGAGCGTCATAAAACCTTGAAATTTTGTAACAATAAAGTACCCGAGCCTCTTGTCAATTTAAGCTATCGCTCAAAGCTATGCTACCCTAGAGTCCCAAATCAAACACTGATGAAACTTCAAATGGCCCTAACTTCTATACGATACGTCATACACCTATCAAAGTTTGCAACATACAAATGCTTGTAACTTTTTACTGGAGCGCCATAAAACCTTGAAATTTTGTAACAATAAAGTACTCGAGCATCTTGTCAATTTAAGTTATCGCTCAAAGCTATGCTACCCTAGAGTCCCAAATCAAACACTCATAAACCTTCAAACGCCCCTAACTTCTATACGGTACGTCCTACACCTATCAAAGTTGGCAACATACAAATGCTTGTATCTTTTTATTGGAGCGTCATAAAACCTTGAAATTTTTAACAATAAAGTACCCGAGCCTCTTGTCAATTTAAGCTATCGCTCAAAGCTATGCTACCCTAGAGTCCCAAATCAAACACTGATAAAACTTCAAATGGCCCTAACTTCTATACGGTACGTCCTACACCTATCAAAGTTTGCAACATACAAATGCTTGTAACTTTTTACTGCAGCGTCATAAAACCTTGAAATTTTGTAACAAGAAAGTACTCGAGCCTCTTGTCAATTTAAGCCATCGCTCAAAGCTATGCTACCCTTGAGTCCCAAATCAAATACTGATAAAACTTCAAACGCCCCTAACTTCTTTACGGTACGTCCTACACCTATCAAAGTTTGCAACATACAAAGGCTTGTAACTTTTTACTGGATCTTCCTAAAACCTTGAAACTTTGTAACAATAAAGTACTCGAGCCTCTTGTCAATTTAAGCCATCGCTCAAAGCTATGCTACCCTTGAGTCCCAAATCAAACACTGATAAAACTTCAAACGCCCCTAACTTCTTTACGGTGCGTCCTACACCTATCAAAGTTTGCAACATACAAATGCGTGTAACTTTTTACTGGAGCGTCATAAAACCTTGAAATTCTGTAACAATAAAGTATTCGAGCCTCTTGTCAATTTAAGCTATCGCTCAAAGCTAAGCTACCCTTGAGTCCTAAATCAAACACTGATAAAACTTCAAACGCCCCTAACTTCTTTACGGTACGTCCTACACCTATCAAAGTTTGCAACATACAAATGCTTGTAACTTTTTACTGGAGCGTCATAAAACCTTGAAATTTTGTTACAATAAAGTACTCGAGCATCTTGTCAATTTTAGCTATCGCTCAAAGCTATGCTACCCTTGAGTCCCAAATCAAACACTGATAAAATTTCAAATTGCCCAAACTTTTATACGGTACGTCCTACACCAATGAAAGTTTGCAACATACAAATGCTTGTAAATTTTTACTGGAGCGTCATAGAACCTTGAAATTTTGTAACAATAAAGTACTCGAGCCTCTTGTCAATTTAAGCCATCGCCCAAAGCTATGCTACCCTTGAGTCCCAAATCAAACACTGATAAAACTTCAAACGCCCCTAACTTCTTTACGATACGTCCTACACCTATCAAAGTTTGCAACATACAAATGCTTGAAACTTTTTACTGGAGCGTCATAAAACATTGAAATTTTGTAACAATAAAGTACTCGAGCCTCTTGTCAATTTAAGTTATCGCTCAAAGCTATGCTACCCTAGATTCCCAAATCCAACACTGATAAAACTTCAAATGGCCCTAACGTCTATACGGTGCGTCCTACACCTATCAAAGTTTGCAACATACAAATGCTTGTAACTTTTTACTTTAGCGTCATAAAACATTGAAATTTTGTAACAATAAAGTACTCGAGCCTCTTGTCAATTTAAGTTATCGCTCAAAGCCATGCTACCCTAGAGTCCCAAATCAAACACTGATAAAACTTCAAATGGCCCTAACTTCTATACGGTACGTCCTACACTTATTAAAGTTTGCAACATACAAATGCTTGTAACTTTTTACTGGAGCGTCATAAAACCTTGAAATTTTGTAACAATAAAGTACCCGAGCCTCTTGTCAATTTAAGCTATCGCTCAAAGCTATGCTACCCTAGAGTAACAAATCAAACACTGATAAAACTTCAAACACCTCTAACTTCTTTACGGAAGGTCCTACACCTATCAAAGTCTGCAACATACAAATGCTTGTAACTTTTTACTGGAGCGTCATAAAACCTTGAAATTTTGTAACAATAAAGTACTCGAGCCTCTTGTCAATTTAAGCCATCGCTCAAAGCTATACTACCTTAGAGTCCCAAATCAAACACTGATAAAACTTCAAACGCCCCTAACTTCTTTACGGTACGTCCTACACCTATCAAAGTTTGCAACATACAAATGCTTGTAACTTTTTACTGGAGCGTCATAAAACCTTGAAATTTTGTAACAATAAAGTACCCGAGCCTCTTGTCAATTTAAGCTATCGCTCAAAGCTATGCTACCCTAGAATCCCAAATCAAACACGGATAAAACTTCAAATGGCCCTAACTTCTATACGGTACGTCCTATACCTATCAAAGTTTGCAATATACAAATGCTTGTAACTTTTTACTGGAGCGTCATAAAACATTGAAATTTTGTAACAATAAAGTACTCGAGCCTCTTGTCAATTTAAGTTATCGCTGAAAGCTATGCTACCCTAGAGTCCCAAATCCAACACTGATAAAACTTCAAATGGCCCTAACTTCTATACGGTATGTCCTACACCTATCAAAGTTTGCAACATACAAATGCTTGTAACTTTTTACTGGAGCGTCATAAAACCTTGAAATTTTGTAACAATGAAGTACTCGAGCATCTTGTCAATTTAAGTTATCGCTCAAACCTATGCTACTCTAGAGTCCCAAATCAAACACTGATACAACTTCAAATGGCCCTAACTTCTATACGGTACGTCCTACACCTATCAAAGTTTGCAACATACAAATGCTTGTAACTTTTTACTGGAGCGTCATAAAACCTTGAAATTTTAGAACAATATAGTACCCGAGCCTTTTGTCAATTTAAGCTATCGCTCAAAACTATGCCACCCTAGAATCCCAAATCAAACACTGATAAAACTTCAAACGCCCCTAACTTCTTTACGGTACGTCCTACACCTATCAAAGTTTGCAACATACAAATGCTTGTAACTTTTTACTGGAGCGTCATAAAACCTTGAAATTTTGTAACAATAAAGTACCCGAGGATCTTGTCAATTTAAGCTATCGCTCAAAACTATGCTACCCTAGAGTCCCAAATCAAAAACTGATAAAACTTCAAACGCCCCTAAATTCTTTACGGTACGTCCTACACCTATCAAAGTTTGCAACATACAAATGCTTGTAACTTTTTACTGGAGCGTCATAAAACCTTGAAATTTTGTAACAATAAAGTACTCGAGCCTCTTGTCAATTTAAGCCATCGCTCAAAGCTATGCTACCCTTGAGTCCCAAATCAAACACTGATAAAACTTCAAACGCCCCTAACTTCTTTACGGTACGTCCTACACCTATCAAAGTTTGCAACATACAAATGCTTGTAAATTTTTCTGGAGCGTCCTAAAACCGTGAAATTTTGTAACAATGAAGTACCCGAGCCTCTTGTCAATTTAAGCCATCGCTCTAAGCTATGCTACCCTTGAGTCCCAAATCAAACACTGATAAAACTTCAAACGCACAGAACTTCTTTACGGTACGTCCTACACCTATCAAAGTTGGCAACATACAAATGCTTGTAACTTTTTACTTTAGCGTCATAAAACCTTGAAATTTTGTAACAATAAAGTACCCGAGGCTCTTGTCAATTTAAGCTATCGCTCAAAACTATGCTACCCTAGAGTCCCAAATCAAACACTGATAAAACTTCAAACGCCCCTAACTTTTTAAGGTACGTCCTACACCTATCAAAGTTTGCAACATACAAATGCTTGTAACTTTTTACTGGAGCGTCATAAAACCTTGAAATTTTGTAACAATAAAGTACTCGAGCCTCTTGTCAATTTAAGCCATCGCTCAAAGCTATGCTACCCTTGAGTCCCAAATCAAACACTGATAAAACTTCAAACGCCCCTAACTTCTTTACGGTACGTCCTACACCTATCAAAGTTGGCAACATTCAAATGCTTGTAACATTTTACTGGAGCGTCATAAAACCTTGAAATTTTGTAACAATAAAGTACTCGAGCCTCTTGTTAATTTAAGCCATCGCTCAAAGCTATGCTACCCTTGAGTTCCAAATCAAACACTGATAAAACTTCAAACGCCCCTAACTTCTTTACGGTACGTCCTACACCTATCAAAGTTGGCAACATACAAATGCTTGTATCTTTTTACTGGAGCGTCATAAAACCTTGAAATTTTGTAACAATAAAGTACCCGAGCATCTTGTCAATTTAAGCCACCGCTCAAAGCTATGCTACCCTAGAGTCCCACATCAAACACTGATAAAACTTCAAATGGCCCTAACTTCTATACGGTACGTCCTACACCTACCAAAGTTTGCAATATACAAATGCTTGTATCTTTTTTCTAGAGCGTCATAAAACCTTGAAATTTTGTTACAATAAAGTACTCGAGCATCTTGTCAATTTTAGCTATCGCTCAAAGCTATGCTACCCTTGAGTCCCAAATCAAACACTGATAAAACTTCAAATTGCCCAAACTTTTATACGGTACGTCCTACACCAATGAAAGTTTGCAACATACAAATGCTTGAAACTTTTTACTGGAGCGTCATAAAACATTGAAATTTTGTAACAATAAAGTACTCGAGCCTCTTGTCAATTTAAGCTATCGCTCAAAAATATGCCACCCTAGAATCCCAAATCAAACACTGATAAAACTTCAAACGCCCCTAACTTCTTTACGGAAGGTCCTACACCTATCAAAGTCTGCAACATACAAATGCTTGTAACTTTTTACTGGAGCGTCATAAAACCTTGAAATTTTGTAACAATAAAGTACTCGAGCCTCTTGTCAATTTAAGCCATCGCCCAAAGCTATGCTACCCTTGAGTCCCAAATCAAACACTGATAAAACTTCAAACGCCCCTAACTTCTTTACGATACGTCCTACACCTATCAAAGTTTGCAACATACAAATGCTTGAAACTTTTTACTGGAGCGTCATAAAACATTGAAATTTTGTAACAATAAAGTACTCGAGCCTCTTGTCAATTTAAGTTATCGCTCAAAGCTATGCTACCCTAGATTCCCAAATCCAACACTGATAAAACTTCAAATGGCCCTAACGTCTATACGGTGCGTCCTACACCTATCAAAGTTTGCAACATACAAATGCTTGTAACTTTTTACTTTAGCGTCATAAAACATTGAAATTTTGTAACAATAAAGTACTCGAGCCTCTTGTCAATTTAAGTTATCGCTCAAAGCCATGCTACCCTAGAGTCCCAAATCAAACACTGATAAAACTTCAAATGGCCCTAACTTCTATACGGTACGTCCTACACTTATTAAAGTTTGCAACATACAAATGCTTGTAACTTTTTACTGGAGCGTCATAAAACCTTGAAATTTTGTAACAATAAAGTACCCGAGCCTCTTGTCAATTTAAGCTATCGCTCAAAGCTATGCTACCCTAGAGTCCCAAATCAAACACTGATAAAACTTCAAACGCCCCTAACTTCTTTACGGTACGTCCTACACCTATCAAAGTTTACAACAGACAAATGCTTGTAACTTTTTACTGGAGCGTCATAAAACCTTGAAATTTTGTAACAATAAAGTACCCGAGCCTCTTGTCAATTTAAGCTATCGCTCAAAGCTATGCTACCCTAGAATCCCAAATCAAACACGGATAAAACTTCAAATGGCCCTAACTTCTATACGGTACGTCCTATACCTATCAAAGTTTGCAATATACAAATGCTTGTAACTTTTTACTGGAGCGTCATAAAACATTGAAATTTTGTAACAATAAAGTACTCGAGCCTCTTGTCAATTTAAGTTATCGCTGAAAGCTATGCTACCCTAGAGTCCCAAATCCAACACTGATAAAACTTCAAATGGCCCTAACTTCTATACGGTATGTCCTACACCTATCAAAGTTTGCAACATACAAATGCTTGTAACTTTTTACTGGAGCGTCATAAAACCTTGAAATTTTGTAACAATGAAGTACTCGAGCATCTTGTCAATTTAAGTTATCGCTCAAACCTATGCTACTCTAGAGTCCCAAATCAAACACTGATACAACTTCAAATGGCCCTAACTTCTATACGGTACGTCCTACACCTATCAAAGTTTGCAACATACAAATGCTTGTAACTTTTTACTGGAGCGTCATAAAACCTTGAAATTTTAGAACAATATAGTACCCGAGCCTTTTGTCAATTTAAGCTATCGCTCAAAACTATGCCACCCTAGAATCCCAAATCAAACACTGATAAAACTTCAAACGCCCCTAACTTCTTTACGGTACGTCCTACACCTATCAAAGTTTGCAACATACAAATGCTTGTAACTTTTTACTGGAGCGTCATAAAACCTTGAAATTTTGTAACAATAAAGTACCCGAGGATCTTGTCAATTTAAGCTATCGCTCAAAGCTATGCTACCCTTGAGTCCCAAATCAAACACTGATAAAACTTCAAACGCCCCTAACTTCTTTACGGTACGTCCTACACCTATCAAAGTTTGCAACATACAAATGCTTGTAAATTTTTCTGGAGCGTCCTAAAACCGTGAAATTTTGTAACAATGAAGTACCCGAGCCTCTTGTCAATTTAAGCCATCGCTCAAAGCTATGCTACCCTTGAGTCCCAAATCAAACACTGATAAAACTTCAAACGCACAGAACTTCTTTACGGTACGTCCTACACCTATCAAAGTTGGCAACATACAAATGCTTGTAACTTTTTACTTTAGCCTCATAAAACCTTGAAATTTTGTAACAATAAAGTACCCGAGGCTCTTGTCAATTTAAGCTATCGCTCAAAACTATGCTACCCTAGAGTCCCAAATCAAACACTGATAAAACTTCAAACGCCCCTAACTTTTTACGGTACGTCCTACACCTATCAAAGTTTGCAACATACAAATGCTTGTAACTTTTTACTGGAGCGTCATAAAACCTTGAAATTTTGTAACAATAAAGTACTCGAGCCTCTTGTCAATTTAAGCCATCGCTCAAAGCTATGCTACCCTTGAGTCCCAAATCAAACACTGATAAAACTTCAAACGCCCCTAACTTCTTTACGGTACGTCCTACACCTATCAAAGTTGGCAACATACAAATGCTTGTATCTTTTTACTGGAGCGTCATAAAACCTTGAAATTTTGTAACAATAAAGTACCCGAGCATCTTGTCAATTTAAGCCACTGCTCAAAGCTATGCTACCCTAGAGTCCCACATCAAACACTGATAAAACTTCAAATGGCCCTAACTTCTATACGGTACGTCCTACACCTACCAAAGTTTGCAATATACAAATGCTTGTATCTTTTTTCTAGAGCGTCATAAAACCTTGAAATTTTTTAACAATAAAGTACCCGAGCCTCTTGTCAATTTAAGCTATCGCTCAAAGCTATGCTACCCCTGGGGTCCCAAATCAAACACTGATAAAACTTCAAACGCCCCTAACTTCTATACGGTACGTCCTACACCTATCAAAGTTTGCAACATACAAATGCTTGGAACTTTTTACTGGAGCGTCATAAAACCTTGAAATTTTGTAACAATAAAGTACTCGAGCCTCTTGTCAATTTAAGTTATCGCTCAAAGCTATGCTACCCTAGAGTCCCAAATCAAATACTGATAAAACTTCAAATGGCCCTAACTTCTATACGGTACGTCCTACACCTATCAAAGTTGGCAACATTCAAATGCTTGTAACTTTTACTGGAGCGTCATAAAACCTTGAAATTTTGTAACAATAAAGTACCCGAGCCTCTTGTCAATTTAAGCTATCGCTCAAAGCTATGTTACCCTTGAGTCCCAAATCAAACACTGATAAAACTTCAAACGCCCCTAACTTCTATACGGTACGTCCTACACCTATCAAAGTTTGCAACATACAAATGCTTGTAACTTTTTACTGGAGCGTCATAAAACCTTGAAATTTTGTAACAATAAAGTACTCGAGCCTCTTGCCAATTTTAGCCATCGCTCAAAGCTATGCTACCCTTGAGTCCCAAATCAAACACTGATAAAACTTCAAACGCCCCTAACTTCTTTACGAAAAGTCCTACACCTATCAAAGTTTGCAACATACAAATGCTTGAAACTTTTTACTGGAGCGTCATAAAACATTGAAATTTTGTAACAATAAAGTACTCGAGCCTCTTGTCAATTTAAGTTATCGCTGAAAGCTATGCTACCCTAGAGTCCCAAATCCAACACTGATAAAACTTCAAATGGCCCTAACTTCTATACGGTATGTCCTACACTTATCAAAGTGTGCAACATACAAATGCTTGTAACTTTTTACTGGAGCGCCATAAAACCTTGAAATTTTTTAACAATAAAGTACCCGAGCCTCTTGTCAATTTAAGCTATCGCTCAAAGCTATGGTACCCTAGAATCCCAAATCAAACACTGATAAAACTTCAAATGGCCCGAACTTCTTTACGGTACGTCCTACACCTATCAAAGTTTGCAACATACAAATGCTTGTAACTTTTTACTGGAGCGTCATAAAACCTTGAAATTTTGTAACAATAAAGTACTCGAGCCTCTTGTCAATTTAAGCCATCGCTCAAAGCTATGCTACCCTTGAGTCCCAAATCAAACACTGATAAAACTTCAAACGCCCCTAACTTCTTTACGGTACGTCCTACACCTATCAAAGTTGGCAACATACAAATGCTTGTAACTTTTTAATTTAGCGTCATAAAACCTTGAAATTTTGTAACAATAAAGTACCCGAGCCTCTTGTCAATTTAAGCTATCGCTCAAAACTATGCTACCCTAGAGTCCCAAATCAAACACTGATAAAACTTCAAACGCCCCTAACTTTTTACGGTACGTCCTACACCTATCAAAGTTTGCAACATACAAATGCTTGTAACTTTTTACTGGAGCGTCATAAAACCTTGAAATTTTGTAACAATAAAGTACTCGAGCCTCTTGTCAATTTAAGCCATCGCTCAAAGCTATGCTACCCTTGAGTCCCAAATCAAACACTGATAAAACTTCAAACGCCCCTAACTTCTTTACGGTACGTCCTACACCTATCAAAGTTGGCAACATTCAAATGCTTGTAACATTTTACTGGAGCGTCATAAAACCTTGAAATTTTGTAACAATAAAGTACTCGAGCCTCTTGTCAATTTAAGCCATCGCTCGAAGCTATGCTACCCTTGAGTCCCAAATCAAACACTGATAAAACTTCAAACGCCCCTAACTTATTTATGGTACGTCCTACACCTATCAAAGTTGGCAACATACAAATGCTTGTATCTTTTTACTGGAGCGTCATAAAACCTTGAAATTTTGTAACAATAAAGTACCCGAGCATCTTGTCAATTTAAGCCACCGCTCAAAGCTATGCTACCCTAGAGTCCCACATCAAACACTGATAAAACTTCAAATGGCCCTAACTTCTATATGGTACGTCCTACACCTACCAAAGTTTGCAATATACAAATGCTTGTATCTTTTTTCTAGAGCGTCATAAAACCTTGAAATTTTTTAACAATAAAGTACCCGAGCCTCTTGTCAATTTAAGCTATCGGTCAAAGCTATGCTACCCCTGGGGTCCCAAATCAAACACTGATAAAACTTCAAACGCCCCTAACTTCTATACGGTACGTCCTACACCTATCAAAGTTTGCAACATACAAATGCTTGGAACTTTTTACTGGAGCGTCATAAAACCTTGAAATTTTGTAACAATAAAGTACTCGAGCCTCTTGTCAATTTAAGTTATCGCTCAAAGCTATGCTACCCTAGAGTCCCAAATCAAATACTGATAAAACTTCAAATGGCCCTAACTTCTATACGTTACGTCCTACACCTATCAAAGTTGGCAACATTCAAATGCTTGTAACTTTTTACTGGAGCGTCATAAAACCTTGAAATTTTGTAACAATAAAGTACCCGAGCCTCTTGTCAATTTAAACTATCGCCCAAAGCTATGCTACCCTTGAGTCCCAAATCAAACACTGATCAAACTTCAAACGCCCCTAACTTCTATACGGTACGTCCTACACCTATCAAAGTTTGCAACATACAAATGCTTGTAACTTTTTACTGGAGCGTCATAAAACCTTGAAACTTTGTAACAATAAAGTACTCGAGCCTCTTGCCAATTTTAGCCATCGCTCAAAGCTATGCTACCCTTGAGTCCCAAATCAAACACTGATAAAACTTCAAAAGCCCCTAACTTCTTTACGATACGTCCTACACCTATCAAAGTTTGCAACATACAAATGCTTGAAACTTTTTACTGGAGCGTCATAAAACATTGAAATTTTGTAACAATAAACTACTCGAGCCTCTTGTCAATTTAAGTTATCGTTGAAAGCTATGCTACCCTAGAGTCCCAAATCCAACACTGATAAAACTTCAAATGGCCGTAACTTCTATACGGTATGTCCTACACCTATCAAAGTGTGCAACATACAAATGCTTGTAACTTTTTACTGGAGCGCCATAAAACCTTGAAATTTTTTAACAATAAAGTACCCGAGCCTCTTGTCAATTTAAGCTATCGCTCAAAGCTATGCTACCCTTGAGTCCCAAATCAAACACTGATAAAACTTCATATGGCCCTAACTTCTATACGGTACGTCCTACACCTATCAAAGTTTGCAACATACAAATGCTTGTAACTTTTTACTGGAGCGTCATAAAACCTTAACATTTTGTAACAATAAAGTACTCGAGCCTCTTGTCAATTTAAGCCATCGCTCAAAGCTATGCTACCCTTGAGTCCCAAATCAAACACTGATAAAACTTCATATGGCCCTAACTTCTATACGGTACGTCCTACACCTATCAAAGTTTGCAACATACAAATGCTTGTAACTTTTTACTGGAGTGTCATAAAACCTTGAAATTTTGTAACAATGAAGTACTCGAGCATCTTGTCAATTTAAGTTATGGCTCAAAGCTATGGTACCCTAGAGTCCCAAATCAAACACTGATAAAACTTCAAATGGCCCTAACTTTTATATGGTACGTCCTACACCTATCAAAGTTTGCAACATACAAATGCTTGTATCTTTTTACTGGAGCGCCATAAAACCTTGAAATTTTGTAACAATGAAGTACTCGAGCCTCTTGTCAATTTAAGCTATCGCTCAAAAATATGCCACCCTAGAATCCCAAATCAAACACTGATAAAACTTCAAACGCCCCTAACTTCTTTACGGTACGTCCTACACCAATCAAAGTTTGCAACATACAAATGCTTGTAACTTTTTCCTGGAGCGTCATAAAACCTTAAAATTTTGTAACAATAAAGTACCCGAGGATCTTGTCAATTTAAGCTATCGCTCAAAACTATGCTACCCTTGAGTCCCAAATCAAACACTGATAAAACTTTAAACGCCCCTAACTTCTTTACGGTACGTCTTACACCTATCAAAGTTGGCAACATACAAATGCTTGTAATTTTTTACTTTAGCGTCATAAAACCTTGAAATTTTGTAACAATAAAGTACCCGAGCCTCTTGTCAATTTAAGCTATCGCTCAAAACTATGCTACCCTAGAGTCCCAAATCAAACACTGATAAAACTTCAAACGCCCCTAACTTTTTACGGTACGTCCTACACCTCTCAAAGTTTGCAACATACAAATGCTTGTAACTTTTTACTGGAGCGTCATAAAACCTTGAAATTTTGTAACAATAAAGTACTCGAGCCTCTTGTCAATTTAAGCCATCGCTCAAAGCTATGCTACCCTTGAGTCCCAAATCAAACACTGATAAAACTTCAAACGCCCCTAACTTCTTTACGGTACGTCCTACACCTATCAAAGTTGGCAACATTCAAATGCTTGTAACATTTTACTGGAGCGTCATAAAACCTTGAAATTTTGTAACAATAAAGTACTCGAGCCTCTTGTCAATTTAAGCCATCGCTCAAAGCTATGCTACCCTTGAGTCCCAAATCAAACACTGATAAAACTTCAAACGCCCCTAACTTCTTTACGGTACGTCCTACACCTATCAAAGTTGGAAACATACAAATGCTTGTAACTTTTTACTGGAGCGTCATAAAACCTTGAAATTTTGTAACAATAAAGTACCCGAGCATCTTGTCAATTTAAGCCACCGCTCACAGCTATGCTACCCTAGAGTCCCACATCAAACACTGATAAAACTTCAAATGGCCCTAACTTCTATACGGTACGTCCTACACCTACCAAAGTTTGCAATATACAAATGCTTGTATCTTTTTTCTAGAGCGTCATAAAACCTTGAAATTTTTTAACAATAAAGTACCCGAGCCTCTTGTCAATTTAAGCTATCGCTCAAAGCTATGCTACCCCTGGGGTCCCAAATCAAACACTGATAAAACTTCAAACGCCCCTAACTTCTATACGGTACGTCCTACACCTATCAAAGTTTGCAACATACAAATGCTTGGAACTTTTTACTGGAGCGTCATAAAACCTTGAAATTTTGTAACAATAAAATACTCGAACCTCTTGTCAATTTAAGTTATCGCTCAAAGCTATGCTACCCTAGAGTCCCAAATCAAACACTGATAAAACTTCAAGTGGCCCTAACTTCTATACGGTACGTCCTCCACCTATCAAAGTTTGCAACATACAAATGCTTGTAACTTTTTACTGGAGCGTCATAAAACCTTAACATTTTGTAACAATAAAGTACTCGAGCCTCTTGTCAATTTAAGCCATCGCTCAAAGCTATGCTACCCTTGAGTCCCAAATCAAACACTGATAAAACTTCATATGGCCCTAACTTCTATACGGTACGTCCTACACCTATCAAAGTTTGCAACATACAAATGCTTGTAACTTTTTACTGGAGCGTCATAAAACCTTGAAATTTTGTAACAATGAAGTACTCGAGCATCTTGTCAATTTAAGTTATGGCTCAAAGCTATGGTACCCTAGAGTCCCAAATCAAACACTGATAAAACTTCAAATGGCCCTAACTTTTATATGGTACGTCCTACACCTATCAAAGTTTGCAACATACAAATGCTTGTATCTTTTTACTGGAGCGCCATAAAACCTTGAAATTTTGTAACAATGAAGTACTCGAGCCTCTTGTCAATTTAAGCCATCGCTCAAAGCTATGCTACTCTAGAGTCCCAAATCAAACAAAGATACAACTTCAAATGGCCCTAACTTCTATACGGTACGTCCTACACCTATCAAAGTTTGCAACATACAAATGCTTGTCACTTTTTACTGGAGCGTCATAAAACCTTGAAATTTTAGAACAATATAGTACCCGAGCCTCTTGTCAATTTAAGCTATCGCTCAAAAATATGCCACCCTAGAATCCCAAATCAAACACTGATAAAACTTCAAACACCCCTAACTTCTTTACGGTACGTCCTACACCAATCAAAGTTTGCAACAAACAAATGCTTGTAACTTTTTCCTGGAGCGTCATAAAACCTTAAAATTTTGTAACAATAAAGTACCCGAGGATCTTGTCAATTTAAGCTATCGCTCAAAACTATGCTACCCTTGAGTCCCAAATCAAACACTGATAAAACTTTAAACGCCCCTAACTTCTTTACGGTACGTCCTACACCTATCAAAGTTGGCAACATACAAATGCTTGTAATTTTTTACTTTAGCGTCATAAAACCTTGAAATTTTGTAACAATAAAGTACCCGAGCCTCTTGTCAATTTAAGCTATCGCTCAAAACTATGCTACCCTAGAGTCCCAAATCAAACACTGATAAAACTTCAAACGCCCCTAACTTTTTACGGTACGTCCTACACCTCTCAAAGTTTGCAACATACAAATGCTTGTAACTTTTTACTGGAGCGTCATAAAACCTTGAAATTTTGTAACAATAAAGTACTCGAGCCTCTTGTCAATTTAAGCCATCGCTCAAAGCTATGCTACCCTTGAGTCCCAAATCAAACACTGATAAAACTTCAAACGCCCCTAACTTCTTTACGGTACGTCCTACACCTATCAAAGTTGGCAACATTCAAATGCTTGTAACATTTTACTGGAGCGTCATAAAACCTTGAAATTTTGTAACAATAAAGTACTCGAGCCTCTTGTCAATTTAAGCCATCGCTCAAAGCTATGCTACCCTTGAGTCCCAAATCAAACACTGATAAAACTTCAAACGCCCCTAACTTCTTTACGGTACGTCCTACACCTATCAAAGTTGGAAACATACAAATGCTTGTATCTTTTTACTGGAGCGTCATAAAACCTTGAAATTTTGTAACAATAAAGTACCCGAGCATCTTGTCAATTTAAGCCACCGCTCACAGCTATGCTACCCTAGAGTCCCACATCAAACACTGATAAAACTTCAAATGGCCCTAACTTCTATACGGTACGTCCTATACCTACCAAAGTTTGCAATATACAAATGCTTGTATCTTTTTTCTAGAGCGTCATAAAACCTTGAAATTTTTTAACAATAAAGTACCCGAGCCTCTTGTCAATTTAAGCTATCGCTCAAAGCTATGCTACCCCTGGGGTCCCAAATCAAACACTGATAAAACTTCAAACGCCCCTAACTTCTATACGGTACGTCCTACACCTATCAAAGTTTGCAACATACAAATGCTTGGAACTTTTTACTGGAGCGTCATAAAACCTTGAAATTTTGTAACAATAAAATACTCGAACCTCTTGTCAATTTAAGTTATCGCTCAAAGCTATGCTACCCTAGAGTCCCAAATCAAACACTGATAAAACTTCAAGTGGCCCTAACTTCTATACGGTACGTCCTCCACCTATCAAAGTTTGCAACATACAAATGCTTGTAACTTTTTACTGGAGCGTCATAAAACCTTAACATTTTGTAACAATAAAGTACTCGAGCCTCTTGTCAATTTAAGCCATCGCTCAAAGCTATGCTACCCTTGAGTCCCAAATCAAACACTGATAAAACTTCATATAGCCCTAACTTCTATACGGTACGTCCTACACCTATCAAAGTTTGCAACATACAAATGCTTGTAACTTTTTACTGGAGCGTCATAAAACCTTGAAATTTTGTAACAATGAAGTACTCGAGCATCTTGTCAATTTAAGTTATGGCTCAAAGCTATGGTACCCTAGAGTCCCAAATCAAACACTGATAAAACTTCAAATGGCCCTAACTTTTATATGGTACGTCCTACACCTATCAAAGTTTGCAACATACAAATGCTTGTATCTTTTTACTGGAGCGCCATAAAACCTTGAAATTTTGTAACAATGAAGTACTCGAGCCTCTTGTCAATTTAAGCCATCGCTCAAAGCTATGCTCTAGAGTCCCAAATCAAACAAAGATACAACTTCAAATGGCCCTAACTTCTATACGGTACGTCCTACACCTATCAAAGTTTGCAACATACAAATGCTTGTCACTTTTTACTGGAGCTTCATAAAACCTTGAAATTTTAGAACAATATAGTACCCGAGCCTCTTGTCAATTTAAGCTATCGCTCAAAAATATGCCACCCTAGAATCCCAAAACAAACACTGATAAAACTTCAAACGCCCCTAACTTCTTTACGGTACGTCCTACACCAATCAAAGTTTGCAACATACAAATGCTTGTAACTTTTTCCTGGAGCGTCATAAAACCTTAAAATTTTGTAACAATAAAGTACCCGAGGATCTTGTCAATTTAAGCTATCGCTCAAAACTATGCTACCCTTGAGTCCCAAATCAAACACTGATAAAACTTTAAACGCCCCTAACTTCTTTACGGTACGTCCTACACCTATCAAAGTTGGCAACATACAAATGCTTGTAATTTTTTACTTTAGCGTCATAAAACCTTGAAATTTTGTAACAATAAAGTACCCGAGCCTCTTGTCAATTTAAGCTATCGCTCAAAACTATGCTACCCTAGAGTCCCAAATCAAACACTGATAAAACTTCAAACGCCCCTAACTTTTTACGGTACGTCCTACACCTCTCAAAGTTTGCAACATACAAATGCTTGTAACTTTTTACTGGAGCGTCATAAAACCTTGAAATTTTGTAACAATAATGTACTCGAGCCTCTTGTCAATTTAAGCCATCGCTCAAAGCTATGCTACCCTTGAGTCCCAAATCAAACACTGATAAAACTTCAAACGCCCCTAACTTCTTTACGGTACGTCCTACACCTATCAAAGTTGGCAACATTCAAATGCTTGTAACATTTTACTGGAGCGTCATAAAACCTTGAAATTTTGTAACAATAAAGTACTCGAGCCTCTTGTCAATTTAAGCCATCGCTCAAAGCTATGCTACCCTTGAGTCCCAAATCAAACACTGATAAAACTTCAAACGCCCCTAACTTCTTTACGGTACGTCCTACACCTATCAAAGTTGGAAACATACAAATGCTTGTATCTTTTTACTGGAGCGTCATAAAACCTTGAAATTTTGTAACAATAAAGTACCCGAGCATCTTGTCAATTTAAGCCACCGCTCAAAGCTATGCTACCCTAGAGCCCCACATCAAACACTGATAAAACTTCAAATGGCCCTAACTTCTATACGGTACGTCCTACACCTACCAAAGTTTGCAATATACAAATGCTTGTATCTTTTTTCTAGAGCGTCATAAAACCTTGAAATTTTTTAACAATAAAGTACCCGAGCCTCTTGTCAATTTAAGCTATCGCTCAAAGCTATGCTACCCCTGGGGTCCCAAATCAAACACTGATAAAACTTCAAACGCCCCTAACTTCTATACGGTACGTCCTACACCTATCAAAGTTTGCAACATACAAATGCTTGGAACTTTTTACTGGAGCGACATAAAACCTTGAAATTTTGTAACAATAAAATACTCGAACCTCTTGTCAATTTAAGTTATCGCTCAAAGCTATGCTACCCTAGAGTCCCAAATCAAACACTGATAAAACTTCAAATGGCCCTAACTTCTATACGGTACGTCCTACACCTATCAAAGTTGGCAACATTCAAATGCTTGTAACTTTTTACTGGAGCGTCGTAAAACCTTGAAATTTTGTAACAATATAGTACTCGAGCCTCTTGTCAATTTAAGCCATCGCTCAAAGCTATGCTACCCTTGAGTCCCAAATCAAACACTGATAAAACTTCAAATGGCCCTAACTTCCATACGGTACGTCCTACACCTATCAAAGTTTGCAACATACATATGCTTGTAACTTTTTACGGGAGCGTCATAAAACTTTGAAATTTTGTAACAATAAAGTACTCGAGCCTCTTGTCAATTTAAGCCATCGCTCAAAGCTATGCTACCCTAGAGTCCCAAATCAAACACTGATAAAACTTCTAACGCCCCTAACTTCTTGACGGTACGTCCTACACCTATCAAAGTTTGCAACATACAAATTCTTGTAACTTTTTACTGGAGCGTCATAAAACCTTGAAATTTTGTGACAATGAAGTACCCGAGCCTCTTGTCAATTTAAGCCATCGCTCAAAGCTAAGCTACCCTAGAGTCCCAAATCAAACACTGATAAAACTTCAAACGCCCCTAACTTCTTTACGGTACGTCCTACACCTATCAAAGTTTGCAACATACAAATGCTTGTAACTTTTTACTGGAGCGTCATAAAACCTTGAAATTTTGTAACAATAAAGTACCCGAGCCTCTTGTCAATTTAAGCTATCGCTCGAAGCTATGCTACCCTAGAGTCCCAAATCAAACACTGATAAAATTTCAAATGGCCCTAACTTCTATACGGTACGTCCTACACCTATCAAAGTTTGCAACATACAAATGCTTGTAACTTTTTACTGGAGCGTCATAAAACCTTGAAATTTTGTAACAATATAGTACTCGAGCCTCTTGTCAATTGAAGCCATCGCTCAAAGCTATGCTACCCTTGAGTCCCAAATCAAACACTGATATAACTTCAAATGGCCCTAACTTCTATACGGTACGTCCTACACCTAACAAAGTTTGCAACATACAAATGCTTGTAACTTTTTACTGGAGCGTCATAAAACATTGAAATTTTGTAACAATAAAGTACTCGAGCCTCTTGTCAATTTAAGCCATCGCTCAAAGCTATGCTACCCTAGAGTCCCAAATCAAACACTGATAAAACTTCAAACGCCCCTAACTTCTTTACGGTACGTCCTACACCTATCAAAGTTTGCAACATACAAATGCTTGTAACTTTTTACTGGAGCGTCATAAAACCTTGAAATTTTGTAACAATAAAGTACCCGAGCCTCTTGTCAATTTAAGCTATCGCTCGAAGCTATGCTACTCTAGAGTCCCAAATCAAACACTGATAAAACTTCAAATGGCCCTAACTTCTATATGGTACGTCCTACACCTATCAAAGTTTGCAACATACAAATGCTTGTAACTTTTTACTGGAGCGTCATAAAACCTTGAAATTTTGTAACAATATAGTACTCGAGCCTCTTGTCAATTGAAGCCATCGCTCAAAGCTATGCTACCCTTGAGTCCCAAATCAAACACTGATAAAACTTCAAATGGCCCTAACTTCTATACGGTACGTCCTACACCTAACAAAGTTTGCAACATACAAATGCTTGTAACTTTTTACTGGAGCGTCATAAAACATTGAAATTTTGTAACAATAAAGTACTCGAGCCTCTTGTCAATTTAAGTCATCGCTCAAAGCTATGCTACCCTAGAGTCCCAAATCAAACACTGATAAAACTTCAAACGCCCCTAACTTCTTGACGGTACGTCCTTCACCTATCAAAGTTTGCAACATACAAATGCTTGTAACTTTTTACTGGAGCGTCATAAAACCTTGAAATTTTGTAACAATGAAGTACCCGAGCCTCTTGTCAATTTAATCCATCGCTCAAAGCTATGCTACCCTTGAGTCCCAAATCAAACACTGATAAAACTTCAAACGCCCCTAACTTCTTTACGGTACGTCCTACACCTATCAAAAATTGCAACATACAAATGCTTGTAACTTTTTACTGGACCGTCATAAAACCTTGACATTTTGTAACAATAAAGTACTCGAGCCTCTTGTCAATTTAAGCCATCGCTCAAAGCGATGCTACCCTAGAGTCCCAAATCAAACACTGATAAAACTTTAAACGCCCCTAACTTCTATACGCTACGTTCTACACCTATCAAAGTTTGCAACATGCAAATGCTTGTAACTTTTTACTGGAGCGTCATAAAACCTTGAAATTTTGTAACAATAAAGTTCTCGAGCCTCTTGTCCATTTAAGCCATCGCTCAAAGCTATGCTACCCTAGAGTCCCAAATCAAACACTGATAAAACTTCAAATGCCCCTAACTTC
Source organism: Clusia tigrina (assembly GCA_920105625.2). NCBI lineage: Eukaryota > Metazoa > Arthropoda > Insecta > Diptera > Clusiidae > Clusia > Clusia tigrina. The sequence continues at coordinate 95,224,135 of OV050032.1, forward strand.
TTTACGGTACGTCCTACACCTATCAAAGTTTGCAATATACAAATGCTTGTAACTTTTTACTGGAGCGTCATAAAACCTTGAATTTTTGTAACAATAAAGTACCCGAGCCTCTTGTCAATTAAAGCTATCGCTCAAAGCTATGCTACACTAGAGTCCCAAATCAAACACTGATAAAACTTCAAATGGCCCTAACTTCTATACGGTACGTCCTACACCTATCAAAGTTTGCAACATACAAATGCTTGTAACTTTTTACTGGAGCGTCATAAAACCTTGAAATTTTGTAACAATAAAGTACTCGAGCATATTGTCAATTTAAGTTATCGCTCAAAGCTATGCTACCCTAGAGTCCCAAATCAAACACTGATAAAACTTCAAACGCCCCTAACTTTTTTACGGTACGTCCTACACCTATCAAAGTTGGCAACATACAAATGCTTGTATCTTTTTACTGGAGCGTCATAAAACCTTGAAATTTTGTAACAATAAAGTACCCGAGCCTCTTGTCAATTTAAGCCATCGCTGAAAGCTATGCTACCCTAGAGTCTCAAATCAAACACTGATAAAACTTCAAATGGCCCTAACTTCTATACGGTACGTCCTACACCTATCAAAGTTTGCAACATACAAATGCTTGTAACTTGTTACTGGAGCGCCATAAAACCTTGAAATTTTGTAACAATATAGTACTCGAGCCTCTTGTCAATTTAAGCCATCGCTCAAAGCTATGCTACCCTAGAGTCCCAAATCAAACACTGATAAAACTTCAAATGGCCCTAACTTCTTTACGATACGTCATACACCTATCAAAGTTTGCAACATACTTGTAACTTTTTACTGGAGCGTCATAAAACATTGAAATTTTGTAACAATAAAGTACTCGAGCTTCTTGTCAATTTAAGCCATCGCTCAAAGCTATGCTACCCTAGAGTCCCAAATCAAACACTGATAAAACTTCAAACGCCCCTAACTTCTTGACGGTACGTCCTACACCTATCAAAGTTTGCAACATACAAATGCTTGTAACTTTTTACTGGAGCGTCATAAAACCTTGAAATTTTGTAACAATGAAGTACCCGAGCCTCTTGTCAATTTAAGCCATCGCTCAAAGCTATGCTACCCTTAAGTCCCAAATCAAACACTGATAAAACTTCAAACGCCCCTAACTTCTTTACGGTACGTCCTACACCTATCAAAGTTTGCAACATACAAATGCTTGTAACTTTTTACTGGACCGTCATAAAACCTTGAAATTTTGTAACAATAAAGTACTCGAGCCTCTTGTCAATTTAAGCCATCGCTCAAAGCTATGCTACCCTAGAGTCCCATATCAAACACTGATAAAACTTCAAACGCCCCTAACTTATATACGGTACGTCCTACACCTATCAAAGTTTGCAACATGCAAATGCTTGTAACTTTTTACTGGAGCGTCATAAAACCTTGAAATTTTGTAACAATAAAGTTCTCGAGCCTCTTGTCCATTTAAGCCATCGCTCAAAGCTATGCTACCCTAGAGTCCCAAATCAAACACTGATAAAACTTCAAACGCCCCTAACTTCTTTACGGTACGTCCTACACATATCAAAGTTTGCAACATACAAATGCTTGTAACTTTTTACTGGAGCGTCATAAAACCTTGAAATTTTGTAACAATAAAGTACCCGAGCCTCTTGTCAATTTAAGCTATCGCTCAAAGCTATGCTACCCTAGAGTCCCAAATCAAACACTGATAAAACTTCAAATGGCCCTAACTTCTATACGGTACGTCCTATACCTATCAAAGTTTGCAACATACAAATGCTTGTAACTTTTTACTGGAGCGTCATAAAACCTTGAAATTTTGTAACAATAAAGTAATCGAGCATATTGTCAATTTAAATTATCGCTCAAAGCTATGCTACCCTAGAGTCCCAAATCAAACACTGATAAAACTTCAAACGCCCCTAACTTCTTTACGGTACGTCCTACACCTATCAAAGTTGGCAACATACAAATGCTTGTATCTTTTTACTGGAGCGTCATAAAACCTTGAAATTTTGTAACAATTAAGTTCTCGAGCCTCTTGTCCATTTAAGCCATCACTCAAAGCTATGCTACCCTAGAGTCCCAAATCAAACACTGATAAATCTTCAAACGCCCCTAACTTCTTTACGGTACGTCCTACACCTATCAAAGTTTGCAACATACAAATGCTTGTAACTTTTTACTGGAGCGTCATAAAATCTTGAAATTTTGTAACAATAAAGTACCCGAGCCTCTTGTCAATTGAAGCCATCGCTCAAAGCTATGCTACCATAGAGTCCCAAATCAAACACTGATAAAACTTCAAATGGCCCTAACTTCTATACGGTACGTCCTACACCTATCAAAGTTTGCAACATACAAATGCTTGTATCTTTTTACTGGAGTGTCATAAAACCTTGAAATTTTGTAACAATAAAGTACCCGAGCCTCTTGTCAATTTAAGCTATCGCTCAAAGCTATGCTACCCTTGAGTCCCAAATCAAACACTGATAAAACTTCAAATGGCCCTAACTTCTATACGGTACATCCTACACCTATCAAAGTTTGCAACATACAAATGCTTGTAACTTTTTACTGGAGCGTCATAAAACCTTGAAATTTTGCAACAATAAAGTACCCGAGCCTCTTGTCAATTTAAGCTATCGCTCAAAGCTATGCTACCCTTGAGTCCCAAATCAAACACTGATAAAACTTCAAACGCCCCTAACTTCTTTCCGGTACGTCCTACACCTATCAAAGTTTGCAACATACAAATGCTTGTAACTTTTTGCTGGAGCGTCATAAAACCTTGAAATTTTGTAACAATAAAGTACCCGAGCCTCTTGTCAATTTAAGCCATCGCTCAAAGCTATGCTACCCTAGAGTCCCAAATCAAACACGGATAAAACTTCAAACGCCCCTAACTTATATACGGTACGTCCTACACCTATCAAAGTTTGCAACATGCAAATGCTTGTAACTTTTTACTGGAGCGTCATAAAACCTTGAAATTTTGTAACAATAAAGTTCTCGAGCCTCTTGTCCATTTAAGCCATCGCTCAAAGCTATGCTACCCTAGAGTCCCAAATCAAACACTGATAAAACTTCAAACGCCCCTAACTTCTTTACGGTACGTCCTACACCTATCAAAGTTGGCAACATACAAATGCTTGTATCTTTTTACTGGAGCGTCATAAAACCTTGAAATTTTGTAACAGTAAAGTACCCGAGCCTCTTGTCAATTTAAGCCATCGCTGAAAGCTATGCTACCCTAGAGTCCCAAATCAAACACTGATAAAACTTCAAATGGCCCTAACTTCTATACGGTACGTCCTACACCTATCAAAGTTTGCAACATACAAATGCTTGTAACTTGTTACTGGAACGTCATAAAACCTTGAAATTTTGTAACAATATAGTACTCGAGCCTCTTGTCAATTTAAGCCATCGCTCAAAGCTATGCTACCCTTGAGTCCCAAATCAAACACTGATAAAACTTCAAATGGCCCTAACTTCTATACGGTACGTCCTACACCTATCAAAGTTTGCAACATACAAATGCTTGTAACTTTTTACTGGAGCGTCATAAAACATTGAAATTTTGTAACAATAAAGTACTCGACCCTCTTGTCAATTTAAGCCATCGCTCAAAGCTATGCTACCCTAGAGTCCCAAATCAAACACTGATAAAACTTCAAACGCCCCTAACTTCTTGACGGTACGTCCTACACCTATCAAAGTTTGCAACATACAAATGCTTGTAACTTTTTACTGGAGCGTCATAAAACCGTGAAATTTTGTAACAATGAAGTACCCGAGCCTCTTGTCAATTTAAGCCATCGCTCAAAGCTATGCTACCCTTGAGTCCCAAATCAAACACTGATAAAACTTCAAACGCCCCTAACTTCTTTACGGTACGTCCTACACCTATCAAAGTTTGCAACATACAAATGCTTGTAACTTTTTACTGGACCGTCATAAAACCTTGAAATTTTGTAACAATAAAGTACTCGAGCCTCTTGTCAATTTAAGCCATCGCTCAAAGCTATGCTACCCTAGAGTCCCATATCAAACACTGATAAAACTTCAAACGCCCCTAACTTATATACGGTACGTCCTACACCTATCAAAGTTTGCAACATGCAAATGCTTGTAACTTTTTACTGGAGCGTCATAAAACCTTGAAATTTTGTAACAATAAAGTTCTCGAGCCTCTTGTCCATTTAAGCCATCGCTCAAAGCTATGCTACCCTAGAGTCCCATATCAAACACTGATAAAACTTCAAACGCCCCTAACTTATATACGGTACGTCCTACACCTATCAAAGTTTGCAACATGCAAATGCTTGTAACTTTTTACTGGAGCGTCATAAAACCTTGAAATTTTGTAACAATAAAGTTCTCGAGCCTCTTGTCCATTTAAGCCATCGCTCAAAGCTATGCTACCCTAGAGTCCCATATCAAACACTGATAAAACTTCAAACGCCCCTAACTTATATACGGTACGTCCTACACCTATCAAAGTTTGCAACATGCAAATGCTTGTAACTTTTTACTGGAGCGTCATAAAACCTTGAAATTTTATAACAATAAAGTTCTCGAGCCTCTTGTCCATTTAAGCCATCGCTCAAAGCTATGCTACCCTAGAGTCCCATATCAAACACTGATAAAACTTCAAACGCCCCTAACTTATATACGGTACGTCCTACACCTATCAAAGTTTGCAACATGCAAATGCTTGTAACTTTTTACTGGAGGGTCATAAAACCTTGAAATTTTGTAACAATAAAGTACCCGAGCCTCTTGTCAATTTAAGCTATCGCTCAAAGCTATGCTACCCTAGAGTCCCAAATCAAACACTGATAAAACTTCAAATGGCCCTAACTTCTATACGGTACGTCCTACACCTATCAAAGTTTGCAACAGACAAATGCTTGTAACTTTTTACTGGAGCGTCATAAAACCTTGAAATTTTGTAACAATAAAGTAATCGAGCATATTGTCAATTTAAATTATCGCTCAAAGCTATGCTACCCTAGAGTCCCAAATCAAACACTGATAAAACTTCAAACGCCCCTAACTTCTCTACGGTACGTCCTACACCTATCAAAGTTGGCAACATACAAATGCTTGTATCTTTTTACTGGAGCGTCATAAAACCTTGAAATTTTGTAACAATAAAGTTCTCGAGCCTCTTGTCCATTTAAGCCATCACTCAAAGCTATGCTACCCTAGAGTCCCAAATCAAACACTGATAAAACTTCAAACGCCCCTAACTTCTTTACGATACGTCCTACACCTATCCAAGTTTGCAACATACAAATGCTTGTAACTTTTTACTGGAGCGTCATAAAATCTTGAAATTTTGTAACAATAAAGTACCCGAGCCTCTTGTCAATTTAAGCCATCGCTCAAAGCTATGCTACCCTAGAGTCCCAAATCAAACACTGATAAAACTTCAAATGGCCCTAACTTCTATACGGTACGTCCTACACCTATCAAAGTTTGCAACATACAAATGCTTGTATCTTTTTACTGGAGCGTCATAAAACCTTGAAATTTTGTAACAATAAAGTACCCGAGCCTCTTGTCAATTTAAGCTATCGCTCAAAGCTATGCTACCCTTGAGTCCCAAATCAAACACTGATAAAACTTCAAATGGCCCAAACTTCTATACGGTACGTCCTACACCTATCAAAGTTTGCAACATACAAATGCTTGTGACTTTTTACTGGAGCGTCATAAAACCTTGAAATTTTGTAACAATAAAGTACCCGAGCCTCTTGTCAATTTAAGCTATCGCTCAAAGCTTTGCTACCCTTGAGTCCCAAATCAAACACTGATAAAACTTCAAACGCCCCTAACTTCTTTACGGTACGTCCTACACCTATCAAAGTTTGCAACATACAAATGCTTGTAACTTTTTACTGGAGCGTCATAAAATCTTGAAATTTTGTAACAATAAAGTACCCGAGCCTCTTGTCAATTTAAGCCATCGCTCAAAGCTATGCTACCCTAGAGTCCCAAATCAAACACTGATAAAACTTCAAACGCCCCTAACTTATATACGGTACGTCCTACACCTATCAAAGTTTGCAACATGCAAATGCTTGTAACTTTTTACTGGAGCGTCATAAAACCTTGAAATTTTGTAACAATAAAGTTCTCGAGCCTCTTGTCAATTTAAGCCATCGCTCAAAGCTATGCTACCCTAGAGTCCCAAATCAAACACTGATAAAACTTCAAATGGCCCTAACTTCTATACGGTACGTCCTACACCTATCAAAGTTTGCAACATACAAATGCTTGTATCTTTTTACTGGAGCGTCATAAAACCTTGAAATTTTGTAACAATAAAGTACCCGAGCCTCTTGTCAATTTAAGCTATCGCTCAAAGCTATGCTACCCTTGAGTCCCAAATCAAACACTGATAAAACTTCAAATGGCCCAAACTTCTATACGGTACGTCCTACACCTATCAAAGTTTGCAACATACAAATGCTTGTGACTTTTTACTGGAGCGTCATAAAACCTTGAAATTTTGTAACAATAAAGTACCCGAGCCTCTTGTCAATTTAAGCTATCGCTCAAAGCTTTGCTACCCTTGAGTCCCAAATCAAACACTGATAAAACTTCAAACGCCCCTAACTTCTTTACGGTACGTCCTACACCTATCAAAGTTTGCAACATACAAATGCTTGTAACTTTTTACTGGAGCGTCATAAAATCTTGAAATTTTGTAACAATAAAGTACCCGAGCCTCTTGTCAATTTAAGCCATCGCTCAAAGCTATGCTACCCTAGAGTCCCAAATCAAACACTGATAAAACTTCAAACGCCCCTAACTTATATACGGTACGTCCTACACCTATCAAAGTTTGCAACATGCAAATGCTTGTAACTTTTTACTGGAGCGTCATAAAACCTTGAAATTTTGTAACAATAAAGTTCTCGAGCCTCTAGTCCATTTAAGCCATCGCTCAAAGCTATGCTACCCTAGAGTCCCAAATCAAACACTGATAAAACTTCAAACGCCCCTAACTTCTTTACGGTACGTCCTACACCTATCAAAGTTTGCAACATACAAATGCTTGTAACTTTTTACTGGACCGTCATAAAACCTTGAAATTTTGTAACAATAAAGTACTCGAGCCTCTTGTCAATTTAAGCCATCGCTCAAAGCTATGCTACCCTAGAGTCCCATATCAAACACTGATAAAACTTCAAACGCCCCTAACTTATATACGGTACGTCCTACACCTATCAAAGTTTGCAACATGCAAATGCTTGTAACTTTTTACTGGAGCGTCATAAAACCTTGAAATTTTGTAACAATAAAGTTCTCGAGCCTCTTGTCTATTTAAGCCATCGCTCAAAGCTATGCTACCCTAGAGTCCCATATCAAACACTGATAAAACTTCAAACGCCCCTAACTTATATACGGTACGTCCTACACCTATCAAAGTTTGCAACATGCAAATGCTTGTAACTTTTTACTGGAGCGTCATAAAACCTTGAAATTTTGTAACAATAAAGTACCCGAGCCTCTTGTCAATTTAAGCTATCGCTCAAAGCTATGCTACCCTAGAGTCCCAAATCAAACACTGATAAAACTTCAAATGGCCCTAACTTCTATACGGTACGTCCTACACCTATCAAAGTTTGCAACATATAAATGCTTGTAACTTTTTACTGGAGCGTCATGAAACCTTGAAATTTTGTAACAATAAAGTAATCGAGCATATTGTCAATTTAAGTTATCGCTCAAAGCTATGCTACCCTAGAGTCCCAAATCAAACACTGATAAAACTTCAAACGCCCCTAACTTCTCTACGGTACGTCCTACACCTATGAAAGTTGGCAACATACAAATGCTTGTATCTTTTTACTGGAGCGTCATAAAACCTTGAAATTTTGTAACAATAAAGTTCTCGAGCCTCTTGTCCATTTAAGCCATCACTCAAAGCTATGCTACCCTAGAGTCCCAAATCAAACACTGATAAAACTTCAAACTCCCCTAACTTCTTTACGGTACGTCCTACACCTATCAAAGTTTGCAACATACAAATGCTTGTAACTTTTTACTGGAGCGTCATAAAATCTTGAAATTTTGTAACAATAAAGTACCCGAGCCTCTTGTCAATTTAAGCCATCGCTCAAAGCTATGCTACCCTAGAGTCCCAAATCAAACACTGAAAAAACTTCAAATGGCCCTAACTTCTATACGGTACGTCCTACACCTATCAAAGTTTGCAACATACAAATGCTTGTATCTTTTTACTGGAGCGTCATAAAACCTTGAAATTTTGTAACAATAAAGTACCCGAGCCTCTTGTCAATTTAAGCTATCGCTCAAAGCTATGCTACCCTTGAGTCCCAAATCAAACACTGATAAAACTTCAAATGGCCCTAACTTCTATACGGTACGTCCTACACCTATCAAAGTTTGCAACATACATATGCTTGTAACTTTTTACTGGAGCGTCATAAAACCTTGAAATTTTGTAACAATAAAGTACCCGAGCCTCTTGTCAATTTAAGCTATCGCTCAAAGCTATGCTACCCTTGAGTCCCAAATCAAACACTGATAAAACTTCAAACGCCCCTAACTTCTTTACGGTACGTCCTACACCTATCAAAGTTTGCAACATACAAATGCTTGTAACTTTTTACTGGAGCGTCATAAAATCTTGAAATTTTGTAACAATAAAGTACCCGAGCCTCTTGTCAATTTAAGCCATCGCTCAAAGCTATGCTACCCTAGAGTCCCAAATCAAACACTGATAAAACTTCAAACGCCCCTAACTTATATACGGTACGTCCTACACCTATCAAAGTTTGCAACATGCAAATGCTTGTAACTTTTTACTGGAGCGTCATAAAACCTTGAAATTTTGTAACAATAAAGTTCTCGAGCCTCTAGTCCATTTAAGCCATCGCTCAAAGCTATGCTACCCTAGAGTCCGAAATCAAACACTGATAAAACTTCAAACGCCCCTAACTTCTTTACGGTACGTCCTACACCTATCAAACTTTGCAACATACAAATGCTTGTAACTTTTTACTGGAGCGTCATAAAACCTTGAAATTTTGTAACAATAAAGTACTCGAGCATATTGTCAATTTAAGTTATCGCTCAAAGCTATGCTACCCTAGAGTCCCAAATCAAACACTGATAAAACTTCAAACGCCCCTAACTTCTTTACGGTACGTCCTACACCTATCAAAGTTGGCAACATACAAATGCTTGTATCTTTTTACTGGAGCGTCATAAAACCTTGAAATTTTGTAAGAATAAAGTACCCGAGCCTCTTGTCAATTTAAGCCATCGCTGAAAGCTATGCTACCCTAGAGTCCCAAAGCAAACACTGATAAAATTTCAAATGGCCCTAACTTCTATACGGTACGTCCTACACCTATCAAAGTTTGCAACATACAAATGCTTGTAACTTGTTACTGGAGCGTCATAAAACCTTGAAATTTTGTAACAATATAGTACTCGAGCCTCTTGTCAATTTAAGCCATCGCTCAAAGCAATGCTACCCTTGAGTCCCAAATCAAACACTGATAAAACTTCAAATGGCCCTAATTTCTATACGGTACGTCCTACACCTATCAAAGTTTGCAACATACAAATGCTTGTAACTTTTTACTGGAGCGTCATAAAACATTGAAATTTTGTAACAATAAAGTACTCGAGCCTCTTGTCAATTTAAGCCATCGCTCAAATCTATGCTACCCTAGAGTCCCAAATCAAACACTGATAAAACTTCAAACGCCCCTAACTTCTTGACGGTACGTCCTACACCTATCAAAGTTTGCAACATACAAATGCTTGTAACTTTTTACTGGAGCGTCATAAAAACTTGAAATTTTGTAACAATGAAGTACCCGAGCCTCTTGTCAATTTAAGCCATCGCTCAAAGCTATGCTACCCTTGAGTCCCAAATCAAACACTGATAAAACTTCAAACGCCCCTAACTTCTTTACGGTACGTCCTACACCTATCAAAGTTTGCAACATACAAATGCTTGTAACTTTTTACTGGACCGTCATAAAACCTTGAAATTTTGTAACAATAAAGTACTCGAGCCTATTGTCAATTTAAGCCATCGCTCAAAGCTATGCTACCCTAGAGTCCCATATCAAACACTGATAAAACTTCAAACGCCCCTAACTTATATACGGTACGTCCTACACCTATCAAAGTTTGCAACATGCAAATGCTTGTAACTTTTTACTGGAGCGTCATAAAACCTTGAAATTTTGTAACAATAAAGTTCTCGAGCCTCTTGTCCATTTAAGCCATCGCTCAAAGCTATGCTACCCTAGAGTCCCAAATCAAACACTGATAAAACTTCAAACGCCCCTAACTTCTTTACGGTACGTCCTACACCTATCAAACTTTGCAACATACAAATGCTTGTAACTTTTTACTGGAGCGTCATAAAACCTTGAAATTTTGTAACAATAAAGTACCCGAGCCTCTTGTCAATTTAAGTCATCGCTCAAAGCTATGCTACCCTAGAGTCCCAAATCAAACACTGATAAAACTTCAAATGGCCCTAACTTCTATACGGTACGTCCTACACCTATCAAAGTTTGCAACATACAAATGCTTGTAACTTTTTACTGGAGCGTCATAAAACCTTGAAATTTTGTAACAATAAAGTAATCGAGCATATTGTCAATTTAAGTTATCGCTCAAAGCTATGCTACCCTAGAGTCCCAAATCAAACACTGATAAAACTTCAAACGCCCCTAACTTCTTTACGGTACGTCCTACACCTATCAAAGTTGGCAACATACAAATGCTTGTATCTTTTTACTGGAGCGTCATAAAACCTTGAAATTTTGTAACAATAAAGTTCTCGAGCCTCTTGTCCATTTAAGCCATCGCTCAAAGCTATGCTACAATAGAGTCCCAAATCAAACACTGATAAAACTTCAAACGTCCCTAACTTCTTTACGGTACGTCCTACACCTATCAAAGTTTGCAACATACAAATGCTTGTAACTTTTTACTGGAGCGTCATAAAATCTTGAAATTTTGTAACAATAAAGTACCCGAGCCTCTTGTCAATTTAAGCCATCGCTCAAAGCTATGCTACCCTAGAGTCCCAAATCAAACACTGATAAAACTTCAAATGGCCCTAACTTCTTTACGGTACGTCCTACACCTATCAAAGTTTGCAACATATATGTAAATGCTTGTAACTTTTTACTGGAGCGTCATAAAACCTTGAAATTTTGTAACAATAAAGTACCCGAGCCTCTTGTCAATTTAAGCTATCGCTCAAAGCTATGCTACCCTAGAGTCCCAAATCAAACACTGATAAAACTTCAAATGGCCCTAACTTCTATACGGTACGTCCTACACCTATCAAAGTTTGCAACATACAAATGCTTGTAACTTTTTACTGGAGCGTCATAAAACATTGAAATTTTGTAACAATAAAGTACTCGAGCCTCTTGTCAATTTAAGCCATCGCTCAAAGCTATGCTACCCTAGAGTCCCAAATCAAACACTGATAAAACTTCAAACGCCCCTAACTTCTTGACGGTACGTCCTACACCTAACAAAGTTTGCAACATACAAATGCTTGTAACTTTTTACTGGAGCGTCATAAAACCTTGAAATTTTGTATCCATATAGTACCCGAGCCTCTTGTCAATTTAAGCTATCGCTCAAAGCTATGCTACCCTAGAGTCCCAAATCAAACACTGATAAAACTTCAAATGGCCCTAACTTCTATACGGTACGTCCTACACCTATCAAAGTTTGCAACATTCAAATGCTTGTAACTTTTTACTGGAGCGTCATAAAACCTTGAAATTTTGTAACAATATAGTACTCGAGCCTCTTGTCAATTTATGCCATCGCTCAAAGCTATGCTACCCTTGAGTCCCAAATCAAACATTGATAAAACTTCAAATGGCCCTAACTTCTATACGGTACGTCCTACACCTATCAAAGTTTGCAACATACAAATGCTTGTAACTTTTTACTGGAGCGTCATAAAACATTGAAATTTTGTAACAATTAAGTACTCGAGCCTCTTGTCAATTTAAGCCATCGCTCAAAGCTATGCTACCCTAGAGTCCCAAATCAAACACTGATAAAACTTCAAATGGCCCTAACTTCTATACGGTACGTCCTACACCTATCAAAGTTTGCAACATACAAATGCTTGTAACTTGTTACTGGAGCGTCATAAAACCTTGAAATTTTGTAACAATATAGTACTCGAACCTCTTGTCAATTTAAGCCATCGCTCAAATCTATGCTACCCTTGAGTCCCAAATCAAACATTGATAAAACTTCAAATGGCCCTAACTTCTATACGGTACGTCCTACACCTATCAAAGTTTGCAACATACAAATGCTTGTAACTTTTTACTGGAGCGTCATAAAACCTTGAAATTTTGTAACAATAAAGTACCCGAGCCTCTTGTCAATTTAAGCTATCGCTCAAAGCTATGCTACCCTAGAGTCCCAAATCCAACACTGATAAAACTTCAAATGGCCCTAACTTCTATACGGTACGTCCTACACCTATCAAAGTTTGCAACATAGAAATGCTTGTAACTTTTTACTGGAGCGTCATAAAACCTTGAAATTTTGTAACAATATAGTACTCGAGCCTCTTGTCAATTTAAGCCATCGGTCAAAGCTATGCTATCCTTGAGTCCCAAATCAAACACTGATAAAACTTCAAATGGCCCTAACTTCTATACGGTACGTCCTACACCTATCAAAGTTTGCAACATGCAAATGCTTGTAACTTTTTACTGGAGCGTCATAAAACCTTGAAATTTTGTAACAATAAAGTTCTCGAGCCTCTTGTCCATTTAAGCCATCGCTCAAAGCTATGCTCCCCTAGAGTCCCAAATCAAACACTGATAAAACTTCAAACGCCCCTAACTTCTTTACGGTACGTCCTACACCTATCAAAGTTTGCAACATACAAATGCTTGGAACTTTTACTGGAGCGTCATAAAACCTTGAAATTTTGTAACAATAAAGTACCCGAGCCTCTGGTAAATTTAAGTTATCGCTCAAAGCTATGCTACCCTAGAGTCCCAAATCAAACACTGATAAAACTTCAAATGGCCCTAACTTCTATACGGTACGTCCTACACCTATCAAAGTTTGCAACATACAAATGCTTGTAACTTTTTACTGGAGCGTCATAAAACCTTGAAATTTTGTAACAATAAAGTAATCGAGCATATTGTCAATTTAAGTTATCGCTCAAAGCTATGCTGCCCTAGAGTCCCAAATCAAACACTGATAAAACTTCAAACGCCCCTAACTTCTTTACGGTACGTCCTACACCTATCAAAGTTGGCAACATACAAATGCTTGTATCTTTTTACTGGAGCGTCATAAAACCTTGAAATTTTGTAACAATAAAGTTTTCGAGCCTCTTGTCCATTTAAGCCATCGCTCAAAGCTATGCTACCCTAGAGTCCCAAATCAAACACTGATAAAACTTCAAACGTCCCTAACTTCTTTACGGTACGTCCTACACCTATCAAAGTTTGCAACATACAAATGCTTGTAACTTTTTACTGGAGCGTCATAAAATCTTGAAATTTTGTAACAATAAAGTACCCGAGCCTCTTGTCAATTTAAGCCATCGCTCAAAGCTATGCTACCCTAGAGTCCCAAATCAAACACTGATAAAACTTCAAATGGCCCTAACTTCTTTACGGTACGTCCTACACCTATCAAAGTTTGCAACATATATGTAAATGCTTGTAACTTTTTACTGGAGCGTCATAAAACCTTGAAATTTTGTAACAATAAAGTACCCGAGCCTCTTGTCAATTTAAGTTATCGCTCAAAGCTATGCTACCCTAGAGTCCCAAATCAAACACTGATAAAACTTCAAATGGCCCTAACTTCTATACGGTACGTCCTACACCTATCAAAGTTTGCAACATACAAATGCTTGTAACTTTTTACTGGAGCGTCATAAAACATTGAAATTTTGTAACAATAAAGTACTCGAGCCTCTTGTCAATTTAAGCCATCGCTCAAAGCTATGCTACCCTAGAGTCCCAAATCAAACACTGATAAAACTTCAAACGCCCCTAACTTCTTGACGGTACGTCCTACACCTAACAAAGTTTGCAACATACAAATGCTTGTAACTTGTTACTGGAGCGTCATAAAACCTTGAAATTTTGTAACAATATAGTACTCGAGCCTCTTGTCAATTTAAGCCATCGCTCAAAGCTATGCTACCCTTGAGTCCCAAATCAAACACTGATAAAACTTCAAATGGCCCTAACTTCTATACGGTACGTCCTACACCTATCAAAGTTTGCAACATACAAATGCTTGTAACTTTTTACTGGAGCGTCATAAAACCTTGAAATTTTGTAACAATATAGTACTCGAGCCTCTTGTCAATTTAAGCCATCGCTCAAAGCTATGCTACCCTTGAGTCCCAAATCAAACATTGATAAAACTTCAAATGGCCCTAACTTCTATACGGTACGTCCTACACCTATCAAAGTTTGCAACATACAAATGCTTGTAACTTTTTACTGGAGCGTCATAAAACCTTGAAATTTTGTAACAATAAAGTACCCGAGCCTCTTGTCAATTTAAGCTATCGCTCAAAGCTATGCTACCCTAGAGTCCCAAATCCAACACTGATAAAACTTCAAATGGCCCTAACTTCTATACGGTACGGCCTACACCTATCAAAGTTTGCAACATAGAAATGCTTGTAACTTTTTACTGGAGCGTCATAAAACCTTGAAATTTTGTAACAATATAGTACTCGAGCCTCTTGTCAATTTAAGCCATCGCTCAAAGCTATGCTATCCTTGAGTCCCAAATCAAACACTGATAAAACTTCAAATGGCCCTAACTTCTATACGGTACGTCCTACACCTATCAAAGTTTGCAACATGCAAATGCTTGTAACTTTTTACTGGAGCGTCATAAAACCTTGAAATTTTGTAACAATAAAGTTCTCGAGCCTCTTGTCCATTTAAGCCATCGCTCAAAGCTATGCTCCCCTAGAGTCCCAAATCAAACACTGATAAAACTTCAAACGCCCCTAACTTCTTTACGGTACGTCCTACACCTATCAAAGTTTGCAACATACAAATGCTTGGAACTTTTTACTGGAGCGTCATAAAACCTTGAAATTTTGTAACAATAAAGTACCCGAGCCTCTTGTCAATTTAAGCTATCGCTCAAAGCTATGCTACCCTAGAGTCCCAAATCAAACACTGATAAAACTTCAAATGGCCCTAACTTCTATACGGTACGTCCTACACCTATCAAAGTTTGCAACATACAAATGCTTGTAACTTTTTACTGGAGCGTCATAAAACCTTGAAATTTTGTAACAATAAAGTAATCGAGCATATTGTCAATTTAAGTTATCTCTCAAAGCTATGCTACCCTAGAGTCCCAAATCAAACACTGATAAAACTTCAAACGCCCCTAACTTCTTTACGGTACGGCCTACACCTATCAAAGTTGGCAACATACAAATGCTTGTATCTTTTTACTGGAGCGTCATAAAACCTTGAAATTTTGTAACAATAAAGTTCTCGAGCCTCTTGTCCATTTAAGCCATCGCTCAAAGCTATGTTACCCTAGAGTCCCAAATCAAACACTGATAAAACTTCAAACGTCCCTAACTTCTTTACGGTACATCCTACACCTATCAAAGTTTGCAACATACAAATGCTTGTAACTTTTTACTGGAGCGTCATAAAATCTTGAAATTTTGTAACAATAAAGTACCCGAGCCTCTTGTCAATTTAAGCCATCGCTCAAAGCTATGCTACCCTAGAGTCCCAAATCAAACACTGATAAAACTTCAAATGGCCCTAACTTCTTAACGGTACGTCCTACACCTATCAAAGTTTGCAACATATATGTAAATGCTTGTAACTTTTTACTGGAGCGTCATAAAACCTTGAAATTTTGTAACAATAAAGTACCCGAGCCTCTTGTCAATTTAAGCTATCGCTCAAAGCTATGCTACCCTAGAGTCCCAAATCAAACACTGATAAAACTTCAAATGGCCCTAACTTCTATACGGTACGTCCTACACCTATCAAAGTTTGCAACATGCAAATGCTTGTAACTTTTTACTGGAGCGTCATAAAACCTTGAAATTTTGTAACAATAAAGTTCTCGAGCCTCTTGTCCATTTAAGCCATCGCTCAAAGCTATGCTCCCCTAGAGTCCCAAATCAAACACTGATAAAACTTCAAACGCCCCTAACTTCTTTACGGTACGTCCTACACCTATCAAAGTTTGCAACATACAAATGCTTGGAACTTTTTACTGGAGCGTCATAAAACCTTGAAATTTTGTAACAATAAAGTACCCGAGCCTCTTGTCAATTTAAGCTATCGCTCAAAGCTATGCTACCCTAGAGTCCCAAATCAAACACTGATAAAACTTCAAATGGCCCTAACTTCTATACGGTACGTCCTACACCTATCAAAGTTTGCAACATACAAATGCTTGTAACTTTTTACTGGAGCGTCATAAAACCTTGAAATTTTGTAACAATAAAGTAATCGAGCATATTGTCAATTTAAGTTATCGCTCAAAGCTATGCTGCCCTAGAGTCCCAAATCAAACACTGATAAAACTTCAAACGCCCCTAACTTCTTTACGGTACGTCCTACACCTATCAAAGTTGGCAACATACAAATGCTTGTATCTTTTTACTGGAGCGTCATAAAACCTTGAAATTTTGTAACAATAAAGTTCTCGAGCCTCTTGTCCATTTAAGCCATCGCTCAAAGCTATGCTACCCTAGAGTCCCAAATCAAACACTGATAAAACTTCAAACGTCCCTAACTTCTTTACGGTACGTCCTACACCTATCAAAGTTTGCAACATACAAATGCTTGTAACTTTTTACTGGAGCGTCATAAAATCTTGAAATTTTGTAACAATAAAGTACCCGAGCCTCTTGTCAATTTAAGCCATCGCTCAAAGCTATGCTACCCTAGAGTCCCAAATCAAACGCTGATAAAACTTCAAATGGCCCTAACTTCTTTACGGTACGTCCTACACCTATCAAAGTTTGCAACATATATGTAAATGCTTGTAACTTTTTACTGGAGCGTCATAAAACCTTGAAATTTTGTAACAATAAAGTACCCGAGCCTCTTGTCAATTTAAGCTATCGCTCAAAGCTATGCTACCCTAGAGTCCCAAATCAAACACTGATAAAACTTCAAATGGCCCTAACTTCTATACGGTACGTCCTACACCTATCAAAGTTTGCAACATAAAAATGCTTGTAACTTTTTACTGGAGCGTCATAAAACATTGAAATTTTGTAACAATAAAGTACTCGAGCCTCTTGTCAATTTAAGCCATCGCTCAAAGCTATGCTACCCTAGAGTCCCAAATCAAACACTGATAAAACTTCAAACGCCCCTAACTTCTTGACGGTACGTCCTACACCTAACAAAGTTTGCAACATACAAATGCTTGTAACTTGTTACTGGAGCGTCATAAAACCTTGAAATTTTGTAACAATATAGTACTCGAGCCTCTTGTCAATTTAAGCCATCGCTCAAAGCTATGCTACCCTTGAGTCCCAAATCAAACACTGATAAAACTTCAAATGGCCCTAACTTCTATACGGTACGTCCTACACCTATCAAAGTTTGCAACATACAAATGCTTGTAACTTTTTACTGGAGCGTCATAAAACCTTGAAATTTTGTAACAATATAGTACTCGAGCCTCTTGTCAATTTAAGCCATCGCTCAAAGCTATGCTACCCTTGAGTCCCAAATCAAACATTGATAAAACTTCAAATGGCCCTAACTTCTATACGGTACGTCCTACACCTATCAAAGTTTGCAACATACAAATGCTTGTAACTTTTTACTGGAGCGTCATAAAACCTTGAAATTTTGTAACAATAAAGTAATCGAGCATATTGTCAATTTAAGTTATCGCTCAAAGCTATGCTGCCCTAGAGTCCCAAATCAAACACTGATAAAACTTCAAACGCCCCTAACTTCTTTACGGTACGTCCTACACCTATCAAAGTTGGCAACATACAAATGCTTGTATCTTTTTACTGGAGCGTCATAAAACCTTGAAATTTTGTAACAATAAAGTTCTCGAGCCTCTTGTCCATTTAAGCCATCGCTCAAAGCTATGCTACCCTAGAGTCCCAAATCAAACACTGATAAAACTTCAAACGTCCCTAACTTCTTTACGGTACGTCCTACACCTATCAAAGTTTGCAACATACAAATGCTTGTAACTTTTTACTGGAGCGTCATAAAATCTTGAAATTTTGTAACAATAAAGTACCCGAGCCTCTTGTCAATTTAAGCCATCGCTCAAAGCTATGCTACCCTAGAGTCCCAAATCAAACGCTGATAAAACTTCAAATGGCCCTAACTTCTTTACGGTACGTCCTACACCTATCAAAGTTTGCAACATATATGTAAATGCTTGTAACTTTTTACTGGAGCGTCATAAAACCTTGAAATTTTGTAACAATAAAGTACCCGAGCCTCTTGTCAATTTAAGCTATCGCTCAAAGCTATGCTACCCTAGAGTCCCAAATCAAACACTGATAAAACTTCAAATGGCCCTAACTTCTATACGGTACGTCCTACACCTATCAAAGTTTGCAACATAAAAATGCTTGTAACTTTTTACTGGAGCGTCATAAAACATTGAAATTTTGTAACAATAAAGTACTCGAGCCTCTTGTCAATTTAAGCCATCGCTCAAAGCTATGCTACCCTAGAGTCCCAAATCAAACACTGATAAAACTTCAAACGCCCCTAACTTCTTGACGGTACGTCCTACACCTAACAAAGTTTGCAACATACAAATGCTTGTAACTTGTTACTGGAGCGTCATAAAACCTTGAAATTTTGTAACAATATAGTACTCGAGCCTCTTGTCAATTTAAGCCATCGCTCAAAGCTATGCTACCCTTGAGTCCCAAATCAAACACTGATAAAACTTCAAATGGCCCTAACTTCTATACGGTACGTCCTACACCTATCAAAGTTTGCAACATACAAATGCTTGTAACTTTTTACTGGAGCGTCATAAAACCTTGAAATTTTGTAACAATATAGTACTCGAGCCTCTTGTCAATTTAAGCCATCGCTCAAAGCTATGCTACCCTTGAGTCCCAAATCAAACATTGATAAAACTTCAAATGGCCCTAACTTCTATACGGTACGTCCTACACCTATCAAAGTTTGCAACATACAAATGCTTGTAACTTTTTACTGGAGCGTCATAAAACCTTGAAATTTTGTAACAATAAAGTACCCGAGCCTCTTGTCAATTTAAGCTATCGCTCAAAGCTATGCTACCCTAGAGTCCCAAATCCAACACTGATAAAACTTCAAATGGCCCTAACTTCTATACGGTACGTCCTACACCTATCAAAGTTTGCAACATAGAAATGCTTGTAACTTTTTACTGGAGCGTCATAAAACCTTGAAATTTTGTAACAATATAGTACTCGAGCCTCTTGTCAATTTAAGCCATCGCTCAAAGCTATGCTATCCTTGAGTCCCAAATCAAACACTGATAAAACTTCAAATGGCCCTAACTTCTATACGGTACGTCCTACACCTATCAAAGTTTGCAACATGCAAATGCTTGTAACTTTTTACTGGAGCGTCATAAAACCTTGAAATTTTGTAACAATAAAGTTCTCGAGCCTCTTGTCCATTTAAGCCATCGCTCAAAGCTATGCTCCCCTAGAGTCCCAAATCAAACACTGATAAAACTTCAAACGCCCCTAACTTCTTTACGGTACGTCCTACACCTATCAAAGTTTGCAACATACAAATGCTTGGAACTTTTTACTGGAGCGTCATAAAACCTTGAAATTTTGTAACAATAAAGTACCCGAGCCTCTTGTCAATTTAAGCTATCGCTCAAAGCTATGCTACCCTAGAGTCCCAAATCAAACACTGATAAAACTTCAAATGGCCCTAACTTCTATACGGTACGTCCTACACCTATCAAAGTTTGCAACATACAAATGCTTGTAACTTTTTACTGGAGCGTCATAAAACCTTGAAATTTTGTAACAATAAAGTAATCGAGCATATTGTCAATTTAAGTTATCTCTCAAAGCTATGCTACCCTAGAGTCCCAAATCAAACACTGATAAAACTTCAAACGCCCCTAACTTCTTTACGGTACGGCCTACACCTATCAAAGTTGGCAACATACAAATGCTTGTATCTTTTTACTGGAGCGTCATAAAACCTTGAAATTTTGTAACAATAAAGTTCTCGAGCCTCTTGTCCATTTAAGCCATCGCTCAAAGCTATGCTACCCTAGAGTCCCAAATCAAACACTGATAAAACTTCAAACGTCCCTAACTTCTTTACGGTACATCCTACACCTATCAAAGTTTGCAACATACAAATGCTTGTAACTTTTTACTGGAGCGTCATAAAATCTTGAAATTTTGTAACAATAAAGTACCCGAGCCTCTTGTCAATTTAAGCCATCGCTCAAAGCTATGCTACCCTAGAGTCCCAAATCAAACACTGATAAAACTTCAAATGGCCCTAACTTCTTAACGGTACGTCCTACACCTATCAAAGTTTGCAACATATATGTAAATGCTTGTAACTTTTTACTGGAGCGTCATAAAACCTTGAAATTTTGTAACAATAAAGTACCCGAGCCTCTTGTCAATTTAAGCTATCGCTCAAAGCTATGCTACCCTAGAGTCCCAAATCAAACACTGATAAAACTTCAAATGGCCCTAACTTCTATACGGTACGTCCTACACCTATCAAAGTTTGCAACATACAAATGCTTGTAACTTTTTACTGGAGCGTCATAAAATATTGAAATTTTGTAACAATAAAGTACTCGAGCCTCTTGTCAATTTAAGCCATCGCTCAAAGCTATGCTACCCTAGAGTCCCAAATCAAACACTGATAAAACTGCAAACGCCCCTAACTTCTTGACGGTACGTCCTACACCTAACAAAGTTTGCAACATACAAATGCTTGTAACTTTTTACTGGAGCGTCATAAAACCTTGAAATTTTGTATCCATATAGTACCCGAGCCTCTTGTCAATTTAAGCTATCGCTCAAAGCTATGCTACCCTAGAGTCCCAAATCAAACACTGATAAAACTTCAAATGGCCCTAACTTCTATACGGTACGTCCTACACCTATCAAAGTTTGCAACATTCAAATGCTTGTAACTTTTTACTGGAGCGTCATAAAACCTTGAAATTTTGTAACAATATAGTACTCGAGCCTCTTGTCAATTTAAGCCATCGCTCAAAGCTATGCTACCCTTGAGTCCCAAATCAAACATTGATAAAACTTCAAATGGCCCTAACTTCTATACGGTACGTCCTACACCTATCAAAGTTTGCAACATACAAATGCTTGTAACTTTTTACTGGAGCGTCATAAAACATTGAAATTTTGTAACAATTAAGTACTCGAGCCTCTTGTCAATTTAAGCCATCGCTCAAAGCTATGCTACCCTAGAGTCCCAAATCAAACACTGATAAAACTTCAAATGGCCCTAACTTCTATACGGTACGTCCTAAACCTATCAAAGTTTGCAACATACAAATGCTTGTAACTTGTTACTGGAGCGTCATAAAACCTTGAAATTTTGTAACAATATAGTACTCGAGCCTCTTGTCAATTTAAGCCATCGCTCAAAGCTATGCTACCCTTGAGTCCCAAATCAAACACTGATAAAACTTCAAATGGCCCTAACTTCTATACGGTACGTCCTACACCTATCAAAGTTTGCAACATACAAATGCTTGTAACTTTTTACTGGAGCGTCATAAAACCTTGAAATTTTGTAACAATATAGTACTCGAGCCTCTTGTCAATTTAAGCCATCGCTCAAAGCTATGCTACCCTTGAGTCCCAAATCAAACATTGATAAAACTTCAAATGGCCCTAACTTCTATACGGTACGTCCTACACCTATCAAAGTTTGCAACATACAAATGCTTGTAACTTTTTACTGGAGCGTCATAAAACATTGAAATTTTGTAACAATTAAGTACTCGAGCCTCTTGTCAATTTAAGCCATCGCTCAAAGCTATGCTACCCTAGAGTCCCAAATCAAACACTGATAAAACTTCAAATGGCCCTAACTTCTATACGGTACGTCCTACACCTATCAAAGTTTGCAACATACAAATGCTTGTAACTTGTTACTGGAGCGTCATAAAACCTTGAAATTTTGTAACAATATAGTACTCGAGCCTCTTGTCAATTTAAGCCATCGCTCAAAGCTATGCTACCCTTGAGTCCCAAATCAAACACTGATAAAACTTCAAATGGCCCTAACTTCTATACGGTACGTCCTACACCTATCAAAGTTTGCAACATACAAATGCTTGTAACTTTTTACTGGAGCGTCATAAAACATTGAAATTTTGTAACAATAAAGTACTCGAGCCTCTTGTCCATTTAAGCCATCGCTCAAAGCTATGCTACCCTAGAGTCCCAAATCAAACACTGATAAAACTTCAAACGCCCCTAACTTCTTTACGGTACGTCCTACACCTATCAAACTTTGCAACATACAAATGCTTGTAACTTTTTACTGGAGCGTCATAAAACCTTGAAATTTTGTAACAATAAAGTACCCGAGCCTCTTGTCAATTTAAGCTATCGCTCAAAGCTATGCTACCCTAGAGTCCCAAATCAAACACTGATAAAACTTCAAATGGCCCTAACTTCTATACGGTACGTCCTACACCTATCAAAGATTGCAACATACAAATGCTTGTAACTTTTTACTGGAGCGTCATAAAACCTTGAAATTTTGTAACAATAAAGTAATCGAGCATATTGTCAATTTAAGTTATCGCTCAAAGCTATGCTACCCTAGAGTCCCAAATCAAACACTGATAAAACTTCAAACGCCCCTAACTTCTTTACGGTACGTCCTACACCTATCAAAGTTGGCAACATACAAATGCTTGTATCTTTTTACTGGAGCGTCATAAAACCTTGAAATTTTGTAACAATAAAGTTCTCGAGCCTCTTGTCCATTTAAGCCATCGCTCAAAGCTATGCTACCCTAGAGTCCCAAATCAAACACTGATAAAACTTCAAACGCCCCTAACTTCTTTACGGTACGTCCTACACCTATCAAAGTTTGCAACATACAAATGCTTGTAACTTTTTACTGGAGCGTCATAAAATCTTGAAATTTTGTAACAATAAAGTACCCGAGCCTCTTGTCAATTTAAGCCATCGCTCAAAGCTATGCTACCCTAGAGTCCCAAATCAAACACTGATAAAACTTCAAATGGCCCTAACTTCTATACGGTACGTCCTACACCTATCAAAGTTTGCAACATACAAATGCTTGTAACTTTTTACTGGAGCGTCATAAAACATTGAAATTTTGTAACAATAAAGTACTCGAGCCTCTTGTCAATTTAAGCCATCGCTCAAAGCTATGCTACCCTAGAGTCCCAAATCAAACACTGATAAAACTTCAAACGCCCCTAACTTCTTTACGGTACGTCCTATACCTATCAAAGTTTGCAACATACAAATGCTTGTAACTTTTTACTGGAGCGTCATAAAATCTTGAAATTTTGTAACAATAAAGTACCCGAGCCTCTTGTCAATTTAAGCCATCGCTCAAAGCTATGCTACCCTAGAGTCCCAAATCAAACACTGATAAAACTTCAAATGGCCCTAACTTCTATACGGCACGTCCTACACCTATCAAAGTTTGCAACATACAAATGCTTGTAACTTTTTACTGGAGCGTCATAAAACATTGAAATTTTGTAACAATAAAGTACTCGAGCCTCTTGTCAATTTAAGCCATCGCTCAATGCTATGCTACCCTAGAGTCCCAAATCAAACACTGATAAAACTTCAAACGCCCCTAACTTCTTGACGGTACGTCCTACACCTATCAAAGTTTGCAACATACAAATGCTTGTAACTTTTACTGGAGCGTCATAAAACCTTGAAATTTTGTAACAATAAAGTTCTCGAGCCTCTTGTCCATTTAAGCCATCGCTCAAAGCTATGCTACCCTAGAGTCCCAAATCAAACACTGATAAAACTTCAAACGCCCCTAACTTCTTTACGGTACGTCCTACACCTATCAAAGTTGGCAACATACAAATGCTTGTATCTTTTTACTGGAGCGTCATAAAACCTTGAAATTTTGTAACAATAAAGTTCTCGAGCCTCTTGTCCATTTAAGCCATCGCTCAAAGCTATGCTACCCTAGAGTCCCAAATCAAACACTGATAAAACTTCAAACGCCCCTAACTTCTTTACGGTACGTCCTACACCTATCAAAGTTTGCAACATACAAATGCTTGTAACTTTTTACTGGAGCGTCATAAAATCTTGAAATTTTGTAACAATAAAGTACCCGAGCCTCTTGTCAATTTAAGCCATCGCTCAAAGCTATGCTACCCTAGAGTCCCAAATCAAACACTGATAAAACTTCAAATGGCCCTAACTTCTATACGGTACGTCCTACACCTATCAAAGTTTGCAACATACAAATGCTTGTATCTTTTTACTGGAGCGTCATAAAACCTTGAAATTTTGTAACAATAAAGTACCCGAGCCTCTTGTCAATTTAAGCTATCGCTCAAAACTATGCTACCCTAGAGTCCCAAATCAAACACTGATAAAACTTCAAACGCCCCTAACTTCTTTACGGTACGTCCTACACCTATCAAAGTTTGCAACATACAAATGCTTGTAACTTTTTACTGGAGCGTCATAAAACCTTGAAATTTTGTAACAATAAAGTACCCGAGCCTCTTGTCAATTTAAGCTATCGCTCAAAGCTATGCTACCCTAGAGTCCCAAATCAAACACTGATAAAACTTCAAATGGCCCTAACTTCTATACGGTACGTCCTACACCTATCAAAGTTTGCAACATACAAATGCTTGTAACTTTTTACTGGAGCGTCATAAAACATTGAAATTTTGTAACAATAAAGTACTCGAGCCTCTTGTCAATTTAAGCCATCGCTCAAAGCTATGCTACCCTAGAGCCCCAAATCAAACACTGATAAAACTTCAAACGCCCCTAACTTCTTGACGGTACGTCCTACACCTAACAAAGTTTGCAACATACAAATGCTTGTAACTTTTTACTGGAGCGTCATAAAACCTTGAAATTTTGTAACAATAAAGTACCCGAGCCTCTTGTCAATTTAAGCTATCGCTCACAGCTATGCTACCCTAGAGTCCCAAATCAAACACTGATAAAACTTCAAATGGCCCTAACTTCTATACGGTACGTCCTACATCTATCAAAGTTTGCAACATACAAATGCTTATAACTTTTTACTGGAGCGTCATAACACCTTGAAATTTTGTATCCATATAGTACTCGAGCCTCTTGTCAATTTAAGTCATCGCTCAAAGCTATGCTACCCTAGAGTCCCAAATCAAACACTGATAAAACTTCAAATGGCCCTAGCTTCTATACGGTACGTCCTACACCTATCAAAGTTTGCAACATACAAATGCTTGTATCTTTTTACTAGAGCGTCATAAAACCTTGAAATTTTGTAACAATAAAGTACCCGAGCCTCTTGTTAATTTAAGCTATCGCTCAAAACTATGCTACCCTAGAGTCCCAAATCAAACACTGATAAAACTTCAAACGCCCCTAACTTCTTTACGGTACGTCCTACACCTATCAAAGTTTGCAACATACATATGCATGTAACTTTTTACTGGAGCGTCATAAAACCTTGAAATTTTGTAACAAAAAAGTACCCGAGCCTCTTGTCAATTTAAGTTATCTCTCGAAGCTATGCTATCCTAGAGTCCCAAATCAAACATTGATAAAACTTCAAATGACCCTAACTTCTATACGGTACGTCCTACACCTATCAAAGTTTGCAACATACAAATGCTTGTAACTTTTTACTGGAGCGTCATAAAACCTTGAAAGTTTGTAACAATATAGTACTCGAGCCTCGTGTCAATTTAAGCCATCGCTCAAAGCTATGCTACCCTTGAGTCCCAAATCAAACATTGATACAACTTCAAATGGCCCTAACTTCTATACGGTACGTCCTACACCTATCAAAGTTTGCAACATACAAATGCTTGTAACTTTTTACTGGAGCGTCATAAAACATTGAAATTTTGTAACAATTAAGTACTCGAGCCTCTTGTCAATTTAAGCCATCGCTCAAAGCTATGCTACCCTAGAGTCCCAAATCAAACACTGATAAAACTTCAAACGCCCCTAACTTCTTTGCGGTACGTCCTACACCTATCAAAGTTGGCAACATACAAATGCTTGTATCTTTTTACTGGAGCGTCATAAAACCTTGAAATTTTGTAACAATAAAGTTCTCGAGCCTCTTGTCCATTTAAGCCATCGCTCAAAGCTATGCTACCCTAGAGTCCCAAATCAAACACTGATAAAACTTCAAACGCACCTAACTTCTTTACGGTACGTCCTACACCTATCAAAGTTTGCAACATACAAATGCTTGTAACTTTTTACTGGAGCGTCATAAAACCTTGAAATTTTGTAACAATAAAGTACCCGAGCCTCTTGTCAATTTAAGCCATCGCTCAAAGCTATGCTACCCTAGAGTCCCAAATCAAACACTGATAAAACTTCAAATGGCCCTAACTTCTATACGGTACATCCTAAACCTATTAAAGTTTGCAACATACAAATGCTTGTATCTTTTTACTGGAGCGTCATAAAACCTTGAAATTTTGTAACAATAAAGTACCCGAGCCTCATGTCAATTTAAGCTATCGCTCAAAACTATGCTACCCTAGAGTCCCAAATCAAACACTGATAAAACTTCAAACGCCGCTAACTTCTTTACGGTACGTCCTACACCTATCAAAGTTTGCAACATACAAATGCTTGTAACTTTTTACTGGAGCGTCATAAAACCTTGAAATTTTTAAACAATAAAGTACCCGAGCCTCTTGTCAATTTAAGCTATCGTTCAAAGCTATGCTACCCTAGAGTCCCAAATCAAACACTGATAAAACTTCAAATGGCCCCAACTTCTATACGGTACGTCCTACACCTATCAAAGTTTGCAACATACAAATGCTTGTAACTTTTTACTGGAGCGTCATAAAACATTGAAATTTTGTATCAATAAAGTACTCGAGCCTCTTGTCAATTTAAGCCATCGCTCTAAGCTATGCTACCCTAGAGTCCCAAATCAAACACTGATAAAACTTCAAACGCCCCTAACTTCTTGACGGCACGTCCTACACCTATCAAAGTTTGCAACATACAAATGCTTGTAACTTTTTACTGGAGCGTCATAAAACCTTGAAATTTTGTAACAATAAAGTACCCGAGCCTCTTGTCAATTTAAGCTATCGCTCAAAGCTATGCTACCCTAGAGTCCCAAATCAAACACTGATAAAACTTCAAATGGCCCTAACTTCTTTACGGTACGTCCTACACCTATCAAAGTTTGCAACATACAAATGCTTGTAACTTTTTACTGGAGCGTCATAAAACCTTGAAATTTTGTAACAATAAAGTACTCGAGCCTCTTGTCAATTTAAGCTATAGCTCAAAGCTATGCTACCCTAGAGTCTCAAATCAAACCCTGATAAAACTTCAAACGCCCCTAACTTCTTTACGGTACGTCCTACACCTATCAAAGTTTGCAACATACAAATGCTTGTAACTTTTTACTGGAGCGTCATAAAACCTTGAAATTTTGTAACAATAAAGTACCCGAGCCTCTTGTCAATTTAAGCTATCGCTCAAAGCTATGCTACCCTAGAGTCCCAAATCAAACACTGATAAAACTTCAAATGGCCCTAACTTCTATACGGTACGTCCTACACCTATCAAAGTTTGCAACATACATATGCATGTAACTTTTTACTGGAGCGTCATAAAACCTTGAAATTTTGTAACAAAAAAGTACCCGAGCCTCTTGTCAATTTAAGTTATCTCTCGAAGCTATGCTATCCTAGAGTCCCAAATCAAACATTGATAAAACTTCAAATGACCCTAACTTCTATACGGTACGTCCTACACCTATCAAAGTTTGCAACATACAAATGCTTGTAACTTTTTACTGGAGCGTCATAAAACCTTGAAATTTTGTAACAATATAGTACTCGAGCCTCGTGTCAATTTAAGCCATCGCTCAAAGCTATGCTACCCTTGAGTCCCAAATCAAACATTGATACAACTTCAAATGGCCCTAACTTCTATACGGTACGTCCTACACCTATCAAAGTTTGCAACATACAAATGCTTGTAACTTTTTACTGGAGCGTCATAAAACATTGAAATTTTGTAACAATTAAGTACTCGAGCCTCTTGTCAATTTAAGCCATCGCTCAAACCTATGCTACCCTAGAGTCCCAAATCAAACACTGATAAAACTTCAAACGCCCCTAACTTCTTTACGGTACGTCCTACACCTATCAAAGTTGGCAACATACAAATGCTTGTATCTTTTTACTGGAGCGTCATAAAACCTTGAAATTTTGTAACAATAAAGTTCTCGAGCCTCTTGTCCATTTAAGCCATCGCTCAAAGCTATGGTACCCTAGAGTCCCAAATCAAACACTGATAAAACTTCAAACGCACCTAACTTCTTTACGGTACGTCCTACACCTATCAAAGTTTGCAACATACAAATGCTTGTAACTTTTTACTGGAGCGTCATAAAACCTTGAAATTTTGTAACAATAAAGTACCCGAGCCTCTTGTCAATTTAAGCCATCGCTCAAAGCTATGCTACCCTAGAGTCCCAAATCAAACACTGATAAAACTTCAAATGGCCCTAACTTCTATACGGTACATCCTAAACCTATTAAAGTTTGCAACATACAAATGCTTGTATCTTTTTACTGGAGCGTCATAAAACCTTGAAATTTTGTAACAATAAAGTACCCGAGCCTCTTGTCAATTTAAGCTATCGCTCAAAACTATGCTACCCTAGAGTCCCAAATCAAACACTGATAAAACTTCAAACGCCGCTAACTTCTTTACGGTACGTCCTACACCTATCAAAGTTTGCAACATACAAATGCTTGTAACTTTTTACTGGAGCGTCATAAAACCTTGAAATTTTTAAACAATAAAGTACCCGAGCCTCTTGTCAATTTAAGCTATCGTTCAAAGCTATGCTACCCTAGAGTCCCAAATCAAACACTGATAAAACTTCAAATGGCCCTAACTTCTATACGGTACGTCCTACACCTATCAAAGTTTGCAACATACAAATGCTTGTAACTTTTTACTGGAGCGTCATAAAACATTGAAATTTTGTATCAATAAAGTACTCGAGCCTCTTGTCAATTTAAGCCATCGCTCTAAGCTATGCTACCCTAGAGTCCCAAATCAAACACTGATAAAACTTCAAACGCCCCTAACTTCTTGACGGCACGTCCTACACCTATCAAAGTTTGCCACATACAAATGCTTGTAACTTTTTACTGGAGCGTCATAAAACCTTGAAATTTTGTAACAATAAAGTACCAGAGCCTCTTGTCAATTTAAGCTATCGCTCAAAGCTATGCTACCCTAGAGTCCCAAATCAAACACTGATAAAACTTCAAATGGCCCTAACTTCTTTACGGTACGTCCTACACCTATCAAAGTTTGCAACATACAAATGCTTGTAACTTTTTACTGGAGCGTCATAAAACCTTGAAATTTTGTAACAATAAAGTACTCGAGCCTCTTGTCAATTTAAGCTATAGCTCAAAGCTATGCTACCCTAGAGTCTCAAATTAAACCCTGATAAAACTTCAAACGCCCCTAACTTCTTTACGGTACGTCCTACACCTATCAAAGTTTGCAACATACAAATGCTTGTAACTTTTTACTGGAGCGTCATAAAACCTTGAAATTTTGTAACAATAAAGTACCCGAGCCTCTTGTCAATTTAAGCCATCGCTCAAAGCTATGCTACCCTAGAGTCCCAAATCAAACACTGATAAAACTTCAAATGGCCCTAACTTCTATACGGTAAGCCCTACACCTATCAAAGTTTGCAACATACAAATGCTTGTAACTTTTTACTGGAGCGTCATAAAACCTTGAAATTTTGTAACAATATAGTACTCGAGCCTCTTGTCAATTTAAGCCATCGCTCAAATCTATGCTACCCTAGAGTCACAAATCAAACACTGATAAAACTTCAAATGGCCCTAACTTCTATACGGTACGTCCTACACCTATCAAAGTTTACAACATACAAATGCTTGTATCTTTTTACTGGAGCGTCATAAAACCTTGAAATTTTGTAACAATAAAGTACCCGAGCCTCTTGTCAATTTAAGCTATCGCTCAAAGCTATGCTACCCTAGAGTCCCAAATCAAACACTGATAAAACTTCAAATGGCCCTAACTTCTATACGGTACGTCCTACACCTATCAAAGTTTGCAACATACAAATGCTTGTAACTTTTTACTGGAGCGTCATAAAACATTGAAATTTTGTAACAATAAAGTACTCGAGCCTCTTGTCAATTTAAGCCATCGCTCAAAGCTATGCTACCCTAGAGTCCCAAATCAAACACTGATAAAACTTTAAACGCCCCTAACTTCTTGACGGTACGTCCTACACCTATCAAAGTTTGCAACATACAAATGCTTGTAACTTGTTACTGGAGCGTCATAAAACCTTGAAATTTTGTAACAATATAGTACTCGAGCCTCTTGTCAATTTAAGCCATCGCTCAAAGCTATGCTACCCTTGAGTCCCAAATCAAACACTGATAAAACTTCAAATGGCCCTAACTTCTATACGGTACGTGCTACACCTATCAAAGTTTGCAACATACAAATGCTTGTAACTTTTTACTGGAGCGTCATAAAACATTGAAATTTTGTAACAATAAAGTACTCGAGCCTCTGGTCAATTTAAGCCATCGCTCAAAGCTATGCTACCCTAGAGTCCCAAATCAAACACTGATAAAACTTCAAACGCCCCTAACTTCTTGACGGTACGTCCTACACCTATCAAAGTTTGCAACATACAAATGCTTGTAACTTTTTACTGGAGCGTCATAAAACCTTGAAATTTTGTAACAATGAAGTACCCGAGCCTCTTGTCAATTTAAGCCATCGCTCAAAGCTATGCTACCCTTGAGTCCCAAATCAAACACTGATAAAACTTCAAACGCCCCTAACTTCTTTACGGTACGTCCTACACCTATCAAAGTTTGCAACATACAAATGCTTGTAACTTTTTACTGGACCGTCATAAAACCTTGAAATTTTGTAACAATAAAGTACTCGAGCCTCTTGTCAATTTAAGCCATCGCTCAAAGCTATGCTACCCTAGAGTCCCATATAAAACACTGATAAAACTTCAAACGCCCCTAACTTATATACGGTACGTCCTACACCTATCAAAGTTTGCAACATGCAAATGCTTGTAAATTTTACTGGAGCGTCATAAAACCTTGAAATTTTGTAACAATAAAGTTCTCGAGCCTCTTGTCCATTTAAGCCATCGATCAAAGCTATGCTACCCTAGAGTCCCAAATCAA
This sequence comes from Clusia tigrina, assembly GCA_920105625.2. Taxonomy (NCBI): domain Eukaryota; kingdom Metazoa; phylum Arthropoda; class Insecta; order Diptera; family Clusiidae; genus Clusia; species Clusia tigrina. Next base: position 95,255,674 of record OV050032.1, read on the forward strand.
ACACTGATAAAACTTCAAACGCCCCTAACTTCTTTACGGTACGTCCTACACCTATCAAACTTTGCAACATACAAATGCTTGTAACTTTTTACTGGAGCGTCATAAAACCTTGAAATTTTGTAACAATAAAGTACCCGAGCCTCTTGTCAATTTAAGCTATCGCTCAAAGCTATGCTACCCTAGAGTCCCAAATCAAACACTGATAAAACTTCAAATGGCCCTAACTTCTATACGGTACGTCCTACACCTATCAAAGTTTGCAACATACAAATGCTTGTAACTTTTTACTGGAGCGTCATAAAACCTTGAAATTTTGTAACAATAAAGTAATCGAGCATATTGTCAATTTAAGTTATCGCTCAAAGCTATGCTACCCTAGAGTCCCAAATCAAACACTGATAAAACTTCAAAGGCCCCTAACTTCTTTACGGTACGTCCTACACCTATCAAAGTTGGCAACATACAAATGCTTGTATCTTTTTACTGGAGCGTCATAAAACCTTGAAATTTTGTAACAATAAAGTTCTCGAGCCTCTTGTCCATTTAAGCCATCGCTCAAAGCTATGCTACCCTAGAGTCCCAAATCAAACACTGATAAAACTTCAAACGCCCCTAACTTCTTTACGGTACGTCCTACACCTATCAAAGTTTGCAACATACAAATGCTTGTAACTTTTTACTGGAGCGTCATAAAATCTTGAAATTTTGTAACAATAAAGTACCCGAGCCTCTTGTCAATTTAAGCCATCGCTCAAAGCTATGCTACCCTAGAGTCCCAAATCAAACACTGATAAAACTTCAAATGGCCCTAACTTCTATACGGTACGTCCTACACCTATCAAAGTTTGCAACATACAAATGCTTGTATCTTTTTACTGGAGCGTCATAAAACCTTGAAATTTTGTAACAATAAAGTACCCGAGCCTCTTGTCAATTTAAGCTATCGCTCAAAACTATGCTACCCTAGAGTCCCAAATCAAACACTGATAAAACTTCAAACGCCCCTAACTTCTTTACGGTACGTCCTACACCTATCAAAGTTTGCAACATACAAATGCTTGTAACTTTTTACTGGAGCGTCATAAAACCTTGAAATTTTGTAACAATAAAGTACCCGAGCCTCTTGCCAATTTAAGCTATCGCTCAAAGCTATGCTACCCTAGAGTCCCAAATCAAACACTGATAAAACTTCAAATGGCCCTAACTTCTATACGGTACGTCCTACACCTATCAAAGTTTGCAACATACAAATGCTTGTAACTTTTTACTGGAGCGTCATAAAACATTGAAATTTTGTAACAATAAAGTACTCGAGCCTCTTGTCAATTTAAGCCATCGCTCAAAGCTATGCTACCCTAGAGCCCCAAATCAAACACTGATAAAACTTCAAACGCCCCAAACTTCTTGACGGTACGTCCTACACCTAACAAAGTTTGCAACATACAAATGCTTGTAACTTTTTACTGGAGCGTCATAAAACCTTGAAATTTTGTAACAATAAAGTACCCGAGACTCTTGTCAATTTAAGCTATAGCTCAAAGCTATGCTACCCTAGAGTCTCAAATCAAACCCTGATAAAACTTCAAACGCCCCTAACTTCTTTACGGTACGTCCTACACCTATCAAAGTTTGCAACATACAAATGCTTGTAACTTTTTACTGGAGCGTCATAAAACCTTGAAATTTTGTAACAATAAAGTACCCGAGCCTCTTGTCAATTTAAGCCATCGCTCAAAGCTATGCTACCCTAGAGTCCCAAATAAAACACTGATAAAACTTCAAATGGCCCTAACTTCTATACGGTACGCCCTACACCTATCAAAGTTTGCAACATACAAATGCTTGTAACTTTTTACTGGAGCGTCATAAAACCTTGAAATTTTGTAACAATATAGTACTCGAGCCTCTTGTCAATTTAAGCCATCGCTCAAATCTATGCTACCCTAGAGTCACAAATCAAACACTGATAAAACTTCAAATGGCCCTAACTTCTATACGGTACGTCCTACACCTATCAAAGTTTACAACATACAAATGCTTGTATCTTTTTACTGGAGCGTCATAAAACCTTGAAATTTTGTAACAATAAAGTACCCGAGCCTCTTGTCAATTTAAGCTATCGCTCAAAGATATGCTACCCTAGAGTCCCAAATCAAACACTGATAAAACTTCAAATGGCCCTAACTTCTATACGGTACGTCCTACACCTATCAAAGTTTGCAACATACAAATGCTTGTAACTTTTTACTGGAGCGTCATAAAACATTGAAATTTTGTAACAATAAAGTACTCGAGCCTCTTGTCAATTTAAGCCATCGCTCAAAGCTATGCTACCCTAGAGTCCCAAATCAAACACTGATAAAACTTCAAACGCCCCTAACTTCTTGACGGTACGTCCTACACCTATCAAAGTTTGCAACATACAAATGCTTGTAACTTGTTACTGGAGCGTCATAAAACCTTGAAATTTTGTAACAATATAGTACTCGAGCCTCTTGTCAATTTAAGCCATCGCTCAAAGCTATGCTACCCTTGAGTCCCAAATCAAACACTGATAAAACTTCAAATGGTCCTAACTTCTATACGGTACGTCCTACACCTATCAAAGTTTGGAACATACAAATGCTTGTAACTTTTTACTGGAGCGTCATAAAACATTGAAATTTTGTAACAATAAAGTACTCGAGCCTCTGGTCAATTTAAGCCATCGCTCAAAGCTATGCTACCCTAGAGTCCCAAATCAAACACTGATAAAACTTCAAACGCCCCTAACTTCTTGACGGTACGTCCTACACCTATCAAAGTTTGCAACATACAAATGCTTGTAACTTTTTACTGGAGCGTCATAAAACCTTGAAATTTTGTAACAATGAAGTACCCGAGCCTCTTGTCAATTTAAGCCATCGCTCAAAGCTATGCTACCCTTGAGTCCCAAATCAAACACTGATAAAACTTCAAACGCCCCTAACTTCTTTACGGTACGTCCTACACCTATCAAAGTTTGCAACATACAAATGCTTGTAACTTTTTACTGGACCGTCATAAAACCTTGAAATTTTGTAACAATAAAGTACTCGAGCCTCTTGTCAATTTAAGCCATCGCTCAAAGCTATGCTACCCTAGAGTCCCATATCAAACACTGATAAAACTTCAAACGCCCCTAACTTATATACGGTACGTCCTACACCTATCAAAGTTTGCAACATGCAAATGCTTGTAAATTTTACTGGAGCGTCATAAAACCTTGAAATTTTGTAACAATAAAGTTCTCGAGCCTCTTGTCCATTTAAGCCATCGCTCAAAGCTATGCTACCCTAGAGTCCCAAATCAAACACTGATAAAACTTCAAACGCCCCTAACTTCTTTACGGTACGTCCTACACCTATCAAACTTTGCAACATACAAATGCTTGTAACTTTTTACTGGAGCGTCATAAAACCTTGAAATTTTGTAACAATAAAGTACCCGAGCCTCTTGTCAATTTAAGCTATCGCTCAAAGCTATGCTACCCTAGAGTCCCAAATCAAACACTGATAAAACTTCAAATGGCCCTAACTTCTATACGGTACGTCCTACACCTATCAAAGTTTGCAACATACAAATGCTTGTAACTTTTTACTGGAGCGTCATAAAACCTTGAAATTTTGTAACAATAAAGTAATCGAGCATATTGTCAATTTAAGTTATCGCTCAAAGCTATGCTACCCTAGAGTCCCAAATCAAACACTGATAAAACTTCAAACGCCCCTAACTTCTTTACGGTACGTCCTACACCTATCAAAGTTGGCAACATACAAATGCTTGTATCTTTTTACTGGAGCGTCATAAAACCTTGAAATTTTGTAACAATAAAGTTCTCGAGCCTCTTGTCAATTTAAGCCATCGCTCAAAGCTATGCTACCCTAGAGTCCCAAATCAAACACTGATAAAACTTCAAACGCCCCTAACTTCTTTACGGCACGTCCTACACCTATCAAAGTTTGCAACATACAAATGCTTGTAACTTTTTACTGGAGCGTCATAAAACCTTGAAATTTTGTAACAATAAAGTACCCGAGCCTCTTGCCAATTTAAGCTATCGCTCAAAGCTATGCTACCCTAGAGTCCCAAATCAAACACTGATAAAACTTCAAATGGCCCTAACTTCTATACGGTACGTCCTACACCTATCAAAGTTTGCAACATACAAATGCTTGTAACTTTTTACTGGAGCGTCATAAAACATTGAAATTTTGTAACAATAAAGTACTCGAGCCTCTTGTCAATTTAAGCCATCGCTCAAAGCTATGCTACCCTAGAGCCCCAAATCAAACACTGATAAAACTTCAAACGCCCCTAACTTCTTGACGGTACGTCCTACACCTAACAAAGTTTGCAACATACAAATGCTTGTAACTTTTTACTGGAGCGTCATAAAACATTGAAATTTTGTAACAATAAAGTACCCGAGCCTCTTGTCAATTTAAGCTATCGCTCAAAGCTATGCTACCCTAGAGTGCCAAATCAAACACTGATAAAACTTCAAATGGCCCTAACTTCTATACGGTACGTCCTACACCTATCAAAGTTTGCAACATACAAATGCTTATAACTTTTTACTGGAGCGTCATAACACCTTGAAATTTTGTATCCATATAGTACTCGAGCCTCTTGTCAATTTAAGTCATCGCTCAAAGCTATGCTACCCTAGAGACCCAAATCAAACACTGATAAAACTTCAAATGGCCCTAGCTTCTATACGGTACGTCCTACACCTATCAAAGTTTGCAACATACAAATGCTTGTATCTTTTTACTAGAGCGTCATAAAACCTTGCAATTTTGTAACAATAAAGTACCCGAGCCTCTTGTCAATTTAAGCTATCGCTCAAAACTATGCTACCCTAGAGTCCCAAATCAAACACTGATAAAACTTCAAACGCCCCTAACTTCTTTACGGTACATCCTACACCTATCAAAGTTTGCAACATACAAATGCATGTAACTTTTTACTGGAGCGTCATAAAACCTTGAAATTTTGTAACAATGAAGTACCCGAGCTTCTTGTCAATTTAAGTTATCTCTCAAAGCTATGCTATCCTAGAGTCCCAAATCAAACACTGATAAAACTTCAAATGACCCTAACTTCTATACGGTACGTCCTACACCTATCAAAGTTTGCAACATACAAATGCTTGTAACTTTTTACTGGAGCGTCATAAAACCTTGAAATTTTGTAACAATAAAGTACCCGAGCCTCTTGTCAATTTAAGCTATCGCTCAAAGCTATGCTACCCTAGAGTCCCAAATCAAACACTGATAAAACTTCAAATGGCCCTAACTTCTTTAGGGTACGTCCTACACCTATCAAAGTTTGCAACATACAAATGCTTGTAACTTTTCACTGGAGCGTCATAAAACCTTGAAATTTTGTAACAATAAAGTACTCGAGCCTCTTGTCAATTTAAGCTATAGCTCAAAGCTATGCTACCCTAGAGTCTCAAATCAAACACTGATAAAACTTCAAACGCCCCTAACTTCTTTACGGTACGTCCTACACTTATCAAAGTTTGCAACATACAAATGCTTGTAACTTTTTACTGGAGCGTCATAAAACCTTGAAATTTTGTAACAATAAAGTACCCGAGCCTCTTGTCAATTTAAGCCATCGCTCAAAGCTATGCTACCCTAGAGTCCCAAATCAAACACTGATAAAACTTCAAAAGGCCCTAACTTCTATACGGTACGCCCTACACCTATCAAAGTTTGCAACATACAAATGCTTGTAACTTTTTACTGGAGCGTCATAAAACCTTGAAATTTTGTAACAATTGCTACCCTAGAGTCACAAATCAAACACTGATAAAACTTCAAATGGCCCTAACTTCTATACGGTACGTCCTACACCTATCAAAGTTTACAACATACAAATGCTTGTATCTTTTTACTGGAGCGTCATAAAACCTTGAAATTTTGTAACAATAAAGTACCCGAGCCTCTTGTCAATTTAAGCTATCGCTCAAAGCTATGCTACCCTAGAGTCCCAAATCAAACACTGATAAAACTTCAAACGCCCCTAACTTCTTTACGGTACGTCCTACACCTATCAAAGTTTGCAACATACAAATGCATGTAACTTTTTACTGGAGCGTCATAAAACCTTGAAATTTTGTAACAAAAAAGTACCCGAGCTTCTTGTCAATTTAAGTTATCTCTCAAAGCTATGCTATCCTAGAGTCCCAAATCAAACACTGATAAAACTTCAAATGACCCTAACTTCTATACGGTACGTCCTACACCTATCAAAGTTTGCAACATACAAATGCTTGTAACTTTTTACTGGAGCGTCATAAAACCTTGAAATTTTGTAACAATATAGTTCTCGAGCCTCTTGTCAATTTAAGCCATCGCTCAAAGCTATGCTACCCTTGAGTCCCAAATCAAACATTGATACAACTTCAAATGGCCCTAACTTCTATACGGTACGTCCTACAGCTATCAAAGTTTGCAACATACAAATGCTTGTAACTTTTTACTGGAGCGTCATAAAACATTGAAATTTGGTAACAATTAAGTACTCGAGCCTCTTGTCAATTTAAGCCATCGCTCAAAGCTATGCTACCCTAGAGTCCCAAATCAAACACTGATAAAACTTCAAACGCCCCTAACTTCTTTACGGTACGTCCTACACCTATCAAAGTTGGCAACATACAAATGCTTGTATCTTTTTACTGGAGCGTCATAAAACCTTGAAATTTTGTAACAATAAAGTTCTCGAGCCTCTTGTCCATTTAAGCCATCGCTCAAAGCTATGCTACCCTAGAGTCCCAAATCAAACACTGATAAAACTTCAAACGCACCTAACTTCTTTACGGTACGTCCTACACCTATCAAAGTTTGCAACATACAAATGCTTGTAACTTTTTACTGGAGCGTCATAAAACCTTGAAATTTAGTAACAATAAAGTACCCGAGCCTCTTGTCAATTTAAGCCATCGCTCAAAGCTATGCTACCCTAGAGTCCCAAATCAAACACTGATAAAACTTCAAATGGCCCTAACTTCTATACGGTACATCCTAAACCTATTAAAGTTTGCAACATACAAATGCTTGTATCTTTTTACTGGAGCGTCATAAAACCTTGAAATTTTGTAACAATAAAGTACCCGAGCCTCTTGTCAATTTAAGCTATCGCTCAAAACTATGCTACCCTAGAGTCCCAAATCAAACACTGATAAAACTTCAAACGCCGCTAACTTCTTTACGGTACGTCCTACACCTATCAAAGTTTGCAACATACAAATGCTTGTAACTTTTTACTGGAGCGTCATAAAACCTTGAAATTTTTTAACAATAAAGTACCCGAGCCTCTTGTCAATTTAAGCTATCGTTCAAAGCTATGCTACCCTAGAGTCCCAAATCAAACACTGATAAAACTTCAAATGGCCCTAACTTCTATACGGTACGTTCTACACCTATCAAAGTTTGCAACATACAAATGCTTGTAACTTTTTACTGGAGCGTCATAAAACATTGAAATTTTGTAACAATAAAGTACTCGAGCCTCTTGTCAATTTAAGCCATCGCTCAAAGCTATGCTACCCTAGAGTCCCAAATCAAACACTGATAAAACTTCAAACGCCCCTAACTTCTTGACGGCACGTCCTACACCTATCAAAGTTTGCAACATACAAATGCTTGTAACTTTTTACTGGAGCGTCATAAAACCTTGAAATTTTGTAACAATAAAGTACCCGAGTCTCTTGTCAATTTAAGTTATCGCTCAAAGCTATGCTACCGTAGAGTCCCAAATCAAACACTGATAAAACTTCAAATGGCCCTAACTTCTTTAGGGTACGTCCTACACCTATCAAAGTTTGCAACATACAAATGCTTGTAACTTTTCACTGGAGCGTCATAAAACCTTGAAATTTTGTAACAATAAAGTACTCGAGCCTCTTGTCAATTTAAGCTATAGCTCAAAGCTATGCTACCCTAGAGTCTCAAATCAAACACTGATAAAACTTCAAACGCCCCTAACTTCTTTACGGTACGTCCTACACTTATCAAAGTTTGCAACATACAAATGCTTGTAACTTTTTACTGGAGCGTCATAAAACCTTGAAATTTTGTAACAATAAAGTACCCGAGCCTCTTGTCAATTTAAGCCATCGCTCAAAGCTATGCTACCCTAGAGTCCCAAATCAAACACTGATAAAACTTCAAATGGCCCTAACTTCTATACGGTACGCCCTACACCTATCAAAGTTTGCAACATACAAATGCTTGTAACTTTTTACTGGAGCGTCATAAAACCTTGAAATTTTGTAACAATTGCTACCCTAGAGTCCCAAATCAAACACTGATAAAACTTCAAACGCCCCTAACTTCTATACGGTACGTCCTACACCTATCAAAGTTTACAACATACAAATGCTTGTATCTTTTTACTGGAGCGTCATAAAACCTTGAAATTTTGTAACAATAAAGTACCCGAGCCTCTTGTCAATTTAAGCTATCGCTCAAAGCTATGCTACCCTAGAGTCCCAAATCAAACACTGATAAAACTTCAAACGCCCCTAACTTCTTTACGGTACGTCCTACACCTATCAAAGTTTGCAACATACAAATGCATGTAACTTTTTACTGGAGCGTCATAAAACCTTGAAATTTTGTAACAAAAAAGTACCCGAGCTTCTTGTCAATTTAAGTTATCTCTCAAAGCTATGCTATCCTAGAGTCCCAAATCAAACACTGATAAAACTTCAAATGACCCTAACTTCTATACGGTACGTCCTACACCTATCAAAGTTTGCAACATACAAATGCTTGTAACTTTTTACTGGAGCGTCATAAAACCTTGAAATTTTGTAACAATATAGTTCTCGAGCCTCTTGTCAATTTAAGCCATCGCTCAAAGCTATGCTACCCTTGAGTCCCAAATCAAACATTGATACAACTTCAAATGGCCCTAACTTCTATACGGTACGTCCTACAGCTATCAAAGTTTGCAACATACAAATGCTTGTAACTTTTTACTGGAGCGTCATAAAACATTGAAATTTGGTAACAATTAAGTACTCGAGCCTCTTGTCAATTTAAGCCATCGCTCAAAGCTATGCTACCCTAGAGTCCCAAATCAAACACTGATAAAACTTCAAACGCCCCTAACTTCTTTACGGTACGTCCTACACCTATCAAAGTTGGCAACATACAAATGCTTGTATCTTTTTACTGGAGCGTCATAAAACCTTGAAATTTTGTAACAATAAAGTTCTCGAGCCTCTTGTCCATTTAAGCCATCGCTCAAAGCTATGCTACCCTAGAGTCCCAAATCAAACACTGATAAAACTTCAAACGCACCTAACTTCTTTACGGTACGTCCTACACCTATCAAAGTTTGCAACATACAAATGCTTGTAACTTTTTACTGGAGCGTCATAAAACCTTGAAATTTAGTAACAATAAAGTACCCGAGCCTCTTGTCAATTTAAGCCATCGCTCAAAGCTATGCTACCCTAGAGTCCCAAATCAAACACTGATAAAACTTCAAATGGCCCTAACTTCTATACGGTACATCCTAAACCTATTAAAGTTTGCAACATACAAATGCTTGTATCTTTTTACTGGAGCGTCATAAAACCTTGAAATTTTGTAACAATAAAGTACCCGAGCCTCTTGTCAATTTAAGCTATCGCTCAAAACTATGCTACCCTAGAGTCCCAAATCAAACACTGATAAAACTTCAAACGCCGCTAACTTCTTTACGGTACGTCCTACACCTATCAAAGTTTGCAACATACAAATGCTTGTAACTTTTTACTGGAGCGTCATAAAACCTTGAAATTTTTTAACAATAAAGTACCCGAGCCTCTTGTCAATTTAAGCTATCGTTCAAAGCTATGCTACCCTAGAGTCCCAAATCAAACACTGATAAAACTTCAAATGGCCCTAACTTCTATACGGTACGTTCTACACCTATCAAAGTTTGCAACATACAAATGCTTGTAACTTTTTACTGGAGCGTCATAAAACATTGAAATTTTGTAACAATAAAGTACTCGAGCCTCTTGTCAATTTAAGCCATCGCTCAAAGCTATGCTACCCTAGAGTCCCAAATCAAACACTGATAAAACTTCAAACGCCCCTAACTTCTTGACGGCACGTCCTACACCTATCAAAGTTTGCAACATACAAATGCTTGTAACTTTTTACTGGAGCGTCATAAAACCTTGAAATTTTGTAACAATAAAGTACCCGAGCCTCTTGTCAATTTAAGCTATCGCTCAAAGCTATGCTACCCTAGAGTCCCAAATCAAACACTGATAAAACTTCAAATGGCCCTAACTTCTTTACGGTACGTCCTACACCTATCAAAGTTTGCAACATACAAATGCTTGTAACTTTTCACTGGAGCGTCATAAAACATTGAAATTTTGTAACAATAAAGTACTCGAGCCTCTTGTCAATTTAAGCCATCGCTCAAAGCTATGCTACCCTAGAGTCCCAAATCAAACACTGATAAAACTTCAAACGCCCCTAACTTCTTGACGGCACGTCCTACACCTATCAAAGTTTGCAACATACAAATGCTTGTAACTTTTTACTGGAGCGTCATAAAACCTTGAAATTTTGTAACAATAAAGTACCCGAGCCTCTTGTCAATTTAAGCTATCGCTCAAAGCTATGCTACCCTAGAGTCCCAAATCAAACACTGATAAAACTTCAAATGGCCCTAACTTCTTTACGGTACGTCCTACACCTATCAAAGTTTGCAACATACAAATGCTTGTAACTTTTCACTGGAGCGTCATAAAACCTTGAAATTTTGTAACAATAAAGTACTCGAGCCTCTTGTCAATTTAAGCTATAGCTCAAAGCTATGCTACCCTAGAGTCTCAAATCAAACACTGATAAAACTTCAAACGCCCCTAACTTCTTTACGGTACGTCCTACACCTATCAAAGTTTGCAACATACAAATGCTTGTAACTTTTTACTGGAGCGTCATAAAACCTTGAAATTTTGTAACAATAAAGTACCCGAGCCTCTTGTCAGTTTAAGCCATCGCTCAAAGCTATGCTACCCTAGAGTCCCAAATCAAACACTGATAAAACTTCAAATGGCCCTAACTTCTATACGGTACGCCCTACACCTATCAAAGTTTGCAACATACAAATGCTTGTAACTTTTTACTGGAGCGTCATAAAACCTTGAAATTTTGTAACAATTGCTACCCTAGAGTCACAAATCAAACACTGATAAAACTTCAAATGGCCCTAACTTCTATACGGTACGTCCTACACCTATCAAAGTTTACAACATACAAATGCTTGTATCTTTTTACTGGAGCGTCATAAAACCTTGAAATTTTGTAACAATAAAGTACCCGAGCCTCTTGTCAATTTAAGCTATCGCTCAAAGCTATGCTACCCTAGAGTCCCAAATCAAACACTGATAAAACTTCAAATGGCCCTAACTTCTATACGGTACGTCCTACACCTATCAAAGTTTGCAACATACAAATGCTTGTAACTTTTTACTGGAGCGTCATAAAACATTGAAATTTTGTAACAATAAAGTACTCGAGCCTCTTGTCAATTTAAGCCATCGCTCAAAGCTATGCTACCCTAGAGTCCCAAATCAAACACTGATAAAACTTCAAACGCCCCTAACTTCTTGACGGAACGTCCTACACCTAACAAAGTTTGCAACATACAAATGCTTGTAACTTTTTACTGGAGCGTCATAAAACCTTGAAATTTTGTAAAAATAAAGTACCCGAGCCTCTTGTCAATTTAAGCTATCGCTCAAAGCTATGCTACCCTAGAGTCCCAAATCAAACACTGATAAAACTTCAAATGGCCCTAACTTCTATACGGTACGTCCTACACCTATCAAAGTTTGCAACATACAAATGCTTGTAACTTTTTACTGGAGCGTCATAACACCTTGAAATTTTGTATCCATATAGTTCTCGAGCCTCTTGTCAATTTAAGTCATCGCTCAAAGCTATGCTACCCTAGAGTCCCAAATCAAACACTGATAAAACTTCAAATGGCTCTAGCTTCTATACGGTACGTCCTACACCTATCAAAGTTTGCAACATACAAATGCTTGTATCTTTTTACTAGAGCGTCATAAAACCTTGAAATTTTGTAACAATATAGTACCCGAGCCTCTTGTCAATTTAAGCTATCGCTCAAAACTATGCTACCCTAGAGTCCCAAATCAAACACTGATAAAACTTCAAACGCCCCTAACTTCTTTACGGTACGTCCTACACCTATCAAAGTTTGCAACATACAAATGCATGTAACTTTTTACTGGAGCGTCATAACACTTTGAAATTTTGTATCCATATAGTACTCGAGCCTCTTGTCAATTTAAGTCATCGCTCAAAGCTATGCTACCCTAGAGTCCCAAATCAAACACTGATAAAACTTCAAATGGCCCTAGCTTCTATACGGTACGTCCTACACCTATCAAAGTTTGCAACATACAAATGCTTGTATCTTTTTACTAGAGCGTCATAAAACCTTGAAATTTTGTAACAATAAAGTACCCGAGCCTCTTGTCAATTTAAGCTATCGCTCAAAACTATGCTACCCTAGAGTCCCAAATCAAACACTGATAAAACTTCAAACGCCCCTAACTTCTTTACGGTACGTCCTACACCTATCAAAGTTTGCAACATACAAATGCATGAACTTTTTACTGGAGCGTCATAAAACCTTGAATTTTTGTAACAAAAAAGTACCGGAGCCTCTTGTCAATTTAAGTTATCGCTCAAAGCTATGCTATCCTAGAGTCCCAAATCAAACACTGATAAAACTTCAAATGACCCTAACTTCTATACGGTACGTCCTACACCTATCAAAGTTTGCAACATACAAATGCTTGTAACTTTTTACTGGAGCGTCATAAAACCTTAAAATTTTGTAACAATAAAGTACTCGAGCCTCTTGTCAATTTAAGCCATCGCTCAAAGCTATGCTACCCTAGAGTCCCAAATCAAACACTGATAAAACTTCAAACGCACCTAACTTCTTTACGGTACGTCCTACACCTATCAAAGTTTGCAACATACAAATGCTTGTAACTATTTACTGGAGCGTCATAAAACCTTGAAATTTTGTAACAATAAAGTACCCGAGCCTCTTGTCAATTTAAGCCATCGCTCAAAGCTATGCTACCCTAGAGTCCCAAATCAAACACTGATAAAAATTCAAATGGCCCTAACTTCTATACGGTACATCCTAAACCTATTAAAGTTTGCAACATACAAATGCTTGTATCTTTTTACTGGAGCGTCATAAAACCTTGAAATTTTGTAACAATAAAGTACCCGAGCCTCTTGTCAATTTAAGCTATCGCTCAAAACTATGCTACCCTAGAGTCCCAAATCAAACACGGATAAAACTTCAAACGCCCCTAACTTCTTTACGGTACGTCCTACACCTATCAAAGTTTGCAACATACAAATGCTTGTAACTTTTTACTGGAGCGTCATAAAACCTTGAAATTTTGTAACAATAAAGTACCCGAGCCTCTTGTCAATTTAAGCTATCGCTCAAAGCTATGCTACCCTAGAGTTCCAAATCAAACACTGATAAAACTTCAAATGGCCCTAACTTCTATACGGTACGTCCTACACATATCAAAGTTTGCAACATACAAATGCTTGTAACTTTTTACTGGAGCGTCATAAAACATTGAAATTTTGTAACAATAAATTACTCGAGCCTCTTGTCAATTTAAGCCATCGGTCAAAGCTATGCTACCCTAGAGTCCCAAATCAAACACTGATAAAACTTCGAACGCCCCTAACTTCTTGACGGCACGTCCTACACCTATCAAAGTTTGCAACATACAAATGCTTGTAACTTTTTACTGGAGCGTCATAAAACCTTGAAATTTTGTAACAATAAAGTACCCGAGCCTCTTGTCAATTTAAGCTATCGCTCAAAGCTATGCTACCCTAGAGTCCCAAATCAAACACCGATAAAACTTCAAATCGCCCTAACTTCTTTACGGTACGTCCTACACCTATCAAAGTTTGCAACATACAAATGCTTGTAACTTTTTACTGGAGCGTCATAAAACCTTGAAATTTTGTAACAATAAAGTACTCGAGCCTCTTGTCAATTTAAGCTATAGCTCAAAGCTATGCTACCCTAGAGTCTCAAATCAAACACTGATAAAACTTCAAACGCCCCTAACTTCTTTACGGTACGTCCTACACCTATCAAAGTTTGCAACATACAAATGCTTGTAACTTTTTACTGGAGCGTCATAAAACCTTGAAATTTTGTAACAATAAAGTACCCGAACCTCTTGTCAATTTAAGCCATCGCTCAAAGCTATGCTACCCTAGAGTCCCAAATCAAACACTGATAAAACTTCAAATGGCCCTAACTTCTATACGGTACGCCCTACACCTATCAAAGTTTGTAACATACAAATGCTTGTAACTTTTTACTGGAGCGTCATAAAACCTTGAAATTTTGTAACAATATAGTACTCGAGCCTCTTGTCAATTTAAGCCATCGCTCAAATCTATGCTACCCTAGAGTCCCAAATCAAACACTGATAAAACTTCAAATGGCCCTAACTTCTATACGGTACGTCCTACACCTATCAAAGTTTACAACATACAAATGCTTGTATCTTTTTACTGGAGCGTCATAAAACCTTGAAATTTTGTAACAATAAAGTACCCGAGCCTCTTGTCAATTTAAGCTATCGCTCAAAACTATGCTACCCTAGAGTCCCAAATCAAACACTGATAAAACTTCAAACGCCCCTAACTTCTTTACGGTACGTCCTACACCTATCAAAGTTTGCAACATACAAATGCTTGTAACTTTTTACTGGAGCGTCATAAAACCTTGAAATTTTGTAACAATAAAGTTCCCGAGCCTCTTGTCAATTTAAGCTATCGCTCAAAGCTCTGCTACCCTAGAGTCCCAAATCAAACACTGATAAAACTTCAAATGGCCCTAACTTCTATACGGTACATCCTACACCTATCAAAGTTTGCAACATAGAAATGCTTGTAACTTTTTACTGGAGCGTCATAAAACCTTGAAATTTTGTAACAATATAGTACTCGAGCCTCTTGTCAATTTAAGCCATCGCTCAAAGCTATGCTACCCTTGAGTCCCAAATCAAAAACTGATAAAACTTCAAATGGCCCTAACTTCTATACGGTACGTCCTACACCTATCAAAGTTTGCAACATACAAATGCTTGTAACATTTTACTGGAGCGTCATAAAACGTTGAAATTTTGTAACAATAAAGTACTCGAGCCTCTTGTCAATTTAAGCCATCGCTCAAAGCTATGCTACCCTAGAGTCCCAAATCAAACACTGATAAAACTTCAAACGCCCCTAACTTCTTGACGGTACGTCCTACACCTATCAAAGTTTGCAACATACAAATGCTTGTAACTTTTTAATGGAGCGTCATAAAACCATGAAATTTTGTAACAATAAAGTACTCGAGCCTCTTGTCAATTTAAGCCATCGCTCAAAGCTATGCTACCCTTGAGTCCCAAATCAAACACTGATAAAACTTTAAACGCCCCTAACTTCTTTACGGTACGTCCTACACCTATCAAAGTTTGCAACATACAAATGCTTGTAACTCTTTACTGGACCATCATAAAACCTTGAAATTTTGTAACAATAAAGTACTCGAGCCTCTTGTCAATTTAAGCCATCGCTCAAAGCTATGCTACCCTGGAGTCCCAAATCAAACACTGATAAAACTTCAAACGCCCCTAACTTCTATACGGTACGTCCTACACCTATCAAAGTTTGCAACATGCAAATGCTTGTAACTTTTTACTGGAGCGTCATAAAACCTTGAAATTTTGTAACAATAAAGTTCTCGAGCCTCTTGTCCATTTAAGCCATCGCTCAAAGCTATGCTCCCCTAGAGTGTCAAATCAAACACTGATAAAACTTCAAACGCCCGTAACTTCTTTACGGTACGTCCTACACCTATCAAAGTTTGCAACATACAAATGCTTGTAACTTTTTACTGGAGCGTCATAAAACATTGAAATTTTGTAACAATAAAGTACTCGAGCCTCTTGTCAATTTAAGCCATCGCTCAAAGCTATGCTACCCTAGAGTCCCAAATCAAACACTGATAAAACTTCAAACGCCCCTAATTTCTTTACGGTACGTCCTACACCTATCAAAGTTGGCAACATACAAATGCTTGTATCTTTTTACTGGAGCGTCATAAAACCTTGAAATTTTGTAACAATAAAGTTCTCGAGCCTCTTGTCCATTTAAGCCATCGCTCAAAGCTATGCTACCCTAGAGTCCCAAATCAAACACTGATAAAACTTCAAACGCACCTAACTTCTTTACGGTACTTCCTACATCTATCAAAGTTTGCAACATACAAATGCTTGTAACTTTTTACTGGAGCGTCATAAAACCTTGAAATTTTGTAACAATAAAGTACCCGAGCCTCTTGTCAATTTAAGCCATCGCTCAAAGCTATGCTACCCTAGAGTCCCAAATCAAACACTGATAAAACTTCAAATGGCCCTAACTTCTATACGGTACATCCTACACCTATTAAAGTTTGCAACATACAAATGCTTGTATCTTTTTACTGGAGCGTCATAAAACCTTGAAATTTTGTAACAATAAAGTACCCGAGCCTCTTGTCAATTTAAGCTATCGCTCAAAACTATGCTACCCTAGAGTCCCAAATCAAACACTGATAAAACTTCAAACGCCCCTAACTTCTTTACGGTACGTCCTACACCTATCAAAGTTTGCAACATACAAATGCTTGTAACTTTTTACTGGAGCGTCATAAAACCTTGAAATTTTGTAACAATAAAGTACCCGAGCCTCTTGACAATTTAAGCTATCGCTCAAAGCTATACTACCCTAGAGTCCCAAGTCAAACACTGATAAAACTTCAAATGGCCCTAACTTCTATACGGTACGTCCTACACCTATCAAAGTTTGCAACATACAAATGCTTGTAACTTTTTACTGGAGCGTCATAAAACATTGAAATTTTGTAATAATAAAGTACTCGAGCCTCTTGTCAATTTAAGCCATCGGTCAAAGCTATGCTACCCTAGAGTCCCAAATCAAACACTGATAAAACTTCAAACGCCCCTAACTTCTTGACGGCACGTCCTACACCTATCAAAGTTTGCAACATACAAATGCTTGTAACTTTTTACTGGAGCGTCATAAAACCTTGAAATTTTGTAACAATAAAGTACCCGAGCCTCTTGTCAATTTAAGCTATCGCTCAAAGCTATGCTACCCTAGAGTCCCAAATCAAACACTGATAAAACTTCAAATGGCCCTAACTTCTTTACGGTACGTCCTACACCTATCAAAGTTTGCAACATACAAATGCTTGTAACTTTTTACTGGAGCGTCATAAAACCTTGAAATTTTGTAACAATAAAGTACCCGAGCCTCTTGTCAATTTAAGCCATCGCTCAAAGCTATGCTACCCTAGAGTCCCAAATCAAACACTGATAAAACTTCAAATGGCCCTAACTTCTATAGGGTACGCCCTACACCTATCAAAGTTTGCAACATACAAATGCTTGTAACTTTTTACTGGAGCGTCATAAAACCTTGAAATTTTGTAACAATATAGTACTCGAGCCTCTTGTCAATTTAAGCCATCGCTCAAATCTATGCTACCCTAGAGTCCCAAATCAAACACTGATAAAACTTCAAATGGCCCTAACTTCTATACGGTACGTCCTACACCTATGAAAGTTTACAACATACAAATGCTTGTATCTTTTTACTGGAGCGTCATAAAACCTTGAAATTTTGTAACAATAAAGTACCCGAGCCTCTTGTCAATTTAAGCTATCGCTCAAAACTATGCTACCCTAGAGTCCCAAATCAAACACTGATAAAACTTCAAACGCCCCTAACTTCTTTACGGTACGTCCTACACCTATCAAAGTTTGCAACATACAAATGCTTGTAACTTTTTACTGGAGCGTCATAAAACCTTGAAATTTTGTAACAATAAAGTACCCGAGCCTCTTGTCAATTTAAGCTATCGCTCAAAGCTATGCTACCCTAGAGTCCCAAATCCAACACTGATAAAACTTCAAATGGCCCTAACTTCTATACGGTACGTCCTACACCTATCAAAGTTTGCAACATAGAAATGCTTGTAACTTTTTACTGGAGCGTCATAAAACCTTGAAATTTTGTAACAATATAGTACTCGAGCTTCTTGTCAATTTAAGCCATCGCTCAAAGCTATGCTATCCTTGAGTCCCAAATCAAACACTGATAAAACTTCAAATGGCCCTAACTTCTATACGGTTCGTCCTACACCTATCAAAGTTTGCAACATGCAAATGCTTGTAACTTTTTACTGGAGCGTCATAAAACCTTGAAATTTTGTAACAATAAAGTTCTCGTGCCTCTTGTCCATTTAAGCCATCGCTCAAAGCTATGGTACCCTTGAGTCCCAAATCAAACACTGATAAAACTTCAAACGCCCCTAACTTCTTTACGGTACGTCCTACACCTATCAAAGTTTGCAACATACAAATGCTTGTAACTTTTTACTGGAGCGTCATAAAACCTTGAAATTTTGTAACAATAAAGTACCCGAGCCTCTTGTCAATTTAAGCCATCGCTCAAAGCTATGCTACCCTAGAGTCCCAAATCAAACACTGATAAAACTTCAAATGGCCCTAACTTCTATAGGGTACGCCCTACACCTATCAAAGTTTGCAACATACAAATGCTTGTAACTTTTTACTGGAGCGTCATAAAACCTTGAAATTTTGTAACAATATAGTACTCGAGCCTCTTGTCAATTTAAGCCATCGCTCAAATCTATGCACCCCTTGAGTCCCAAATCAAACACTGATAAAACTTCAAATGGCCCTAACTTCTATACGGTACGTCCTACACCTATCAAAGTTTGTAACATACAAATGCTTGTAACTTTTTACTGGAGCGCCATAAAACCTTGAAATTTTGTAACAATAAAGTACTCGAGCATATTGCCAATTTAAGTTATCGCTCAAAGCTATGCTACCCTAGAGTCCCAAATCAAACACTGATAAAACTTCAAACGCCCCTAACTTCTATACGGTACGTCCTACACCTATCAAAGTTTGCAACATACAAATGCTTGTAACTTTTTACTGGAGCGTCATAAAACCTTGAAATTTTGTAACAATAAAGTACTTGAGCATATTGTCAATTTAACCTTTATGTGCTCGGTAGTCTACATTTGTAGCATTTTTGCAGAAAAAGTTGAATTAAAAAAAAAAATACACAACAACAGGGTCCAAAATTTTCAGTAGCTTCCTAACAATCAATTATAAGCAGTTTTAACCACTAACACGTTAATAAAATAATTTGCAGCACCCCCCAGACCCTAATTTTCAAAATGACCATCTCTTGGCGGTTAGTCTACAAATGTAGACACCATATAAAGTGTATGGGAATTCTGATCACTCTTTTACTCAACTCAAATTTTTTTGAATGCGGCATGTCGAACATGTCATTTAGTATATATTTTTTTATTCTTTGCTTTCTTCGAAGATGTTTTGTTATTCTTTTTTTCGTTTCTTTGTTCTTTCATGCATGCTTTCTTTGCTTTCTGCATGCATGTGTGTGCTTGCATATTTGACTTTTTGCCTATTTCGCAATAATTGTTATTGTAGTGATTCATATTCAATATTCGTATTGTAGTGATCAGTTTTGCATTGCTGCTCAAGCTGATTGCAAGCATTGTTTCATTTCGAGGTGCTTATCATTTTGAAATATATTTTGCAAAACAACAATAAACATGTCTGGACATGCTTCAAAGCGTGTGAAACAAGTCGTTAAACGGTAAGTGTATATTTTTCTATGATATGGATGATATAAAAGAAAATTGTAATTACAGGCTAGGGTACGAAGAGCTTCAATGCCATATTGAGTATCTATTGAGCGAGGTTGATGAAGAAGCAGAAGAGAGCATAGATTTTGATGATTCGACTGATGATTACATACCATCTGTCCACCATACAAGTTCCTGTTCAAGTGATGCTTCTGGTGCTGCTGCAAGAGCTCCAATTGGTGTAAATCCCGAAGAATCTGATGCCGAAAACGAAATGATACTTGAAGAAGACGATATTCAACCCGATGAGCAGATAGAAGGCGTATTGTTCGAAGCAGATTATGAGGGCGATTGGGATTTAGAGGAGGAGGAGGCAGTTTTTGAACAGCGTCCTGGTGCGTTGGTTTCAAAAGACAATACTACCTGGCTTTCCAATATGCCTAATCAAGCAATTCGAATGGGTGCTCATAATGTGTTTCGTGGCATTGCTTGTGGCCCATCTCGTGCTACCAAAGGCCTCATCGAGTCAGCTGTATTTGATTTGATTTTCACCCCATCGATGCTCGAACAAGTACTGGTTGATACTAACGCAAAAGCCGAGAAAACGTTTCAAATGTGGAATGAACAAAACCGCACCCCAAAGGAGAGGGTGTGGAATAAGGTGACAAATATTGAATTTAGAGCATTCATTGGACTTTTATTTTTGGCAGGCGTTAATAAATCAAACGATGAAGATACTGATGTATTGTGGAGTATGGAAGCAGTTTGTTATTACCGTGCAGTAATGCCGAAATCTCGGTTCAAGGAAATTTTGCGGTTCATTCGGTTTGATGGTGAGCGTACTAGAGTTGTTCGACTGGTCAACGATAAGGCTGCTCCAATTTCCACATTATGGGCTCTAATGAACAACAATCTTCGCCGGTACTATCAACCATCGGGAGAAATAACAGTTGATGAACAACTATTTGCATACCGCGGAAGAACTAGATTTACACAGTACATCCCATCCAAGCCTGCAAAGTATGGCATAAAAGTCTGGTTCGCATGCGATGCAAAGTCATTCTATCCTCTAAACAGCGAGGTTTATACAGGAAAGAGCTCAAATGCGAGTCGTGCAACCAATGTAGGAGAGAGTGTCGTGCAGAGACTAGTCTATCCTTGGGAAAATACCGGAAGAACCATAATCTGTGACAATTTTTTCACATCACTGAATCTGGGTAGGCACTTGATGTCAAAAAATCTCGCTCTTCTTGGTACTGTTCGTCAAAACAAAAGATTTGTACCAAATGAAATAAAGCAGAACGCAAACGAGCAGAACAGTCTACAGTTTTTGGTTTTCTCGAATCAAAGTTTGCGTTGGTGTCCTACGTGCCAAAAAAGGGAAAAGCAGTTGTACTTCTTTCCAGTACGCCTTTGACAAATGTTATTGTACCTGAGAAGAAAAACAAGCCACAATATATCCTTGACTACAACGTAACCAAAGGAGGTGTCGATGCGATGGACAAAATGCTTTCTGCATATTCAACTAAACGCAAAACTTTGCGCTGGCCTTTGGCAATGTTTTTTAACATTCATTATATATTCGGAAAACAACGACCACATCCACCAAACAGACAAACGACGAAAGTTCCTGCGAAGCCTTGCAAAACAGCTCCTTATGCCAGCAATCGAACAGCGCTCTGAAAATCCAAGGGTACTAGGCCATGCTCCAACACGCCTGACTATTGAAATGGCACTCGGTAGTTCTCCTGGTTCTGGAACTAGTATGAACCACTTGCCTGATATTTCTAACGACATACAGCCCAAGCACCCAGTTCGTTGTCTATATTGTGAAGCTGGAAAGCGTAAAACTACACGCAAGATGTGCAGTTGGTGTAAAAAACCTGTATGTGACACACATGCCACCACATACACTTTGGGCAAATGTTGTACCATGAATGAAATTTAAACATTTTCACCTTAACTTAGTATCTAAAAATCATATATTTCTTAATAAATATGCATTCAAGTTAACACTCTGCGTACTAGCGTTTTTTTTTTCATATGTTGACATAGTATTCCATACAAATACATATTTGCTACAAATGTAGACTTCCGACCGTCAACGTAAGTTTACAATCCCGAGCACATAAAGGTTAAGTTATCGCTCAAAGCTATGCTACCCTAGAGTCACAAATCAAACACTGATAAAACTTCAAACGCCCCTAACTTCTTTACGGTACGTCCTACACCTATCAAAGTTTGCAACATACAAATGCTTGTAACTTTTTACTGGAGCGTCATAAAACCTTGAAATTTTGTAACAACAAAGTACCCGAGCCTCTTGTCAATTTAAGCTATCGCTCAAAGCTATGCTACCCTAGAGTCCCAAATCAAACACTGATAAAACTTCAAACGCCCCTAACTTCTATACGGTACGTCCTACACCTATCAAAGTTTGCAACATGCAAATGCTTGTAACTTTTTACTGGAGCGTCATAAAACCTTGAAATTTTGTAACAATAAAGTTCTCGAGCCTCTTGTCCATTTAAGCCATTGCTCAAAGCTATGCTCCCCTAGAGTCCCAAATCAAACACTGATAAAACTTCAAACGCCCCTAACTTCTTTACGGTACGTCCTACACCTATCAAAGTTTGCAACATACAAATGCTTGTAACTTTTTACTGGAGCGTCATAAAACCTTGAAATTTTGTAACAATAAAGTACCCGAGCCTCTTGTCAATTTAAGCTATCGCTCAAAGCTATGCTACCCTAGAGTCCCAAATCAAACACTGATAAAACTTCAAATGGACCTAACTTCTATACGGTACGTCCTACACCTTTCAAAGTTTGCAACATACAAATGCTTGTAACTTTTTACTGGAGCGTCATAAAACCTTGAAATTTTGTAATAAAGTACTCGAGCATATTGTCAATTTAAGTTATCGCTCAAAGCTATGCTACCCTAGAGTCCCAAATCAAACACTGATAAAACTTCAAACGTCCCTAACTTCTTTACGGTACGTCCTACACCTATCAAAGTTGGCAACATACAAATGCTTGTATCTTTTTACTGGAGCGTCATAAAACCTTGAAATTTTGTAACAATAAAGTACCCGAGCATCTTGTCAATTTCAGCCATCGCTCAAAGCTATGCTACCCTAGAGTCCCAAATCAAACACTGATAAAACTTCAAATGGCCCTAACTTCTATACGGTACGTCCTACACCTATCAAAGTTTGCAACATACAAATGCTTGTATCTTTTTACTGGAGCGTCATAAAACCTTGAAATTTTGTAACAATAAAGTACCCGAACCTCTTGTCAATTTAAGCTATCGCTCAAAACTATGCTACCCTAGAGTCCCAAATTAAACACTGATAAAACTTCAAACGCCCCTAACTTATTTACGGTACGTCCTACACCTATCAAAGTTTGCAACATACAAATGCTTGTAACTTTTTACTGGAGCGTCATAAAACCTTGAAATTTTGTAACAATGAAGTACCCGAGCCTCTTGTCAATTTAAGCCATCGCTCAAAGCTATGCTACCCTTGAGTCCCAAATCAAACACTGATAAAACTTTAAACGCCCCTAACTTCTTTACGGTACGTCCTACACCTATCAAAGTTTGCAACATACAAATGCTTGTAACTTTTTACTGGACCATCATAAAACCTTGAAATTTTGTAACAATAAAGTACTCGAGCCTCTTGTCAATTTAAGCCATCGCTCAAAGCTATGCTACCCTGGAGTCCCAAATCAAACACTCATAAAACTTCAAACGCCCCTAACTTCCAAACGGTACGTCCTACACCTATCAAAGTTTGCAACATGCAAATGCTTGTAACTTTTTACTGGAGCGTCATAAAACCTTGAAATTTTGTAACAATAAAGTTCTCGAGCCTCTTGTCTATTTAAGACATCGCTCAAAGCTATGCTCCCCTAGAGTCCCAAATCAAACACTGATAAAATTTCAAACGCCCCTAACTTCTTTACGGTACGTCCTACACCTATCAAAGTTTGCAACATACAAATGCTTGTAACTTTTTACTGGAGCGTCATAAAACCTTGAAATTTTGTAACAATAAAGTACCCGAGCCTCTTGTCAATTTAAGCTATCGCTCAAAGCTATGCTACCCTAGAGTCCCAAATCAAACACTGATAAAACTTCAAATGGCCCTAACTTCTATACGGTACGTCCTACACCTATCAAAGTTTGCAACATACAAATGCTTGTAACTTTTTACTGGAGCGTCATAAAACCTTGAAATTTTGTAACAATAAAGTACTCGAGCATATTGTCAATTTAAGTTATCGCTCAAAGCTATGCTACCCTAGAGGCCCAAATCAAACACTGATAAAACTTCAAACGCCCCTAACTTCTATACGGTACGTCCTACACCTATCAAAGTTTGCAACATGCAAATGCTTGTAACTTTTTACTGGAGCATCATAAAACCTTGAAATTTTGTAACAATAAAGTTCTCGAGCCTCTTGTCCATTTAAGCCATCGCTCAAAGCTCTGCTCCCCTAGAGTCCCAAATCAAACACTGATAAAACTTCAAACGCCCCTAACTTCTTTACGGTACGTCCTACACCTATCAAAGTTTGCAACATACAAATGCTTGTAACTTTTTACTGGAGCGTCATAAAACCTTGAAATTTTGTAACAATAAAGTACCCGAGCCTCTTGTCAATTTAAGCTATCGCTCAAAGCTATGCTACCCTAGAGTCCCAAATCAAACACTGATAAAACTTCAAATGGCCCTAACTTCTATACGGTACGTCCTACACCTATCAAAGTTTGCAACATACAAATGCTTGTAACTTTTTACTGGAGCGTCATAAAACCTTGAAATTTTGTAACAATAAAGTACTCGAGCATATTGTCAATTTAAGTTATCGCTCAAAGCTATGCTACCCTAGAGTCCCAAATCAAACACTGATAAAACTTCAAACGTCCCTAACTTCTTTACGGTATGTCCTACACCTATCAAAGTTGGCAACATACAAATGCTTGTATATTTTTACTGGAGCGTCATAAAACCTTGAAATTTTGTAACAATAAAGTACCCGAGCATCTTGTCAATTTAAGCCAACGCTCAAAGCTATGCTACCCTAGAGTCCCAAATCAAACACTGATAAAACTAGAAATGGCCCTAACTTCTATACGGTACGTCCTACACCTATCAAAGTTTGCAACATACAAATGCTTGTACCTTTTCACTGGAGCGTCATAAAACCTTGAAATTTTGTAACAATAAAGTACCCGAACCTCTTGTCAATTTAAGCTATCGCTCAAAACTATGCTACCCTAGAGTCCCAAATCAAACACTGATAAAACTTCAAACGCCCCTAACTTCTTTACGGTACGTCCTACACCTATCAAAGTTTGCAACATACAAATGCTTGTATCTTTTTACTGGAGCGTCATAAAACCTTGAAATTTTGTAACAATAAAGTCCCCGAGCCTCTTGTCAATTTAAGCTATCGCTCAAAGCTATGCTACCCTAGAGTCCCAAATCAAACACTGATAAAACTTCAAATGGCCCTAACTTCTATACGGTACGTCCTACACCTATCAAAGTTTGCAACATACAAATGCTTGTAACTTTTTACTGGAGCGTCATAAAACCTTGAAATTTTGTAACAATAAAGTACTCGAGCATATTGTCAATTTAAGTTATCGCTCAAAGCTATGCTACCCTAGAGTCCCAAATCAAACACTGATAAAACTTCAAACGTCCCTAACTTCTTTACGGTACGTCCTACACCTATCAAAGTTGGCAACATACAAATGCTTGTATCTTTTTACTGGAGCGTCATAAAACCTTGAAATTTTGTAACAATAAAGTACCCGAGCATCTTGTCAATTTAAGCCAACGCTCAAAGCTATGCTACCCTAGAGTCCCAAATCAAACACTGATAAAACTTCAAATGGCCCTAACTTCTATACGGTACGTCCTACACCTATCAAAGTTTGCAACATACAAATGCTTGTACCTTTTTACTGGAGCGTCATAAAACCTTGAAATTTTGTAACAATAAAGTACCCGAACCTCTTGTCAATTTAAGCTATCGCTCAAAACTATGCTACCCTAGAGTCCCAAATGAAACACTGATAAAACTTCAAACGCCCCTAACTTCTTTACGGTACGTCCTACACCTATCAAAGTTTGCAACATACAAATGCTTGTAACTTTTTACTGGAGCGTCATAAAACCTTGAAATTTTGTAACAATGAAGTACCCGAGCCTCTTGTCAATTTAAGCCATCGCTCAAAGCTATGTTACCCTTGAGTCCCAAATCAAACACTGATAAATCTTTAAACGCCCCTAACTTCTATACGGTACGTCCTACACCTATCAAAGTTTGCAACATACAAATGCTTGTAACTTTTTACTGGAGCGTCATAAAACCTTGAAATTTTGTAACAATAAAGTACTCGAGCATATTGTCAATTTAAGTTATCGCTCAAAGCTATGCTACCCTAGAGTCCCAAATCAAACACTGATAAAACTTCAAACGCCCCTAACTTCTATACGGTACGTCCTACACCTATCAAAGTTTGCAACATACAAATGCTTGTAACTTTTTACTGGAGCGTCATAAAACCTTGAAATTTTATAACAATAAAGTACTCGAGCATATTGTCAATTTAAGTTATCGCTCAAAGCTATGCTACCCTAGAGTCCCAAATTAAACACTGATAAAACTTCAAACGCCCCTAACTTCTTTACGGTACGTCCTACACCTATCAAAGTTTGCAACATACAAATGCTTGTAACTTTTTACTGGAGCGTCATAAAACCTTGAAATTTTGTAACAATAAAGTACCCGAGCCTCTTGTCAATTTAAGCTATCGCTCAAAGCTATGCTACCCTAGAGTCCCAAATCAAACACTGATAAAACTTCAAACGCCCCTAACTTCTATACGGTACGTCCTACATCTATCAAAGTTTGCAACATGCAAATGCTTGTAACTTTTTACTGGAGCGTCATAAAACCTTGAAATTTTGTAACAATAAAGTTCTCGAGCCTCTTGTCCATTTAAGCCATCGCTCAAAGCTATGCTCCCCTAGAGTCCCAAATCAAACACTGATAAAACTTCAAACGCCCCTAACTTCTTTACGGTACGTCCTACACCTATCAAAGTTTGCAACATACAAATGCTTGGAACTTTTTACTGGAGCGTCATAAAACCTTGAAATTTTGTAACAATAAAGTACCCGAGCCTCTTGTCAATTTAAGCTATCGCTCAAAGCTATGCTACCCTAGAGTCCCAAATCAAACACTGATAAAACTTCAAATGGCCCTAACTTCTATACGGTACGTCCTACACCTATCAAAGTTTGCAACATACAAATGCTTGTAACTTTTTACTGGAGCGTCATAAAACCTTGAAATTTTTTAACAATAAAGTACTCGAGCATATTGTCAATTTAAGTTATCGCTCAAAGCTCTGCTACCCTAGAGTCCCAAATCAAACACTGATAAAACTTCAAACGCCCCTAACTTCTTTACGGTACGTCCTACACCTATCAAAGTTGGCAACATACAAATGCTTGTATCTTTTTACTGGAGCGTCATAAAACCTTGAAATTTTGTAACAATAAAGTACCCGAGCCTCTTGTCAATTTAAGCTATCGCTCAAAGCTATGCTACCCTAGAGTCCCAAATCCAACACTGATAAAACTTCAAATGGCCCTAACTTCTATACGGTACGTCCTACACCTATCAAAGTTTGCAACATACAAATGCTTGTATCTTTTTACTGGAGCGTCATAAAACCTTGAAATTTTGTAACAATAAAGTCCCCGAGCCTCTTGTCAATTTAAGCTATCGCTCAAAACTATGCTAATCTAGAGTCCCAAATCAAACACTGATAAAACTTCAAACGCCCCTAACTTCTTTACGGTACGTCCTACACCTATCAAAGTTTGCAACATACAAATGCTTGTAACTTTTTACTGGAGCGTCATAAAACCTTGAAATTTTGTAACAATGAAGTACCCGAGCCTCTTGTCAATTTAAGCCATCGCTCAAAGCTATGTTACCCTTGAGTCCCAAATCAAACACTGATAAATCTTTAAACGCCCCTAACTTCTATACGGTACGTCCTACACCTATCAAAGTTTGCAACATACAAATGCTTGTAACTTTTTACTGGAGCGTCATAAAACCTTGAAATTTTGTAACAATAAAGTACTCGAGCATATTGTCAATTTAAGTTATCGCTCAAAGCTATGCTACCCTAGAGTCCCAAATCAAACACTGATAAAACTTCAAACGCCCCTAACTTCTATACGGTACGTCCTATACCTATCAAAGTTTGCAACATACAAATGCTTGTAACTTTTTACTGGAGCGTCATAAAACCTTGAAATTTTGTAACAATAAAGTACTCGAGCATATTGTCAATTTAAGTTATCGCTCAAAGCTATGCTACCCTAGAGTCCCAAATCAAACACTGATAAAACTTCAAACGCCCCTAACTTCTTTACGGTACGTCCTACACCTATCAAAGTTGGCAACATACAAATGCTTTTATCTTTTTACTGGAGCGTCATAAAACCTTGAAATTTTGTAACAATAAAGTACCCGAGCCTCTTGTCCATTTAAGCCATCGCTCAAAGCTATGCTACACTAGAGTCCCAAATCAAACACTGATAAAACTTCAAATGGCCCTAACTTCTATACGGTACGTCCTACACCTATCAAAGTTTGCAACATACAAATGCTTGTAACTTTTTACTGGAGCGTCATAAAACCTTGAAATTTTGTAACAATCAAGTACTCGAGCATATTGTCAATTTAAGTTATCGCTCAAAGCTATGCTACCCTAGAGTCCCAAATCATATACTGATAAAACTTCAAACGCCCCTAACTTCTATACGGTACGTCCTACACCTATCAAAGTTTGCAACATACAAATGCTTGTAACTTTTTACTGGAGCGTCATAAAACCTTGAAATTTTTTAACAATAAAGTACTCGAGCATATTGTCAATTTAAGTTATCGCTCAAAGCTCTGCTACCCTAGAGTCCCAAATCAAACACTGATAAAACTTCAAACGCCCCTAACTTCTTTACGGTACGTCCTACACCTATCAAAGTTGGCAACATACAAATGCTTGTATCTTTTTACTGGAGCGTCATAAAACCTTGAAATTTTGTAACAATAAAGTACCCGGGCCTCTTGTCAATTTAAGCTATCGCTCAAAGCTATGCTACCCTAGAGTCCCAAATCCAACACTGATAAAAGTTCAAATGGCCCTAACTTCTATACGGTACGTCCTACACCTATCAAAGTTTGCAACATACAAATGCTTGTATCTTTTTACTGGAGCGTCATAAAACCTTGAAATTTTGTAACAATAAAGTCCCCGAGCCTCTTGTCAATTTAAGCTATCGCTCAAAACTATGCTAATCTAGAGTCCCAAATCAAACACTGATAAAACTTCAAACGCCCCTAACTTCTTTACGGTACGTCCTACACCTATCAAAGTTTGCAACATACAAATGCTTGTAACTTTTTACTGGAGCGTCATAAAACCTTGAAATTTTGTAACAATAAAGTACCCGAGCCTCTTGTCAATTTAAGCCATCGCTCAAAGCTATGTTACCCTTGAGTCCCAAATCAAACACTGATAAATCTTTAAACGCCCCTAACTTCTATACGGTACGTCCTACACCTATCAAAGTTTGCAACATACAAATGCTTGTAACTTTTTACTGGAGCGTCATAAAACCTTGAAATTTTGTAACAATGAAGTACCCGAGCCTCTTGTCAATTTAAGCCATCGCTCAAAGCTATGTTACCCTTGAGTCCCAAATCAAACACTGATAAATCTTTAAACGCCCCTAACTTCTATACGGTACGTCCTACACCTATCAAAGTTTGCAACATACAAATGCTTGTAACTTTTTACTGGAGCGTCATAAAACCTTGAAATTTTGTAACAATAAAGTACTCGAGCATATTGTCAATTTAAGTTATCGCTCAAAGCTATGCTACCCTAGAGTCCCAAATCAAACACTGATAAAACTTCAAACGCCCCTAACTTCTATACGGTACGTCCTACACCTATCAAAGTTTGCAACATACAAATGCTTGTAATTTTTTACTGGAGCGTCATAAAATCTTGAAATTTTGTAACAATAAAGTACTCGAGCATATTGTCAATTTAAGTTATCGCTCAAAGCTATGCTACCCTAGAGTCCCAAATCAAACACTGATAAAACTTCAAACGCCCCTAACTTCTTTACGGTACGTCCTACACCTATCAAAGTTGGCAACATACAAATGCTTTTATCTTTTTACTGGAGCGTCATAAAACCTTGAAATTTTGTAACAATAAAGTACCCGAGCCTCTTGTCCATTTAAGCCATCGCTCAAAGCTATGCTACACTAGAGTCCCAAATCAAACACTGATAAAACTTCAAATGGCCCTAACTTCTATACGGTACGTCCCACACCTATCAAAGTTTGCAACATACAAATGCTTGTAACTTTTTACTGGTGCGTCATAAAACCTTGAAATTTTGTAACAATCAAGTACTCGAGCATATTGTCAATTTAAGTTATCGCTCAAAGCTATGCTACCCTAGAGTCCCAAATCATATACTGATAAAACTTCAAACGCCCCTAACTTCTTTACGGTACGTCCTACACCTATCAAAGTTGGCAACATACAAATGCTTTTATCTTTTTACTGCAGCGTCATAAAACCTTGAAATTTTGTAACAATAAAGTACCCGAGCATCTTGTCAATTTAAGCCATCGCTCAAAGCTATGCTACCCTAGAGTCCCAAATCAAACACTGATAAAACTTCAAATGGCCCTAACTTCTATACGGTACGTCCTACACCTATCAAAGTTTGCAACATACAAATGCTTGTATCTTTTTACTGGAGCGTCATAAAACCTTGAAATTTTTTAACAATAAAGTACCCGAGCCTCTTGTCAATTTAAGCTATCGCTCAAAACTAAGCTACCCTAGAGTCCCAAATCAAACACTGATAAAACTTCAAACGCCCCTAACTTCTTTACGGTACGTCCTACACCTGTCAAAGTTTGCAACATACAAATGCTTGTAACTTTTTGCTGGAGCGTCATAAAACCTTGAAATTTTGTAACAATAAAGTACCCGAGCCTCTTGTCAATTTAAGCTATCGCTCAAAGCTATGCTACCCTAGAGTCCCAAATCAAACACTGATAAAACTTCAAACGCCCCTAACTTCTATACGGTACGTCCTACACCTATCAAAGTTTGCAACTTACAAATGCTTGTAACTTTTTACTGGAGCGTCATAAAACCTTGAAATTTTGTAACAATAAAGTACTCGAGCCTCTTGTCAATTTAAGTTATCGCTCAAAGCTATGCTACCCTAGAGTCCCAAATCAAACACTGATAAAACTTCAAATGGCCCTAACTTCTATACGGTACGTCCTACACCTATCAAAGTTTGCAACATACAAATGCTTGTAACTTTTTACTGGACCGTCATAAAACCTTGAAATTTTGTAACAATAAAGTACTCGAGCCTCTTGTCAATTTAAGCCATCGCTCAAAGCTATGCTACCCTAGAGTCCCAATTCAAACACTGATAAAACTTCAAACGCCCCTAACTTCTCTACGGTACGTCCTACACCTATCAAAGTTTGCAACATGCAAATGCTTGTAACTTTTTACTGGAGCGTCATAAAACCTTGAAATTTTGTAACAATAAAGTTCTCGAGCCTCTTGTCCATTTAATCCATCGCTCAATGCTATGCTACCCTAGAGTCCCAAATCAAACACTGATAAAACTTCAAACGCCCCTAACTTCTTTACGGTACGTCCTACACCTATCAAAGTTGGCAACATACAAATGCTTGTATATTTTTACTGGAGCGTCATAAAACCTTGAAATTTTGTAACAATAAAGTACTCGAGCCTCTTGTCAATTTAAGCCATCGCTCAAAGCTATGCTACCCTAGAGTCCCAAATCAAACACTGATAAAACTTCAAACGCCCCTAACTTCTATACGGTACGTCCTACACCTATCAAAGTTTGCAACATGCAAATGCTTGTAACTTTTTACTGGAGCGTCATAAAACCTTGAAATTTTGTAACAATAAAGTTCTCGAGCCTCTTGTCCATTTAAGCCATCGCCAAAGCTATGCTACCCTAGAGTCCCAAATCAAACACTGATAAAACTTCAAACGCCCCTAACTTCTTTACGGTACGTCCTACACCTATCAAAGTTTGCAACATACAAATGCTTGTAACTTTTTACTGGACCGTCATAAAACCTTGAAATTTTGTAACAATCAAGTACTCGAGCCTCTTGTCAATTTAAGCCATCGCTAAAAGCTATGCTACCCTTGAGTCCCAAATCAAACACTGATAAAACTTCAAACGCCCCTAACTTCTTTACGGTACGTCCTACACCTATCAAAGTTTGCAACATACAAATGCTTGTAACTTTTTACTGGAGCGTCATAAAACCTTGAAATTTTGTAACAATGAAGTACCCGAGCCTCTTGTCAATTTAAGCCATCGCTCAAAGCTATGCTACCCTAGAGTCCCAAATCAAACACTGATAAAACTTCAAACGCACCTAACTTCTTGACGGTACGTCCTACACCTATCAAAGTTTGCAACATACAAATGCTTGTAACTTTTTACTGGAGCGTCATAAAACCTTTAAATTTTTTAACAATGAAGTACCCGAGCTTCTTGTCAATTTAAGCCATCGCTCAAAGCTATGCTACCCTTGAGTCCCAAATCAAACACTGATAAAATTTCAAACGCCCCTAACTTCTTTACGGTACGTCCTACACCTATCAAAGTTTGCAACATACAAATGCTTGTAACTTTTTACTGGAGCGTCATAAAACCTTGAAATTTTGTAACAATAAAGTTCTCGAGCCTCTTCTCCATTTAAGCCATCGCTCAAAGCTATGCTACCCTAGAGTCCCAAATCAAACACTGATAAAACTTCAAACGCCCCTAACTTCTTTACGGTACGTCCTACAACTATCAAAGTTTGCAACATACAAGTGCTTGTAACTTTTTACTGGAGCGTCATAAGACCTAGAAATTTTGTAACAATAAAGTACCCGAGCCTCTTGTCAATGTAAGCTATCGCTCAAAGCTATGCTACCCTAGAGTCCCAAATCAAACACTGATAAAACTTCAAATGGCCCTAACTTCTATACGGTACGTCCTACACCTATCAAAGTTTGCAACATACAAATACTTGTAACTTTTTACTGGAGCGTCATAAAACCTTGAAATTTTTTAACAATAAAGTACTCGAGCATATTGTCAATTTAAGTTATCGCTCAAAGCTATGCTACCCTAGAGTCCCAAATCAAACACTGATAAAACTTCAAACGCCCCTAACTTCTTTACGGTACGTCCTACACCTATCAAAGTTTGCAACATACAAATGCTTGTAACTTTTTACTGGAGCGTCATAAAACATTGAAGTTTTGTAACAATAAAGATCTCGAGCCCTTGTCAATTTAAGCTATCGCTCAAAGCTATGCTACCCTTGAGTCCCAAATCAAAAACTGATAAAACTTCAAACGCCAGTAACTTCTTTACGGTACGTCCTACACCTATCAAAGTTGGCAACATACAAATGCTTGTAACTTTTTACTGGAGCGTCATAAAACCTTGAAATTTTGTAACAATGAAGTACCCGAGTCTCTTGTCAATTGAAGCTGTCGCTCAAAGCTATGCTACCCTTGAGTCCCAAATCAAACACTGATAAAACTTCAAATGGCCCTAACTTTTTTACGGTACGTCCTACACATATCAAAGTTTGCAACATACAAATGCTTGTAACTTTTTACTGGAGCGTCATAAAACCTTGAAATTTTGTAACAATAAAGTACTCGAGCCTCTTGTCAATTTAAGCCATCGCTCAAAGCTACGCTACCCTAGAGTATCAAATCAAACACTGATAAAACTTCAAACGCCCCTAACTTCTATACGGTATATCCTACACCTATCAAAATTTGCAACATACAAATGCTTGTAACTTTTTACTGGAGCGTCATAAAACCTTGAAATTTTGTAACAATAAAGTACTCGGGCCTCTTGTTAATTTAAGCCATCGCTCAAAGCTACGCTACCCTTGAGTCTCAAATCAAACACTGATAAAACTTCAAACGCCCCTAACTTCTTTACGGTACGTCCTACACCTATCAAAGTTTGCAACATACAAATGCTTGTAACTTTTTACTGGAGCGTCATAAAACCTTGAAATTTTGTAACAATAATGTACTCGAGCCTCTTGTCAATTTAAGCCATCGCTCAAAGCTATGCTGCCCTTGAGTCCCAAATCAAACACTGATAAAACTTCAAACTCCCCTAACTTTTTTACGGTACGTCCTACACCTATCAAAGTTTGCAACATTCAAATGCTTGTAAATTTTTACTGGAGCGTCATAAAACCTTGAAATTTTGTAACAAAAAATATCTCGAGCCTCTTGTCAATTTAAGCCATCGCTCAAAGGTACCCTTGAGTCCCAAATCAAACACTGATAAAACTTCAAACGCCCCTAACTTCTTTACGGTACGTCCTACACCTATCAAAGTTTGCAACATACAAATGCTTTTAACTTTTTACTGGAGCGTCATAAAACCTTGAAATTTTGTAACAATAAAGTACTCGAGCCTCTTGTCAATTTAATCCATCGCTCGAAGCTATGCACCCCTTGAGTCCCAAATCAAACACTGATAAAACTTCAAATGGCCCTAACTTCTATACGGTACGTCCTACACCTATCAAAGTTTGCAACATACAAATGCTTGTAACTTTTTACTGGAGCGCCATAAAACCTTGAAATTTTGTAACAATAAAGTACTCGAGCATATTGCCAATTTAAGTTATCGCTCAAAGCTATGCTACCCTAGAGTCCCAAATCAAACACTGATAAAACTTCAAACGCCCCTAACTTCTATACGGTACGTCCTACACCTATCAAAGTTTGCAACATACAAATGCTTGTAACTTTTTACTGGAGCGTCATAAAACCTTGAAATTTTGTAACAATAAAGTACTTGAGCATATTGTCAATTTAACCTTTATGTGCTCGGTAGTCTACATTTGTAGCATTTTTGCAGAAAAAGTTGAATTAAAAAAAAAAATACACAACAACAGGGTCCAAAATTTTCAGTAGCTTCCTAACAATCAATTATAAGCAGTTTTAACCACTAACACGTTAATAAAATAATTTGCAGCACCCCCCAGACCCTAATTTTCAAAATGACCATCTCTTGGCGGTTAGTCTACAAATGTAGACACCATATAAAGTGTATGGGAATTCTGATCACTCTTTTACTCAACTCAAATTTTTTTGAATGCGGCATGTCGAACATGTCATTTAGTATATATTTTTTTATTCTTTGCTATCTTCGAAGATGTTTTGTTATTCTTTTTTTCGTTTCTTTGTTCTTTCATGCATGCTTTCTTTGCTTTCTGCATGCATGTGTGTGCTTGCATATTTGACTTTTTTGCCTATTTCGCAATAATTGTTATTGTAGTGATTCATATTCAATATTCGTATTGTAGTGATCAGTTTTGCATTGCTGCTCAAGCTGATTGCACGCATTGTTTCATTTCGAGGTGCTTATCATTTTGAAATATATTTTGCAAAACAACAATAAACATGTCTGGACATGCTTCAAAGCGTGTGAAACAAGTCGTTAAACGGTAAGTGTATATTTTTCTATGATATGGATGATATAAAAGAAAATTGTAATTACAGGCTAGGGTACGAAGAGCTTCAATGCCATATTGAGTATCTATTGAGCGAGGTTGATGAAGAAGCAGAAGAGAGCATAGATTTTGATGATTCAACTGATGATTACATACCATCTGTCCACCATACAAGTTCCTGTTCAAGTGATGCTTCTGGTGCTGCTGCAAGAGCTCCAATTGGTGTAAATCCCGAAGAATCTGATGCCGAAAACGAAATGATACTTGAAGAAGACGATATTCAACCCGATGAGCAGATAGAAGGCGTATTGTTCGAAGCAGATTATGAGGGCGATTGGGATTTAGAGGAGGAGGAGGCAGTTTTTGAACAGCGTCCTGGTGCGTTGGTTTCAAAAGACAATACTACCTGGCTTTCCAATCTGCCTAATCAAGCAATTCGAATGGGTGCTCATAATGTGTTTCGTGGCATTGCTTGTGGCCCATCTCGTGCTACCAAAGGCCTCATCGAGTCAGCTGTATTTGATTTGATTTTCACCCCATCGATGCTCGAACAAGTTCTGGTTGATACTAACGCAAAAGCCGAGAAAACGTTTCAAATGTGGAATGAACAAAACCGCACCCCAAAGGAGAGGGTGTGGAATAAGGTGACAAATATTGAATTTAGAGCATTCATTGGACTTTTATTTTTGGCAGGCGTTAATAAATCAAACGATGAAGATACTGATGTATTGTGGAGTACGGAAGCAGTTTGTTATTACCGTGCAGTAATGCCGAAATCTCGGTTCAAGGAAATTTTGCGGTTCATTCGGTTTGATGGTGAGCGTACTAGAGCTGTTCGACTGGTCAACGATAAGGCTGCTCCATTTTCCACATTATGGACTCTAATGAACAACAATCTTCGCCGGTACTATCAACCATCGGGAGAAATAACAGTTGATGAACAACTATTTGCATACCGCGGAAGAACTAGATTTACACAGTACATCCCATCCAAGCCTGCAAAGTATGGCATAATAGTCTGGTTCGCATGCGATGCAAAGTCATTCTATCCTCTAAACAGCGAGGTTTATACAGGAAAGAGCTCAAATGCGAGTCGTGCAACCAATGTAGGAGAGAGTGTCGTGCAGAGACTAGTCTATCCTTGGGAAAATACCGGAAGAACCATAATCTGTGACAATTTTTTCACATCACTGAATCTGGGTAGGCACTTGATGTCAAAAAATCTCGCTCTTCTTGGTACTGTTCGTCAAAACAAAAGATTTGTACCAAATGAAATAAAGCAAAACGCAAACGAGCAGAACAGTCTACAGTTTTTGGTTTTCTCGAATCAAAGTTTGCGTTGGTGTCCTACGTGCCAAAAAAGGGAAAAGCAGTTGTACTTCTTTCCAGTACGCCTTTGACAAATGTTATTGTACCTGAGAAGAAAAACAAGCCACAATATATCCTTGACTACAACGTAACCAAAGGAGGTGTCGATGCGATGGACAAAATGCTTTCTGCATATTCAACTAAACGCAAAACTTTGCGCTGGCCTTTGGCAATGTTTTTTAACATTCATTATATATTCGGAAAACAACGACCACATCCACCAAACAGACAAACGACGAAAGTTCCTGCGAAGCCTTGCAAAACAGCTCCTTATGCCAGCAATCGAACAGCGCTCTGAAAATCCAAGGGTACTAGGCCATGCTCCAACACGCCTGACTATTGAAATGGCACTCGGTAGTTCTCCTGGTTCTGGAACTAGTATGAACCACTTGCCTGATATTTCTAACGACATACAGCCCAAGCACCCAGTTCGTTGTCTATATTGTGAAGCTGGAAAGCGTAAAACTACACGCAAGATGTGCAGTTGGTGTAAAAAACCTGTATGTGACACACATGCCACCACATACACTTTGGGCAAATGTTGTACCATGAATGAAATTTAAACATTTTCACCTTAACTTAGTATCTAAAAATCATATATTTCTTAATAAATATGCATTCAAGTTAACACTCTGCGTACTAGCGTTTTTTTTCATATGTTGACATAGTGTTCCATACAAATACATATTTGCTACAAATGTAGACTTCCGACCGTCAACGTAAGTTTACAATCCCGAGCACATAAAGGTTAAGTTATCGCTCAAAGCTATGCTACCCTAGAGTCCCAAATCAAACACTGATAAAACTTCAAACGCCCCTAACTTCTTTACGGTACGTCCTACACCTATCAAAGTTTGCAACATACAAATGCTTGTAACTTTTTACTGGAGCGTCATAAAACCTTGAAATTTTGTAACAACAAAGTACCCGAGCCTCTTGTCAATTTAAGCTATCGCTCAAAGCTATGCTACCCTAGAGTCCCAAATCAAACACTGATAAAACTTCAAACGCCCCTAACTTCTATACGGTACGTCCTACACCTATCAAAGTTTGCAACATGCAAATGCTTGTAACTTTTTACTGGAGCGTCATAAAACCTTGAAATTTTGTAACAATAAAGTTCTCGAGCCTCTTGTCCATTTAAGCCATTGCTCAAAGCTATGCTCCCCTAGAGTCCCAAATCAAACACTGATAAAACTTCAAACGCCCCTAACTTATTTACGGTACGTCCTACACCTATCAAAGTTTGCAACATACAAATGCTTGTAGCTTTTTACTGGAGCGTCATAAAACCTTGAAATTTTGTAACAATAAAGTACCCGAGCCTCTTGTCAATTTAAGCTATCGCTCAAAGCTATGCTACCCTAGAGTCCCAAATCAAACACTGATAAAACTTCAAATGGCCCTAACTTCTATACGGTACGTCCTACACCTTTCAAAGTTTGCAACATACAAATGCTTGTAACTTTTTACTGGAGCGTCATAAAACCTTGAAATTTTGTAACAA
Organism: Clusia tigrina; assembly: GCA_920105625.2. NCBI lineage: Eukaryota > Metazoa > Arthropoda > Insecta > Diptera > Clusiidae > Clusia > Clusia tigrina. The sequence continues at coordinate 95,294,096 of OV050032.1, forward strand.
TAAAGTACTCGAGCATATTGTCAATTTAAGTTATCGCTCAAAGCTATGCTACCCTAGAGTCCCAAATCAAACACTGATAAAACTTCAAACGTCCCTAACTTCTTTACGGTACGTCCTACACCTATCAAAGTTGGCAACATACAAATGCTTGTATCTTTTTACTGGAGCGTCATAAAACCTTGAAATTTTGTAACAATAAAGTACCCGAGCATCTTGTCAATTTCAGCCATCGCTCAAAGCTATGCTACCCTAGAGTCCCAAATCAAACACTGATAAAACTTCAAATGGCCCTAACTTCTATACGGTACGTCCTACACCTATCAAAGTTTGCAACATACAAATGCTTGTATCTTTTTACTGGAGCGTCATAAAACCTTGAAATTTTGTAACAATAAAGTACCCGAACCTCTTGTCAATTTAAGCTATCGCTCAAAACTATGCTACCCTAGAGTCCCAAATCAAACACTGATAAAACTTCAAACGCCCCTAACTTCTTTACGGTACGTCCTACACCTATCAAAGTTTGCAACATACAAATGCTTGTAACTTTTTACTGGACCATCATAAAACCTTGAAATTTTGTAACAATAAAGTACTCGAGCCTCTTGTCAATTTAAGCCATCGCTCAAAGCTATGCTACCCTGGAGTCCCAAATCAAACACTGATAAAACTTCAAACGCCCCTAACTTCTAAACGGTACGTCCTACACCTATCAAAGTTTGCAACATGCAAATGCTTGTAACTTTTTACTGGAGCGTCATAAAACCTTGAAATTTAGTAACAATAAAGTACCCGAGCCTCTTGTCAATTTAAGCTATCGCTCAAAGCTATGCTACCCTAGAGTCCCAAATCAAACACTGATAAAACTTCAAATGGCCCTAACTTCTATACGGTACGTCCTACACCTATCAAAGTTTGCAACATACAAATGCTTGTAACTTTTTACTGGAGCGTCATAAAACCTTGAAATTTTGTAACAATAAAGTACTCGAGCATATTGTCAATTTAAGTTATCGCTCAAAGCTATGCTACCCTAGAGTCCCAAATCAAACACTGATAAAACTTCAAACGCCCCTAACTTCTATACGGTACGTCCTACACCTATCAAAGTTTGCAACATACAAATGCTTGTAACTTTTTACTGGAGCGTCATAAAACCTTGAAATTTTGTAACAATAAAGTACTCGAGCATATTGTCAATTTAAGTTATCGCTCAAAGCTATGCTACCCTAGAGTCCCAAATCAAACACTGATAAAACTTCAAACGCCCCTAACTTCTTTACGGTACGTCCTACACCTATCAAAGTTTGCAACATACAAATGCTTGTAACTTTTTACCGGAGCGTCATAAAACCTTGAAATTTTGTAACAATAAAGTACCCGAGCCTCTTGTCAATTTAAGCTATCGCTCAAAGCTATGCTGCCCTAGAGTCCCAAATCGAAAACTGATAAAACTTCAAACGCAACTAACTTCTATACGGTACGTCCTACACCTATCAAAGTTTGCAACATGCAAATGCTTGTAACTTTTTACTGGAGCATCATAAAACCTTGAAATTTTGTAACAATAAAGTTCTCGAGCCTCTTGTCCATTTAAGCCATCGCTCAAAGCTCTGCTCCCCTAGAGTCCCAAATCAAACACTGATAAAACTTCAAACGCCCCTAACTTCTTTACGGTACGTCCTACACCTATCAAAGTTTGCAACATACAAATGCTTGTAACTTTTTACTGGAGCGTCATAAAACCTTGAAATTTTGTAACAATAAAGTACCCGAGCCTCTTGTCAATTTAAGCTATCGCTCAAAGCTATGCTACCCTAGAGTCCCAAATCAAACACTGATAAAATTTCAAATGGCCCTAACTTCTATACGGTACGTCCTACACCTATCAAAGTTTGCAACATACAAATGCTTGTAACTTTTTACTGGAGCGTCATAAAACCTTGAAATTTTGTAACAATAAAGTACTCGAGCATATTGTCAATTTAAGTTATCGCTCAAAGCTATGCTACCCTAGAGTCCCAAATCAAACACTGATAAAACTTCAAACGTCCCTAACTTCTTTACGGTACGTCCTACACCTATCAAAGTTGGCAACATACAAATGCTTGTATATTTTTACTGGAGCGTCATAAAACCTTGAAATTTTGTAACAATAAAGTACCCGAGCATCTTGTCAATTTAAGCCAACGCTCAAAGCTATGCTACCCTAGAGTCCCAAATCAAACACTGATAAAACTTCAAATGGCCCTAACTTCTATACGGTACGTCCTACACCTATCAAAGTTTGCAACATACAAATGCTTGTACCTTTTCACTGGAGCGTCATAAAACCTTGAAATTTTGTAACAATAAAGTACCCGAACCTCTTGTCAATTTAAGCTATCGCTCAAAACTATGCTACCCTAGAGTCCCAAATCAAACACTGATAAAACTTCAAACGCCCCTAACTTCTTTACGGTACGTCCTACACCTATCAAAGTTTGCAACATTCAAATGCTTGTAACTTTTTACTGGAGCGTCATAAAACCTTGAAATTTTGTAACAATGAAGTACCCGAGCCTCTTGTCAATTTAAGCCATCGCTCAAAGCTATGTTACCCTTGAGTCCCAAATCAAACACTGATAAATCTTTAAACGCCCCTAACTTCTATACGGTACGTCCTACACCTATCAAAGTTTGCAACATACAAATGCTTGTAACTTTTTACTGGAGCGTCATAAAACCTTGAAATTTTTTAACAATAAAGTACTCGAGCATATTGTCAATTTAAGTTATCGCTCAAAGCTCTGCTACCCTAGAGTCCCAAATCAAACACTGATAAAACTTCAAACGCCCCTAACTTCTTTACGGGACGTCCTACACCTATCAAAGTTTGCAACATACAAATGCTTGTATCTTTTTACTGGAGCGTCATAAAACCTTGAAATTTTGTAACAATAAAGTCCCCGAGCCTCTTGTCAATTTAAGCTATCGCTCAAAGCTATGCTACCCTAGAGTCCCAAATCAAACACTGATAAAACTTCAAATGGCCCTAACTTCTATACGGTACGTCCTACACCTATCAAAGTTTGCAACATACAAATGCTTGTAACTTTTTACTGGAGCGTCATAAAACCTTGAAATTTTGTAACAATAAAGTACTCGAGCATATTGTCAATTTAAGTTATCGCTCAAAGCTATGCTACCCTAGAGTCCCAAATCAAACACTGATAAAACTTCAAACGTCCCTAACTTCTTTACGGTACGTCCTACACCTATCAAAGTTGGCAACATACAAATGCTTGTATCTTTTTACTGGAGCGTCATAAAACCATGAAATTTTGTAACAATAAAGTACCCGAGCATCTTGTCAATTTAAGCCAACGCTCAAAGCTATGCTACCCTAGAGTCCCAAATCAAACACTGATAAAACTTCAAATGGCCCTAACTTCTATACGGTACGTCCTACACCTATCAAAGTTTGCAACATACAAATGCTTGTACCTTTTTACTGGAGCGTCATAAAACCTTGAAATTTTGTAACAATAAAGTACCCGAACCTCTTGTCAATTTAAGCTATCGCTCAAAACTATGCTACCCTAGAGTCCCAAATCAAACACTGATAAAACTTCAAACGCCCCTAACTTCTTTACGGTACGTCCTACACCTATCAAAGTTTGCAACATACAAATGCTTGTAACTTTTTACTGGAGCGTCATAAAACCTTGAAATTTTGTAACAATGAAGTACCCGAGCCTCTTGTCAATTTAAGCCATCGCTCAAAGCTATGTTACCCTTGAGTCCCAAATCAAACACTGATAAATCTTTAAACGCCCCTAACTTCTATACGGTACGTCCTACACCTATCAAAGTTTGCAACATACAAATGCTTGTAACTTTTTACTGGAGCGTCATAAAACTTTGAAATTTTGTAACAATAAAGTACTCGAGCATATTGTCAATTTAAGTTATCGCTCAAAGCTATGCTACCCTAGAGTCCCAAATCAAACACTGATAAAACTTCAAACGCCCCTAACTTCTATACGGTACGTCCTACACCTATCAAAGTTTGCAACATACAAATGCTTGTAACTTTTTACTGGAGCGTCATAAAACCTTGAAATTTTGTAACAATAAAGTACTCGAGCATATTGTCAATTTAAGTTATCGCTCAAAGCTATGCTACCCTAGAGTCCCAAATTAAACACTGATAAAACTTCAAACGCCCCTAACTTCTTTACGGTACGTCCTACACCTATCAAAGTTTGCAACATACAAATGCTTGTAACTTTTTACTGGAGCGTCATAAAACCTTGAAATTTTGTAACAATAAAGTACCCGAGCCTCTTGTCAATTTAAGCTATCGCTGAAAGCTATGCTACCCTAGAGTACCAAATCAAACACTGATAAAACTTCAAACGCCCCTAACTTCTATACGGTACGTCCTACACCTATCAAAGTTTGCAACATGCCAATGCTTGTAACTTTTTACTGGAGCGTCATAAAACCTTGAAATTTTGTAACAATAAAGTTCTCGAGCCTCTTGTCCATTTAAGCCATCGCTCAAAGCTATGCTCCCCTAGAGTCCCAAATCAAACACTGATAAAACTTCAAACGCCCCTAACTTCTTTACGGTACGTCCTACACCTGTCAAAGTTTGCAACATACAAATGCTTGGAACTTTTTACTGGAGCGTCATAAAACCTTGAAATTTTGTAACAATAAAGTACCCGAGCCTCTTGTCAATTTAAGCTATCGCTCAAAGCTATGCTACCCTAGAGTCCCAAATCAAACACTGATAAAACTTCAAATGGCCCTAACTTCTATACGGTCGTCCTACACCTATCAAAGTTTGCAACATACAAATGCTTGTAACTTTTTACTGGAGCGTCATAAAACCTTGAAATTTTTTAACAATAAAGTACTCGAGCATATTGTCAATTTAAGTTATCGCTCAAAGCTCTGCTACCCTAGAGTCCCAAATCAAACACTGATAAAACTTCAAACGCCCCTAACTTCTTTACGGTACGTCCTACACCTATCAAAGTTGGCAACATACAAATGCTTGTATCTTTTTACTGGAGCGTCATAAAACCTTGAAATTTTGTAACAATAAAGTACCCGAGCCTCTTGTCAATTTAAGCTATCGCTCAAAGCTATGCTACCCTAGAGTCCCAAATCAAACACTGATAAAACTTCAAATGGCCCTAACTTCTATACGGTACGTCCTACACCTATCAAAGTTTGCAACATACAAATGCTTGTATCTTTTTACTGGAGCGTCATAAAACCTTGAAATTTTGTAACAATAAAGTCCCCGAGCCTCTTGTCAATTTAAGCCATCGCTCAAAGCTATGCTCCCCTAGAGTCCCAAATCAAACACTGATAAAACTTCAAACGCCCCTAACTTCTTTACGGTACGTCCTACACCTATCAAAGTTTGCAACATACAAATGCTTGGAACTTTTTACTGGAGCGTCATAAAACCTTGAAATTTTGTAACAATAAAGTACCCGAGCCTCTTGTCAATTTAAGCTATCGCTCAAAGCTATGCTACCCTAGAGTCCCAAATCAAACACTGATAAAACTTCAAATGGCCCTAACTTCTATACGGTACGTCCTACACCTATCAAATTTTGCAACATACAAATGCTTGTAACTTTTTACTGGAGCGTCATAAAACCTTGAAATTTTTTAACAATAAAGTACTCGAGCATATTGTCAATTTAAGTTATCGCTCAAAGCTCTGCTACCCTAGAGTCCCAAATCAAACACTGATAAAACTTCAAACGCCCCTAACTTCTTTACGGGACGTCCTACACCTATCAAAGTTTGCAACATACAAATGCTTGTATCTTTTTACTGGAGCGTCATAAAACCTTGAAATTTTGTAACAATAAAGTCCCTGAGCCTCTTGTCAATTTAAGCTATCGCTCAAAGCTATGCTACCCTAGAGTCCCAAATCAAACACTGATAAAACTTCAAATGGCCCTAACTTCTATACGGTACGTCCTACACCTATCAAAGTTTGCAACATACAAATGCTTGTAACTTTTTACTGGAGCGTCATAAAACCTTGAAATTTTGTAACAATAAAGTACTCGAGCATATTGTCAATTTAAGTTATCGCTCAAAGCTATGCTACCCTAGAGTCCCAAATCAAACACTGATAAAACTTCAAACGTCCCTAACTTCTTTACGGTACGTCCTACACCTATCAAATTTGGCAACATACAAATGCTTGTATCTTTTTACTGGAGCGTCATAAAACCTTGAAATTTTGTAACAATAAAGTACCCGAGCATCTTGTCAATTTAAGCCAACGCTCAAAGCTATGCTACCCTAGAGTCCCAAATCAAACACTGATAAAACTTCAAATGGCCCTAACTTCTATACGGTACGTCCTACACCTATCAGAGTTTGCAACATACAAATGCTTGTACCTTTTTACTGGAGCGTCATAAAACCTTGAAATTTTGTAACAATAAAGTACCCGAACCTCTTGTCAATTTAAGCTATCGCTCAAAACTATGCTACCCTAGAGTCCCAAATCAAACACTGATAAAACTTCAAACGCCCCTAACTTCTTTACGGGACGTCCTACACCTATCAAAGTTTGCAACATACAAATGCTTGTAACTTTTTACTGGAGCGTCATAAAACCTTGAAATTTTGTAACAATGAAGTACCCGAGCCTCTTGTCAATTTAAGCCATCGCTCAAAGCTATGTTACCCTTGAGTCCCAAATCAAACACTGATAAATCTTTAAACGCCCCTAACTTCTATACGGTACGTCCTACACCTATCAAAGTTTGCAACATACAAATGCTTGTAACTTTTTACTGGAGCGTCATAAAACCTTGAAATTTTGTAACAATAAAGTACTCGAGCATATTGTCAATTTAAGTTATCGCTCAAAGCTATGCTACCCTAGAGTCCCAAATCAAACACTGATAAAACTTCAAACGCCCCTAACTTCTATACGGTACGTCCTACACCTATCAAAGTTTGCAACATACAAATGCTTGTAACTTTTTACTGGAGCGTCATAAAACCTTGAAATTTTGTAACAATAAAGTACTCGAGCATATTGTCAATTTAAGTTATCGCTCAAAGCTATGCTACCCTAGAGTCCCAAATTAAACACTGATAAAACTTCAAACGCCCCTAACTTCTTTACGGTACGTCCTACACATATCAAAGTTTGCAACATACAAATGCTTGTAACTTTTTACTGGAGCGTCATAAAACCTTGAAATTTTGTAACAATAAAGTACCCGAGCCTCTTGTCAATTTAAGCTATCGCTCAAAGCTATGCTACCCTAGAGTACCAAATCAAACACTGATAAAACTTCAAACGCCCCTAACTTCTATACGGTACGTCCTACACCTATCAAAGTTTGCAACATGCCAATGCTTGTAACTTTTTACTGGAGCGTCATAAAACCTTGAAATTTTGTAACAATAAAGTTCTCGAGCCTCTTGTCCATTTAAGCCATCGCTCAAAGCTATGCTCCCCTAGAGTCCCAAATCAAACACTGATAAAACTTCAAACGCCCCTAACTTATTTACGGTACGTCCTACACCTGTCAAAGTTTGCAACATACAAATGCTTGGAACTTTTTACTGGAGCGTCATAAAACCTTGAAATTTTGTAACAATAAAGTACCCGAGCCTCTTGTCAATTTAAGCTATCGCTCAAAGCTATGCTACCCTAGAGTCCCAAATCAAACACTGATAAAACTTCAAATGGCCCTAACTTCTATACGGTACGTCCTACACCTATCAAAGTTGGCAACATACAAATGCTTGTATCTTTTTACTGGAGCGTCATAAAACCTTGAAATTTTGTAACAATAAAGTCCCCGAGCCTCTTGTCAATTTAAGCTATCGCTCAAAACTATGCTAATCTAGAGTCCCAAATCAAACACTGATAAAACTTCAAACGCCCCTAACTTCTTTACGGTACGTCCTACACCTATCAAAGTTTGCAACATACAAATGCTTGTAACTTTTTACTGGAGCGTCATAAAACCTTGAAATTTTGTAACAATAAAGTCCCCGAGCCTCTTGTCAATTTAAGCTATCGCTCAAAACTAAGCTAATCTAGAGTCCCAAATCAAACACTGATAAAACTTCAAACGCCCCTAACTTCTTTACGGTACGTCCTACACCTATCAAAGTTTGCAACATACAAATGCTTGTAACTTTTTACTGGAGCGTCATAAAACCTTGAAATTTTGTAACAATAAAGTACCCGAGCCTCTTGTCAATTTAAGCCATCGCTCAAAGCTATGTTACCCTTGAGTCCCAAATCAAACACTGATAAATCTTTAAACGCCCCTAACTTCTATACGGTACGTCCTACACCTATGAAAGTTTGCAACATACAAATGCTTGTAACTTTTTACTGGAGCGTCATAAAACCTTGAAATTTTGTAACAATGAAGTACCCGAGCCTCTTGTCAATTTAAGCCATCGCTCAAAGCTATGTTACCCTTGAGTCCCAAATCAAACACTGATAAATCTTTAAACGCCCCTAACTTCTATACGGTACGTCCTACACCTATCAAAGTTTGCAACATACAAATGCTTGTAACTTTTTACTGGAGCGTCATAAAACCTTGAAATTTTGTAACAATAAAGTACTCGAGCATATTGTCAATTTAAGTTATCGCTCAAAGCTATGCTACCCTAGAGTCCCAAATCAAACACTGATAAAACTTCAAACGCCCCTAACTTCTATACGGTACGTCCTACACCTATCAAAGTTTGCAACATACAAATGCTTGTAACTTTTTACTGGAGCGTCATAAAACCTTGAAATTTTGTAACAATAAAGTACTCGAGCATATTGTCAATTTAACTTATCGCTCAAAGCTATGCTACCCTAGAGTCCCAAATCAAACACTGATAAAACTTCAAACGCCCCTAACTTCTTTACGGTACGTCCTACACCTATCAAAGTTTGCAACATACAAATGCTTGTAACTTTTTACTGGAGCGTCATAAAACCTTGAAATTTTGTAACAATAAAGTACCCGAGCCTCTTGTCAATTTAAGCTATCGCTCAAAGCTATGCTACCCTAGAGTCCCAAATCAAACACTGATAAAACTTCAAACGCCCCTAACTTCTATACGGTACGTCCTACACCTATCAAAGTTTGCAACATGCAAATGCTTGTAACTTTTTACTGGAGCGTCATAAAACCTTGAAATTTTGTAACAATAAAGTTCTCGAGCCTCTTGTCCATTTAAGCCATCGCTCAAAGCTATGCTCCCCTAGAGTCCCAAATCAAACACTGATAAAACTTCAAACGCCCCTAACTTCTTTACGGTACGTCCTACACCTATCAAAGTTTGCAACATACAAATGCTTGGAACTTTTTACTGGAGCGTCATAAAACCTTGAAATTTTGTAACAATAAAGTACCCGAGCCTCTTGTCAATTTAAGCTATCGCTCAAAGCTATGCTACCCTAGAGTCCCAAATCAAACACTGATAAAACTTCAAATGGCCCTAACTTCTATACGGTACGTCCTACACCTATCAAAGTTTGCAACATACAAATGCTTGTAACTTTTTACTGGAGCGTCATAAAACCTTGACATTTTTTAACAATAAAGTACTCGAGCATATTGTCAATTTAAGTTATCGCTCAAAGCTCTGCTACCCTAGAGTCCCAAATCAAACACTGATAAAGCTTCAAACGCCCCTAACTTCTTTACGGTACGTCCTACACCTATCAAAGTTGGCAACATACAAATGCTTGTATCTTTTTACTGGAGCGTCATAAAACCTTGAAATTTTGTAACAACAAAGTACCCGAGCCTCTTGTCAATTTAAGCTATCGCTCAAAGCTATGCTACCCTAGAGTCCCAAATCAAACACTGATAAAACTTCAAATGGCCCTAACTTCTATACGGTACGTCCTACACCTATCAAAGTTTGCAACATACAAATGCTTGTATCTTTTTACTGGAGCGTCATAAAACCTTGAAATTTTGTAACAATAAAGTCCCCGAGCCTCTTGTCAATTTAAGCTATCGCTCAAAACTATGCTAATCTAGAGTCCCAAATCAAACACTGATAAAACTTCAAACGCCCCTAACTTCTTTACGGTACGTCCTACACCTATCAAAGTTTGCAACATACAAATGCTTGTAACTTTTTGCTGGAGCGTCATAAAACCTTGAAATTTTGTAACAATAAAGTACCCGAGCCTCTTGTCAATTTAAGCTATCGCTCAAAGCTATGCTACCCTAGAGTCCCAAATCAAACACTGATAAAACTTCAAATGGCCCTAACTTCTATACGGTACGTCCTACATCTATCAAAGTTTGCAACATACAAATGCTTGTAACTTTTTACTGGAGCGTCATAAAACCTTGAAATTTTGTAACAATATAGTACTCGAGCCTCTTGTCAATTTAAGCCATCGCTCAAAGCTATGCTACCCTTGAGTCCCTAATCAAACACTGATAAAACTTCAAATGGCCCTAAGTTCTATACGGTACGTCCTACACCTATCAAAGTTTGCAACATACAAATGCTTGTAACTTTTCACTGGAGCGTCATAAAACATTGAAATTTTGTAACAATAAATTACTCGAGCCACTTGTCAATTTAAGCCATCGCTCAAAGCTATGCTACCCTAGAGTCCCAAATCAAATACTGATAAAACTTCAAACGCCCCTAACTTCTGGACGGTACGTCCTACACCTATCAAAGGTTGCAACATACAAATGCTTGTAACTTTTTACTGGAGCGTCATAAAACCTTGAAATTTTGTAACAATGAAGTACCCGAGCCTCTTGTCAATTTAAGCCATCGCTCAAAGCTATGCTACCCTTGAGTCCCAAATCAAACACTGATAAAACTTCAAACGCCCCTAACTTCTTTACGGTACGTCCTACACCTATCAAAGTTTGCAACATACAAATGCTTGTAACTTTTTACTGGACCGTCATAAAACCTTGAAAGTTTGTAACAATAAAGTACTCGAGCCTCTTGTCAATTTAAGCCATCGCTCAAAGCTATGCTACCCTAGAGTCCCAATTCAAACACTGATAAAACTTCAAACGCCCCTAACTTCTCTACGGTACGTCCTACACCTATCAAAGTTTGCAACATGCAAATGCTTGTAACTTTTTACTGGAGCGTCATAAAACCTTGCAATTTTGTAACAATAAAGTTCTCGAGCCTCTTGTCCATTTAAGCCATCGCTCAATGCTATGCTACCCTAGAGTCCCAAATCAAACACTGATAAAACTTCAAACGCCCCTAACTTCTTTACGGTACGTCCTACACCTATCAAAGTTTGCAACATACAAATGCTTGTAACTTTTTACTGGACCGTCATAAAACCTTGAAATTTTGTAACAATAAAGTACTCGAGCCTCTTGTCAATTTAAGCCATCGCTCAAAGCTATGCTACCCTAGAGTCCCAAATCAAACACTGATAAAACTTCAAACGCCCCTAACTTCTATACGGTACGTCCTACACCTATCAAAATTTGCAACATGCAAATGCTTGTAACTTTTTACTGGAGCGTCATAAAACCTTGAAATTTTGTAACAATAAAGTTCTCGAGCCTCTTGTCCATTTAAGCCATCGCTCAAAGCTATGCTACACTAGAGTCCCAAATCAAACACTGATAAAACTTCAAATGGCCCTAACTTCTATACGGTACGTCCTACACCTATTAAAGTTTGCAACATACAAATGCTTGTAACTTTTTACTGGAGCGTCATATAACCTTGAAATTTTGTAACAATAAAGTACCCGAGCCTCTTGTCAATTTAAGCTATCGCTCAAAGCTATCCTACCCTTGAGTCCCAAATCAAACACTGATAAAACTTCAAACGCCCCTAACTTCTATACGGTACATCCTACACCTATCAAAGTTTGCAACATACAAATGCTTGTAACTTTTTACTGGACCGTCATAAAACCTTGAAATTTTGTAACAATAAAGTACTCGAGCCTCTTGTCAATTTAAGCCATCGCTCAAAGCTATGCTACCCTAGAGTCCCAATTCAAACACTGATAAAACTTCAAACGCCCCTAACTTCTCTACGGTACGTCCTACACCAATCAAAGTTTGCAACATGCAAATGCTTGTAACTTTTTACTGGAGCGTCATAAAACCTTGAAATTTTGTAACAATAAAGTTCTCGAGCCTCTTGTCCATTTAAGCCATCGCTCAATGCTATGCTACCCTAGAGTCCCAAATCAAACACTGATAAAACTTCAAACGCCCCTAACTTCTTTACGGTACGTCCTACACCTATCAAAGTTTGCAACATACAAATGCTTGTAACTTTTTACTGGACCGTCATAAAACCTTGAAATTTTGTAACAATAAAGTACTCGAGCCTCTTGTCAATTTAAGCCATCGCTCAAAGCTATGCTACCCTAGAGTCTCAAATCAAACACTGATAAAACTTCAAACGCCCCTAACTTCTATACGGTACGTCCTACACCTATCAAAGTTTGCAACATGCAAATGCTTGTAACTTTTTACTGGAGCGTCATAAAACCTTGAAATTTTGTAACAATAAAGTTCTCGAGCCTCTTGTCCATTTAAGCCATCGCCAAAGCTATGCTACCCTAGAGTCCCAAATCAAACACTGATAAAACTTCAAACGCCCCTAACTTCTTTACGGTACGTCCTACACCTATCAAAGTTTGCAACATACAAATGCTTGTAACTTTTTACTGGACCGTCATAAAACCTTGAAATTTTGTAACAATCAAGTACTCGAGCCTCTTGTCAATTTAAGCCATCGCTAAAAGCTATGCTACCCTTGAGTCCCAAATCAAACACTGATAAAACTTCAAACGCCCCTAACTTCTTTACGGTACGTCCTACACCTATCAAAGTTTGCAACATACAAATGCTTGTAACTTTTTACTGGAGCGTCATAAAACCTTGAAATTTTGTAACAATAAAGTACCCGAGCCTCTTGTCAATTTAAGCTATCGCTCAAAGCTATCCTACCCTTGAGTCCCAAATCAAACACTGATAAAACTTCAAACGCCCCTAACTTCTATACGGTACATGCTACACCTATCAAAGTTTGCAACATACAAATGCTTGTAACTTTTTACTGGACCGTCATAAAACCTTGAAATTTTGTAACAATAAAGTACTCGAGCCTCTTGTCAATTTAAGCCATCGCTCAAAGCTATGCTACCCTAGAGTCCCAATTCAAACACTGATAAAACTTCAAACGCCCCTAACTTCTCTACGGTACGTCCTACACCAATCAAAGTTTGCAACATGCAAATGCTTGTAACTTTTTACTGGAGCGTCATAAAACCTTGAAATTTTGTAACAATAAAGTTCTCGAGCCTCTTGTCCATTTAAGCCATCGCTCAATGCTATGCTACCCTAGAGTCCCAAATCAAACACTGATAAAACTTCAAACGCCCCTAACTTCTTTACGGTACGTCCTACACCTATCAAAGTTTGCAACATACAAATGCTTGTAACTTTTTACTGGACCGTCATAAAACCTTGAAATTTTGTAACAATAAAGTACTCGAGCCTCTTGTCAATTTAAGCCATCGCTCAAAGCTATGCTACCCTAGAGTCTCAAATCAAACACTGATAAAACTTCAAACGCCCCTAACTTCTATACGGTACGTCCTACACCTATCAAAGTTTGCAACATGCAAATGCTTGTAACTTTTTACTGGAGCGTCATAAAACCTTGAAATTTTGTAACAATAAAGTTCTCGAGCCTCTTGTCCATTTAAGCCATCGCCAAAGCTATGCTACCCTAGAGTCCCAAATCAAACACTGATAAAACTTCAAACGCCCCTAACTTCTTTACGGTACGTCCTACACCTATCAAAGTTTGCAACATACAAATGCTTGTAACTTTTTACTGGACCGTCATAAAACCTTGAAATTTTGTAACAATCAAGTACTCGAGCCTCTTGTCAATTTAAGCCATCGCTAAAAGCTATGCTACCCTTGAGTCCCAAATCAAACACTGATAAAACTTCAAACGCCCCTAACTTCTTTACGGTACGTCCTACACCTATCAAAGTTTGCAACATACAAATGCTTGTAACTTTTTACTGGAGCGTCATAAAACCTTGAAATTTTGTAACAATGAAGTACCCGAGCCTCTTGTCAATTTAAGCCATCGCTCAAAGCTATGCTACCCTAGAGTCCCAAATCAAACACTGATAAAACTTCAAACGCCCCTAACTTCTATACGGTACGTCCTACACCTATCAAAGTTTGCAACATACAAATGCTTTTATCTTTTTACTGGAGTGTCATAAAACCTTGAAATTTTGTAACAATAAAGTACCCGAGCCTCTTGTCCATTTAAGCCATCGCTCAAAGCTATGCTACACTAGAGTCCCAAATCAAACACTGATAAAACTTCAAATGGCCCTAACTTCTATACGGTACGTCCTACACCTATCAAAGTTTGCAACATGCAAATGCTTGTAACTTTTTACTGGAGCGTCATAAAACCTTGAAATTTTGTAACAATAAAGTTCTCGAGCCTCTTGTCCATTTAAGCCATCGCTCAATGCTATGCTACCCTAGAGTCCCAAATCAAACACTGATAAAACTTCAAACGCCCCTAACTTCTTTACGGTACGTCCTACACCTATCAAAGTTTGCAACATACAAATGCTTGTAACTTTTTACTGGACCGTCATAAAACCTTGAAATTTTGTAACAATAAAGTACTCGAGCCTCTTGTCAATTTAAGCCATCGCTCAAAGCTATGCTACCCTAGAGTCTCAAATCAAACACTGATAAAACTTCAAACGCCCCTAACTTCTATACGGTACGTCCTACACCTATCAAAGTTTGCAACATGCAAATGCTTGTAACTTTTTACTGGAGCGTCATAAAACCTTGAAATTTTGTAACAATAAAGTTCTCGAGCCTCTTGTCCATTTAAGCCATCGCCAAAGCTATGCTACCCTAGAGTCCCAAATCAAACACTGATAAAACTTCAAACGCCCCTAACTTCTTTACGGTACGTCCTACACCTATCAAAGTTTGCAACATACAAATGCTTGTAACTTTTACTGGACCGTCATAAAACCTTGAAATTTTGTAACAATCAAGTACTCGAGCCTCTTGTCAATTTAAGCCATCGCTAAAAGCTATGCTACCCTTGAGTCCCAAATCAAACACTGATAAAACTTCAAACGCCCCTAACTTCTTTACGGTACGTCCTACACCTATCAAAGTTTGCAACATACAAATGCTTGTAACTTTTTACTGGAGCGTCATAAAACCTTGAAATTTTGTAACAATGAAGTACCCGAGCCTCTTGTCAATTTAAGCCATCGCTCAAAGCTATGCTACCCTAGAGTCCCAAATCAAACACTGATAAAACTTCAAACGCCCCTAACTTCTATACGGTACGTCCTACACCTATCAAAGTTGGCAACATACAAATGCTTTTATCTTTTTACTGGAGTGTCATAAAACCTTGAAATTTTGTAACAATAAAGTACCCGAGCCTCTTGTCCATTTAAGCCATCGCTCAAAGCTATGCTACACTAGAGTCCCAAATCAAACACTGATAAAACTTCAAATGGCCCTAACTTCTATACGGTACGTCCTACACCTATCAAAGTTGGCAACATACAAATGCTTTTATCTATTTACTGGAGCGTCATAAAACCTTGAAATTTTGTAACAATAAAGTACCCGAGCATCTTGTCAATTTAAGCCATCGCTCAAAGCTATGCTACCCTAGAGTCCCAAATCAAACACTGATAAAACTTCAAATGGCCCTAACTTCTATACGGTACGTCCTACACCTATCAAAGTTTGCAACATACAAATGCTTGTATCTTTTTACTGGAGCGTCATAAAACCTTGAAATTTTGTAACAATAAAGTACCCGAGCCTCTTGTCAATTTAAGCTATCGCTCAAAACTAAGCTACCCTAGAGTCCCAAATCAAACACTGATAAAACTTCAAACGCCCCTAACTTCTTTACGGTACGTCCTACACCTATCAAAGTTTGCAAGATACAAATGCTTGTAACTTTTTGCTGGAGCGTCATAAAACCTTGAAATTTTGTAACAATAAAGTACCCGAGCCTCTTGTCAATTTAAGCTATCGCTCAAAGCTATGCTACCCTAGAGTCCCAAATCAAACACTGATAAAACTTCAAACGCCCCTAACTTCTATACGGTACGTCCTACACCTATCAAAGTTTGCAACTTACAAATGCTTGTAACTTTTTACTGGAGCGTCATAAAACCTTGAAATTTTGTAACAATAAAGTTCTCGAGCCTCTTGTCCATTTAAGCCATCGCTCAATGCTATGCTACCCTAGAGTCCCAAATCAAACACTGATAAAACTTCAAATGGCCCTAACTTCTATACGGTACGTCCTACACCTATCAAAGTTGGCAACATACAAATGCTTTTATCTTTTTACTGGAGCGTCATAAAACCTTGAAATTTTGTAACAATAAAGTACCCGAGCATCTTGTCAATTTAAGCCATCGCTCAAAGCTATGCTACCCTAGAGTCCCAAATCAAACACTGATAAAACTTCAAATGGCCCTAACTTCTATACGGTACGTCCTACACCTATCAAAGTTTGCAACATACAAATGCTTGTATCTTTTTACTGGAGCGTCATAAAACCTTGAAATTTTGTAACAATAAAGTACCCGAGCCTCTTGTCAATTTAAGCTATCGCTCAAAACTAAGCTACCCTAGAGTCCCAAATCAAACACTGATAAAACTTCAAACGCCCCTAACTTCTTTACGGTACGTCCTACACCTATCAAAGTTTGCAACATACAAATGCTTGTAACTTTTTACTGGACCGTCATAAAACCTTGAAATTTTGTAACAATAAAGTACTCGAGCCTCTTGTCAATTTAAGCCATCGCTCAAAGCTATGCTACCCTAGAGTCTCAAATCAAACACTGATAAAACTTCAAACGCCCCTAACTTCTATACGGTACGTCCTACACCTATCAAAGTTTGCAACATGCAAATGCTTGTAACTTTTTACTGGAGCGTCATAAAACCTTGAAATTTTGTAACAATAAAGTTCTCGAGCCTCTTGTCCATTTAAGCCATCGCCAAAGCTATGCTACCCTAGAGTCCCAAATCAAACACTGATAAAACTTCAAACGCCCCTAACTTCTTTACGGTACGTCCTACACCTATCAAAGTTTGCAACATACAAATGCTTGTAACTTTTACTGGACCGTCATAAAACCTTGAAATTTTGTAACAATCAAGTACTCGAGCCTCTTGTCAATTTAAGCCATCGCTAAAAGCTATGCTACCCTTGAGTCCCAAATCAAACACTGATAAAACTTCAAACGCCCCTAACTTCTTTACGGTACGTCCTACACCTATCAAAGTTTGCAACATACAAATGCTTGTAACTTTTTACTGGAGCGTCATAAAACCTTGAAATTTTGTAACAATGAAGTACCCGAGCCTCTTGTCAATTTAAGCCATCGCTAAAAGCTATGCTACCCTAGAGTCCCAAATCAAACACTGATAAAACTTCAAACGCCCCTAACTTCTATACGGTACGTCCTACACCTATCAAAGTTGGCAACATACAAATGCTTTTATCTTTTTACTGGAGTGTCATAAAACCTTGAAATTTTGTAACAATAAAGTACCCGAGCCTCTTGTCCATTTAAGCCATCGCTCAAAGCTATGCTACACTAGAGTCCCAAATCAAACACTGATAAAACTTCAAATGGCCCTAACTTCTATACGGTACGTCCTACACCTATCAAAGTTGGCAACATACAAATGCTTTTATCTATTTACTGGAGCGTCATAAAACCTTGAAATTTTGTAACAATAAAGTACCCGAGCATCTTGTCAATTTAAGCCATCGCTCAAAGCTATGCTACCCTAGAGTCCCAAATCAAACACTGATAAAACTTCAAATGGCCCTAACTTCTATACGGTACGTCCTACACCTATCAAAGTTTGCAACATACAAATGCTTGTATCTTTTTACTGGAGCGTCATAAAACCTTGAAGTTTTGTAACAATGAAGTACCCGAGCCTCTTGTCAATTTAAGCTATCGATCAAAACTAAGCTACCCTAGAGTCCCAAATCAAACACTGATAAAACTTCAAACGCCCCTAACTTCTTTACGGTACGTCCTACACCTATCAAAGTTTGCAACATACAAATGCTTGTAACTTTTTGCTGGAGCGTCATAAAACCTTGAAATTTTGTAACAATAAAGTACCCGAGCCTCTTGTCAATTTAAGCTATCGCTCAAAGCTATGCTACCCTAGAGTCCCAAATCAAACACTGATAAAACTTCAAACGCCCCTAACTTCTATACGGTACGTCCTACACCTATCAAAGTTTGCAACTTACAAATGCTTGTAACTTTTTACTGGAGCGTCATAAAACCTTGAAATTTTGTAACAATAAAGTTCTCGAGCCTCTTGTCCATTTAAGCCATCGCTCAATGCTATGCTACCCTAGAGTCCCAAATCAAACACTGATAAAACTTCAAATGGCCCTAACTTCTATACGGTACGTCCTACACCTATCAAAGTTGGCAACATACAAATGCTTTTATCTTTTTACTGGAGCGTCATAAAACCTTGAAATTTTGTAACAATAAAGTACCCGAGCATCTTGTCAATTTAAGCCATCGCTCAAAGCTATGCTACCCTAGAGTCCCAAATCAAACACTGATAAAACTTCAAATGGCCCTAACTTCTATACGGTACGTCCTACACCTATCAAAGTTTGCAACATACAAATGCTTGTATCTTTTTACTGGAGCGTCATAAAACCTTGAAATTTTGTAACAATAAAGTACCCGAGCCTCTTGTCAATTTAAGCTATCGATCAAAACTAAGCTACCCTAGAGTCCCAAATCAAACACTGATAAAACTTCAAACGCCCCTAACTTCTTTACGGTACGTCCTACACCTATCAAAGTTTGCAACATACAAATGCTTGTAACTTTTTGCTGGAGCGTCATAAAACCTTGAAATTTTGTAACAATAAAGTACCCGAGCCTCTTGTCAATTTAAGCTATCGCTCAAAGCTATGCTACCCTAGAGTCCCAAATCAAACACTGATAAAACTTCAAACGCCCCTAACTTCTATACGGTACGTCCTACACCTATCAAAGTTTGCAACTTACAAATGCTTGTAACTTTTTACTGGAGCGTCATAAAACCTTGAAATTTTGTAACAATAAAGTTCTCGAGCCTCTTGTCCATTTAAGCCATCGCTCAATGCTATGCTACCCTAGAGTCCCAAATCAAACACTGATAAAACTTCAAACGCCCCTAACTTCTTTACGGTACGTCCTACACCTATCAAAGTTTGCAACATACAAATGGTTGTAACTTTTTACTGGACCGTCATAAAACCTTGAAATTTTGTAACAATAAAGTACTCGAGCCTCTTGTCAATTTAAGCCATCGCTCAAAGCTATGCTACCCTAGAGTCTCAAATCAAACACTGATAAAACTTCAAACGCCCCTAACTTCTATACGGTACGTCCTACACCTATCAAAGTTTGCAACATGCAAATGCTTGTAACTTTTTACTGGAGCGTCATAAAACCTTGAAATTTTGTAACAATAAAGTTCTCGAGCCTCTTGTCCATTTAAGCCATCGCCAAAGCTATGCTACGCTAGAGTCCCAAATCAAACACTGATAAAACTTCAAACGCCCCTAACTTCTTTACGGTACGTCCTACACCTATCAAAGTTTGCAACATACAAACGCTTGTAACTTTTTACTGGACCGTCATAAAACCTTGAAATTTTGTAACAATCAAGTACTCGAGCCTCTTGTCAATTTAAGCCATCGCTAAAAGCTATGCTACCCTTGAGTCCCAAATCAAACACTGATAAAACTTCAAACGCCCCTAACTTCTTTACGGTACGTCCTACACCTATCAAAGTTTGCAACATACAAATGCTTGTAACTTTTTACTGGAGCGTCATAAAACCTTGAAATTTTGTAACAATGAAGTACCCGAGCCTCTTGTCAATTTAAGCCATCGCTCAAAGCTATGCTACCCTAGAGTCCCAAATCAAACACTGATAAAACTTCAAACGCCCCTAACTTCTATACGGTACGTCCTACACCTATCAAAGTTGGCAACATACAAATGCTTTTATCTTTTTACTGGAGTGTCATAAAACGTTGAAATTTTGTAACAATAAAGTACCCGAGCCTCTTGTCCATTTAAGCCATCGCTCAAAGCTATGCTACACTAGAGTCCCAAATCAAACACTGATAAAACTTCAAATGGCCCTAACTTCTATACGGTACGTCCTACACCTATCAAAGTTTGCAACATGCAAATGCTTGTAACTTTTTACTGGAGCGTCATAAAACCTTGAAATTTTGTAACAATAAATTTCTCGAGCCTCTTGTCCATTTAAGCCATCGCTCAATGCTATGCTACCCTAGAGTCCCAAATCAAACACTGATAAAACTTCAAACGCCCCTAACTTCTTTACGGTACGTCCTACACCTATCAAAGTTTGCAACATACAAATGCTTGTAACTTTTTACTGGACCGTCATAAAACCTTGAAATTTTGTAACAATAAAGTACTCGAGCCTCTTGTCAATTTAAGCCATCGCTCAAAGCTATGCTACCCTAGAGTCTCAAATCAAACACTGATAAAACTTCAAACGCCCCTAACTTCTATACGGTACGTCCTACACCTATCAAAGTTTGCAACATGCAAATGCTTGTAACTTTTTACTGGAGCGTCATAAAACCTTGAAATTTTGTAACAATAAAGTTCTCGAGCCTCTTGTCCATTTAAGCCATCGCCAAAGCTATGCTACCCTAGAGTCCCAAATCAAACACTGATAAAACTTCAAACGCCCCTAACTTCTTTACGGTACGTCCTACACCTATCAAAGTTTGCAACATACAAATGCTTGTAACTTTTTACTGGACCGTCATAAAACCTTGAAATTTTGTAACAATCAAGTACTCGAGCCTCTTGTCAATTTAAGCCATCGCTAAAAGCTATGCTACCCTTGAGTCCCAAATCAAACACTGATAAAACTTCAAACGCCCCTAACTTCTTTACGGTACGTCCTACACCTATCAAAGTTTGCAACATACAAATGCTTGTAACTTTTTACTGGAGCGTCATAAAACCTTGAAATTTTGTAACAATGAAGTACCCGAGCCTCTTGTCAATTTAAGCCATCGCTCAAAGCTATGCTACCCTAGAGTCCCAAATCAAACACTGATAAAACTTCAAACGCCCCTAACTTCTATACGGTACGTCCTACACCTATCAAAGTTGGCAACATACAAATGCTTTTATCTTTTTACTGGAGTGTCATAAAACCTTGAAATTTTGTAACAATAAAGTACCCGAGCCTCTTGTCCATTTAAGCCATCGCTCAAAGCTATGCTACACTAGAGTCCCAAATCAAACACTGATAAAACTTCAAATGGCCCTAACTTCTATACGGTACGTCCTACACCTATCAAAGTTGGCAACATACAAATGCTTTTATCTTTTTACTGGAGCGTCATAAAACCTTGAAATTTTGTAACAATAAAGTACCCGAGCATCTTGTCAATTTAAGCCATCGCTCAAAGCTATGCTACCCTAGAGTCCCAAATCAAACACTGATAAAACTTCAAATGGCCCTAACTTCTATACGGTACGTCCTACACCTATCAAAGTTTGCAACATACAAATGCTTGTATCTTTTTACTGGAGCGTCATAAAACCTTGAAATTTTGTAACAATAAAGTACCCGAGCCTCTTGTCAATTTAAGCTATCGCTCAAAACTAAGCTACCCTAGAGTCCCAAATCAAACACTGATAAAACTTCAAACGCCCCTAACTTCTTTACGGTACGTCCTACACCTATCAAAGTTTGCAACATACAAATGCTTGTAACTTTTTGCTGGAGCGTCATAAGACCTTGAAATTTTGTAACAATAAAGTACCCGAGCCTCTTGTCAATTTAAGCTATCGCTCAAAGCTATGCTACCCTAGAGTCCCAAATCAAACACTGATAAAACTTCAAACGCCCCTAACTTCTATACGGTACGTCCTACACCTATCAAAGTTTGCAACTTACAAATGCTTGTAACTTTTTACTGGAGCGTCATAAAACCTTGAAATTTTGTAACAATAAAGTACTCGAGCCTCTTGTCAATTTAAGTTATCGCTCAAAGCTATTCTACCCTAGAGTCCCAAATCAAACACTGATAAAACTTCAAATGGCCCTAACTTCTATACGGTGCGTCCTACACCTCTCAAAGTTTGCAACATACAAATGCTTGTAACTTTTTACTGGAGCGTCATAAAACCTTGAAATTTTATAACAATATAGTACTCGAGCCTCTTGTCAATTTAAGCCATCGCTCAAAGCTATCCTACCCTTGAGTCCCAAATCAAACACTGATAAAACTTCAAATGGCCCTAACTTCTATACGGTACGTCCTACACCTATCAAAGTTTGCAACATACAAATGCTTGTAACTTTTTACTGGACCGTCATAAAACCTTGAAATTTTGTAACAATAAAGTACTCGAGCCTCTTGTCAATTTAAGCCATCGCTCAAAGCTATGCTACCCTAGAGTCCCAAATCAAACACTGATAAAACTACAAACGCCCCTAATTTCTGTACGGAATGTCCTACACCTATCAAAGTTTGCAACATGCAAATGCTAGTAACTTTTTACTGGAGCGTCATAAAACCTTGAAATTTTGTAACAATAAAGTTCTCGAGCCTCTTTTCCATTTAAGCCATCGCTCAAAGCTATGCTACAATAGAGTCTCAAATCAAACACTGATAAAACTTCAAATGGCCCTAACTTCTATACGGTACATCCTACAACTATCAAAGTTTGCAACATACAAATGCTTGTAACTTTTTACTGGAACGTCATAAAACCTTGAAATTTTGTAACAATATAGTACTCCAGCCTCTTGTCAATTGAAGCCATCGCTCAAAGCTATGCTACCCTTGAGTCCCAAATCAAACACTGATAAAACTTCAAATGGCCCTAACTTCTATACGGTACGTCCTACACCTATCAAAGTTTGCAACATACAAATGCTTGTAACTTTTTACTGGAGCGTCATAAAACATTGAAATTTTGTAACAATAAAGTACTCGAGACTCTTTTCAATTTAAGCCATCGCTCAAAGCTATGCTACCCTAGAGTCCCAAATCAAACACTGATAAAACTTCAAACGCCCCTAACCTCTTGACGGTACGTCCTACACCTATCAAAGTTTGCAACATACAAATGCTTGTAACTTTTTACTGGAGCGTCATAAAACCTTGAAATTTTGTAACAATAAAGTACTCGAGCTTCTTGTCAATTTAAGCCATCGCTCAAAGCTATGCTCCCCTTGAGTCCCAAATCAAACACTGATAAAACTTCAAACGCCCCTAACTTCTTTACGGTACGTCCTACACCTATCAAAGTTTGCAACATACAAATGCTTGTAACTTTTTACTGGAGCGTCATAAAACCTTGAAATTTTGTAACAATGAAGTACCCGAGCCTCTTGTCAATTTAAGCCATCGCTCAAAGCTATGCTACCCTAGAGTCCCAAATCAAATACTGATAAAACTTCAAACGCCCCTAACTTCTTTACGGTACGTCCTACACCTATCAAAGTTGGCAACATACAAATGCTTTTATCTTTTTACTGGAGCGTCATAAAACCTTGCAATTTTGTAACAATAAAGTACCCGAGCATCTTGTCAATTTAAGCCATCGCTCAAAGCTATGCTACCCTAGAGTCCCAAATCAAACACTGATAAAACTTCAAATGGCCCTAACTTCTATACGGTACGTCCTACACCTATCAAAGTTTGCAACATACAAATGATTGTATCTTTTTACTGGAGCGTCATAAAACCTTGAAATTTTGTAACAATAAAGTACCCGAGCCTCTTGTCAATTTAAGCTATCGCTCAAAACTAAGCTACCCTAGAGTCCCAAATCAAACACTGATAAAACTTCAAACGCCCCTAACTTCTTTACGGTACGTCCTACACCTATCAAAGTTTGCAACATACAAATGCTTGTAACTTTTTGCTGGAGCGTCATAAAACCTTGAAATTTTGTAACAATAAAGTACCCGAGCCTCTTGTCAATTTAAGCTATCGCTCAAAGCTATGCTACCCTAGAGTCCCAAATCAAACACTGATAAAACTTCAAACGCCCCTAACTTCTATACGGTACGTCCTACACCTATCAAAGTTTGCAACTTACAAATGCTTGTAACTTTTTACTGGAGCGTCATAAAACCTTGAAATTTTGTAACAATAAAGTACTCGAGCCTCTTGTCAATTTAAGTTATCGCTCAAAGCTATGCTACCCTAGAGTCCCAAATCAAACACTGATAAAACTTCAAATGGCCCTAACTTCTATACGGTACGTCCTACACCTCTCAAAGTTTGCAACATACAAATGCTTGTAACTTTTTACTGGAGCGTCATAAAACCTTGAAATTTTGTAACAATATAGTACTCGAGCCTCTTGTCAATTTAAGCCATCGCTCAAAGCTATCCTACCCTTGAGTCCCAAATCAAACACTGATAAAACTTCAAATGGCCCTAACTTCTATACGGTACGTCCTACACCTATCAAAGTTTGCAACATACAAATGCTTGTAACTTTTTACTGGACCGTCATAAAACCTTGAAATTTTGTAACAATAAAGTACTCGAGCCTCTTGTCAATTTAAGCCATCGCTCAAAGCTATGCTACCCTAGAGTCCCAAATCAAACACTGATAAAACTACAAACGCCCCTAACTTCTATACGGAACGTCCTACACCTATCAAAGTTTGCAACATGCAAATGCTAGTAACTTTTTACTGGAGCGTCATAAAACCTTGAAATTTTGTAACAATAAAGTTCTCGAGCCTCTTGTCCATTTAAGCCATCGCTCAAAGCTATGCTACAATAGAGTCTCAAATCAAACACTGATAAAACTTCAAATGGCCCTAACTTCTATACGGTACATCCTACAACTATCAAAGTTTGCAACATACAAATGCTTGTAACTTTTTACTGGAACGTCATAAAACCTTGAAATTTTGTAACAATATAGTACTCCAGCCTCTTGTCAATTGAAGCCATCGCTCAAAGCTATGCTACCCTTGAGTCCCAAATCAAACACTGATAAAACTTCAAATGGCCCTAACTTCTATACGGTACGTCCTACACCTATCAAAGTTTGCAACATACAAATGCTTGTAACTTTTTACTGGAGCGTCATAAAACATTGAAATTTTGTAACAATAAAGTACTCGAGACTCTTTTCAATTTAAGCCATCGCTCAAAGCTATGCTACCCTAGAGTCCCAAATCAAACACTGATAAAACTTCAAACGCCCCTAACCTCTTGACGGTACGTCCTACACCTATCAAAGTTTGCAACATACAAATGCTTGTAACTTTTTACTGGAGCGTCATAAAACCTTGAAATTTTGTAACAATAAAGTACTCGAGCCTCTTGTCAATTTAAGCCATCGCTGAAAGCTATGCTCCCCTTGAGTCCCAAATCAAACACTGATAAAACTTCAAACGCCCCTAACTTCTTTACGGTACGTCCTACACCTATCAAAGTTTGCAACATACAAATGCTTGTAACTTTTTACTGGAGCGTCATAAAACCTTGAAATTTTGTAACAATGAAGTACCCGAGCATCTTGTCAATTTAAGCCATCGCTCAAAGCTATGCTACCCTAGAGTCCCAAATCAAACACTGATAAAACTTCAAATGGCCCTAACTTCTATACGGTACGTCCTACACCTATCAAAGTTTGCAACATACAAATGATTGTATCTTTTTACTGGAGCGTCATAAAACCTTGAAATTTTGTAACAATAAAGTACCCGAGCCTCTTGTCAATTTAAGCTATCGCTCAAAACTAAGCTACCCTAGAGTCCCAAATCAAACACTGATAAAACTTCAAACGCCCCTAACTTCTTTACGGTACGTCCTACACCTATCAAAGTTTGCAACATACAAATGCTTGTAACTTTTTGCTGGAGCGTCATAAAACCTTGACATTTTGTAACAATAAAGTACCCGAGCCTCTTGTCAATTTAAGCTATCGCTCAAAGCTATGCTACCCTAGAGTCCCAAATCAAACACTGATAAAACTTCAAATGGCCCTAACTTCTATACGGTACGTCCTACACCTATCAAAGTTTGCAACATACAAATGCTTGTAACTTTTTACTGGATCGTCATAAAACATTGAAATTTTGTAACAATAAAGTACTCGAGCCTCTTGTCAATTTAAGCCATCGCTCAAAGCTATGCTACCCTAGAGTCCCAAATCAAACACTGATAAAACTTCAAACGCACCTAACTTCTTGACGGTACGTCCTACACCTATCAAAGTTTGCAACATACAAATGCTTGTAACTTTTTACTGGAGCGTCATAAAACTTTTAAATTTTTTAACAATGAAGTACCCGAGCTTCTTGTCAATTTAAGCCATCGCTCAAAGCTATGCTACCCTTGAGTCCCAAATCAAACACTGATAAAATTTCAAACGCCCCTAACTTCTTTACGGTACGTCCTACACCTATCAAAGTTTGCAACATACAAATGCTTGTAACTTTTTACTGGACCGTCATAAAACCTTGAAATTTTGTAACAATAAAGTACTCGAGCCTCTTGTCAATTTAAGCCATCGCTCAAAGCTATGCTACCCTAGAGTCCCAAATCAAACACTGATGAAACTTCAAACGCCCCTAACTTCTATACGGTTCGTCCTACACCTATCAAAGTTTGCAACATGCAAATGCTTGTAACTTTTTACTGGAGCGTCATAAAACCTTGAAATTTTGTAACAATAAAGTTCTCGAGCCTCTTCTCCATTTAAGCCATCGCTCAAAGCTATGCTACCCTAGAGTCCCAAATCAAACACTGATAAAACTTCAAACGCCCCTAACTTCTTTACGGTACGTCCTACAACTATCAAAGTTTGCAACATACAAGTGCTTGTAACTTTTTACTGGAGCGTCATAAGACCTTGAAATTTTGTAACAATAAAGTACCCGAGCCTCTTGTCAATGTAAGCTATCGCTCAAAGCTATGCTACCCTAGAGTCCCAAATCAAACACTGATAAAACTTCAAACGCCCCTAACTTCTTTACGGTACGTCCTACACCTATCAAAGTTTGCAACATACAAATGCTTGTAACTTTTTACTGGAGCGTCATAAAACTTTTAAATTTTTTAACAATGAAGTACCCGAGCTTCTTGTCAATTTAAGCCATCGCTCAAAGCTATGCTACCCTTGAGTCCCAAATCAAACACTGATAAAATTTCAAACGCCCCTAACTTCTTTACGGTACGTCCTACACCTATCAAAGTTTGCAACATACAAATGCTTGTAACTTTTTACTGGACCGTCATAAAACCTTGAAATTTTGTAACAATAAAGTACTCGAGCCTCTTGTCAATTGAAGCCATCGCTCAAAGCTATGCTACCCTTGAGTCCCAAATCAAACACTGATAAAACTTCAAATGGCCCTAACTTCTATACGGTACGTCCTACACCTATCAAAGTTTGCAACATACAAATGCTTGTAACTTTTTACTGGAGCGTCATAAAACATTGAAATTTTGTAACAATAAAGTACTCGAGACTCTTTTCAATTTAAGCCATCGCTCAAAGCTATGCTACCCTAGAGTCCCAAATCAAACACTGATAAAACTTCAAACGCCCCTAACCTCTTGACGGTACGTCCTACACCTATCAAAGTTTGCAACATACAAATGCTTGTAACTTTTTACTGGAGCGTCATAAAACCTTGAAATTTTGTAACAATAAAGTACTCGAGCCTCTTGTCAATTTAAGCCATCGCTGAAAGCTATGCTCCCCTTGAGTCCCAAATCAAACACTGATAAAACTTCAAACGCCCCTAACTTCTTTACGGTACGTCCTACACCTATCAAAGTTTGCAACATACAAATGCTTGTAACTTTTTACTGGAGCGTCATAAAACCTTGAAATTTTGTAACAATGAAGTACCCGAGCATCTTGTCAATTTAAGCCATCGCTCAAAGCTATGCTACCCTAGAGTCCCAAATCAAACACTGATAAAACTTCAAATGGCCCTAACTTCTATACGGTACGTCCTACACCTATCAAAGTTTGCAACATACAAATGATTGTATCTTTTTACTGGAGCGTCATAAAACCTTGAAATTTTGTAACAATAAAGTACCCGAGCCTCTTGTCAATTTAAGCTATCGCTCAAAACTAAGCTACCCTAGAGTCCCAAATCAAACACTGATAAAACTTCAAACGCCCCTAACTTCTTTACGGTACGTCCTACACCTATCAAAGTTTGCAACATACAAATGCTTGTAACTTTTTGCTGGAGCGTCATAAAACCTTGACATTTTGTAACAATAAAGTACCCGAGCCTCTTGTCAATTTAAGCTATCGCTCAAAGCTATGCTACCCTAGAGTCCCAAATCAAACACTGATAAAACTTCAAATGGCCCTAACTTCTATACGGTACGTCCTACACCTATCAAAGTTTGCAACATACAAATGCTTGTAACTTTTTACTGGATCGTCATAAAACATTGAAATTTTGTAACAATAAAGTACTCGAGCCTCTTGTCAATTTAAGCCATCGCTCAAAGCTATGCTACCCTAGAGTCCCAAATCAAACACTGATAAAACTTCAAACGCACCTAACTTCTTGACGGTACGTCCTACACCTATCAAAGTTTGCAACATACAAATGCTTGTAACTTTTTACTGGAGCGTCATAAAACTTTTAAATTTTTTAACAATGAAGTACCCGAGCTTCTTGTCAATTTAAGCCATCGCTCAAAGCTATGCTACCCTTGAGTCCCAAATCAAACACTGATAAAATTTCAAACGCCCCTAACTTCTTTACGGTACGTCCTACACCTATCAAAGTTTGCAACATACAAATGCTTGTAACTTTTTACTGGACCGTCATAAAACCTTGAAATTTTGTAACAATAAAGTACTCGAGCCTCTTGTCAATTTAAGCCATCGCTCAAAGCTATGCTACCCTAGAGTCCCAAATCAAACACTGATGAAACTTCAAACGCCCCTAACTTCTATACGGTTCGTCCTACACCTATCAAAGTTTGCAACATGCAAATGCTTGTAACTTTTTACTGGAGCGTCATAAAACCTTGAAATTTTGTAACAATAAAGTTCTCGAGCCTCTTCTCCATTTAAGCCATCGCTCAAAGCTATGCTACCCTAGAGTCCCAAATCAAACACTGATAAAACTTCAAACGCCCCTAACTTCTTTACGGTACGTCCTACAACTATCAAAGTTTGCAACATACAAGTGCTTGTAACTTTTTACTGGAGCGTCATAAGACCTTGAAATTTTGTAACAATAAAGTACCCGAGCCTCTTGTCAATGTAAGCTATCGCTCAAAGCTATGCTACCCTAGAGTCCCAAATCAAACACTGATAAAACTTCAAATGGCCCTAACTTCTATACGGTACGTCCTACACCTATCAAAGTTTGCAACATACAAATACTTGTAACTTTTTACTGGAGCGGCATAAAACCTTGAAATTTTTTAACAATAAAGTACTCGAGCATATTGTCAATTTAAGTTATCGCTCAAAGCTATGCTACCCTAGAGTCCCAAATTAAACACTGATAAAACTTCAAACGCCCCTAACTTCTTTACGGTACGTCCTACACCTATCAAAGTTTGCAACATACAAATGCTTGTAACTTTTTACTGGAGCGTCATAAAACCTTGAAATTTTGTAACAATGAAGTACCCGAGTCTCTTGTCAATTGAAGCTGTCGCTCAAAGCTATGCTACCCTTGAGTCCCAAATCAAACACTGATAAAACTTCAAATGGCCCTAACTTTTTTACGGTACGTCCTACACATATCAAAGTTTGCAACATACAAATGCTTGTAACTTTTTACTGGAGCGTCATAAAACCTTGAAATTTTGTAACAATAAAGTACTCGAGCCTCTTGTCAATTTAAGCCATCGCTCAAAGCTATGCTACCCTAGAGTATCAAATCAAACACTGATAAAACTTCAAACGCCCCTAACTTATATACGGTATATCCTACACCTATCAAAATTTGCAACATACAAATGCTTGTAACTTTTTACTGGAGCGTCATAAAACCTTGAAATTTTGTAACAATAAAGTACTCGGGCCTCTTGTTAATTTAAGCCATCGCTCAAAGCTACGCTACCCTTGAGTCTCAAATCAAACACTGATAAAACTTCAAACGCCCCTAACTTCTTTACGGTACGTCCTACACCTATCAAAGTTTGCAACATACAAATGCTTGTAACTTTTTACTGGAGCGTCATAAAACCTTGAAATTTTGTAACAATAATGTACTCGAGCCTCTTGTCAATTTAAGCCATCGCTCAAAGCTATGCTGCCCTTGAGTCCCAAATCAAACACTGATAAAACTTCAAACGCCCCTAACTTTTTTACGGTACGTCCTACACCTATCAAAGTTTGCAACATTCAAATGCTTGTAAATTTTTACTGGAGCGTCATAAAACCTTGAAATTTTGTAACAAAAAATATCTCGAGCCTCTTGTCAATTTAAGCCATCGCTCAAAGCTATGGTACCCTTGAGTCCCAAATCAAACACTGATAAAACTTCAAACGCCCCTAACTTCTTTACGGTACGTCCTACACCTATCAAAGTTTGCAACATACAAATGCTTGTAACTTTTTACTGGAGCGTCATAAAACCTTGAAATTTTGTAACAATAAAGTACTCGAGCCTCTTGTCAATTTAATCCATCGCTCAAAGCTATGCTACCCTACAGTCCCAAATCAAACACTGATGAAGCTTCAAACGCCCCTAACTTCTATACGGTACATCCTACACCTATCAAAGTTTGCAACATGCAAATGCTTGCAACATTTTACTGGAGCGTCATAAAACCTTGAAATTTTGTAACAATAAAGTACTCGAGCCTCTTGTCAATTTAAGCTATCGCTCAAAGCTATGCTACCCTAGAGTCCCAAATCAAACACTGATAAAACTTCAAACGCCCCTAACTCCTTTACGGTACGTCCTACACCTATCAAAGTTTGCAACATACAAATGCTTGTAACTTTTTATTGGAGCGTCATAAAACCTTGAAATTTTGTAACAATGAAGTACCCGAGCCTCTTGTCAATTTAAGCCATCGCTCAAAGCTATGCTACCCTAGAGTCCCAAATCAAACACTGATAAAACTTCAAAAGTCACTAACTTCTATACGGTACGTCCTAAACCTATCAAAGTTTGCAACATACAAATGCTTGTAACTTTTTACAGGAGCGTCATAAAACCTGGAAATTGTGTAACAATAAAGTACCCGAGCCTCTTGTCAATTTAAGCTATCGCTCAAATCTATGCTACCCTAGAATCCCAAATCAAATACTGATACAACTTCAAATGGCCCTAACTTCTATACGGTACGTCCTACACCTATCAAAGTTTGCAACATACAAATGCTTGTAACTTTTTACTGGAGCGTCATAAAACCTTGAAATTTTGTAACAATGAAGTACCCGAGCCTCTTGTCAATTTAAGCCATCGCTCGAAGCTATGCACCCCTTGAGTCCCAAATCAAACACTGATAAAACTTCAAACGCCCCTAACTTCTTTACGGTACGTCCTACACCTATCAAAGTTTGCAACATACAAATGCTTGTAACTTTTTACTGGAGCGTCAGAAAACCTTGAAATTTTGTAAAAATAAAGTACTCGAGCCTCTTGTCAATTTAAGCCATCGCTCAAAGCTATGCTGCCCTTGAGTCCCAAATCAAACACTGATAAAACTTCAAACGCCCCTAACTTCTTTACGGTACGTCCTACACCTATCAAAGTTTGCAACATTCAAATGCTTGTAACTTTTTACTGGAGCGTCATAAAACCTTGAAATTTTGTAACAATAATGTACTCGAGCCTCTTGTCAATTTAAGCCATCGCTCAAAGCTATGCTGCCCTTGAGTCCCAAATCAAACACTGATAAAACTTCAAACGCCCCTAACTTTTTTACGGTACGTCCTACACCTATCAAAGTTTGCAACATTCAAATGCTTGTAAATTTTTACTGGAGCGTCATAAAACCTTGAAATTTTGTAACAAAAAATATCTCGAGCCTCTTGTCAATTTAAGCCATCGCTCAAAGCTATGGTACCCTTGAGTCCCAAATCAAACACTGATAAAACTTCAAACGCCCCTAACTACTTTACGGTACGTCCTACACCTATCAAAGTTTGCAACATACAAATGCTTGTAACTTTTTACTGGAGCGTCATAAAACCTTGAAATTTTGTAACAATAAAGTACTCGAGCCTCTTGTCAATTTAATCCATCGCTCAAAGCTATGCTACCCTACAGTCCCAAATCAAACACTGATAAAGCTTCAAACGCCCCTAACTTCTATACGGTACATCCCACACCTATCAAAGTTTGCAACATGCAAATGCTTGCAACATTTTACTGGAGCGTCATAAAACCTTGAAATTTTGTAACAATAAAGTACTCGAGCCTCTTGTCAATTTAAGCTATCGCTCAAAGCTATGCTACCCTAGAGTCCCAAATCAAACACTGATAAAACTTCAAACGCCCCTAACTCCTTTACGGTACGTCCTACACCTATCAAAGTTTGCAACATACAAATGCTTGTAACTTTTTACTGGAGCGTCATAAAACCTAAAAATTTTGTAACAATGAAGTACCCGAGCCTCTTGTCAATTTAAGCCATCGCTCAAAGCTATGCTACCCTAGAGTCCCAAATCAAACACTGATAAAACTTCAAAAGTCACTAACTTCTATACGGTACGTCCTAAACCTATCAAAGTTTGCAACATACAAATGCTTGTAACTTTTTACAGGAGCGTCATAAAACCTGGAAATTGTGTAACAATAAAGTACCCGAGCCTCTTGTCAATTTAAGCTATCGCTCAAATCTATGCTACCCTAGAATCCCAAATCAAACACTGATACAACTTCAAATGGCCCTAACTTCTATACGGTACGTCCTACACCTATCAAAGTTTGCAACATACAAATGCTTGTAACTTTTTACTGGAGCGTCATAAAACCTTGAAATTTTGCAACAATAAAGTACTCGAGCCTCTTGTCAATTTAAGCCATCGCTCGAAGCTATGCACCCCTTGAGTCCCAAATCAAACACTGATAAAACTTCAAACGCCCCTAACTTCTTTACGGTACGTCCTACACCTATCAAAGGTTGCAAACATACAAATGCTTGTAACTTTTTCTGGAGCGTCATAAAACCTTGAAATTTTGTAACAATAAAGTACTGGAGCCTCTTGTCAATTTAAGCCATCGCTCAAAGCTACGCTACCCTTGAGTCTCAAATCAAACACTGATAAAACTTCAAACGCAACTAACTTCTTTACGGTACGTCCTACACCTATCAAAGTTTGCAACATACAAATGCTTGTAACTTTTTACTGGAGCGTCATAAAACCTTGAAATTTTGTAAAAATAAAGTACTCGAGCCTCTTGTCAATTTAAGCCATCGCTCAAAGCTATGCTGCCCTTGAGTCCCAAATCAAACACTGATAAAACTTCAAACGCCCCTAACTTCTTTACGGTACGTCCTACACCTATCAAAGTTTGCAACATTCAAATGCTTGTAACTTTTTACTGGAGCGTCATAAAACCTTGAAATTTTGTTACAAAAAAGATCTCGAGCCTCTTGTCAATTTAAGCCATCGCTCAAAGCTATGCTACCCTAGAGTCCCAAATCAAACACTGATAAATCTTCAAACGCCCCTAACTTCTATACGGTACATCCTACACCTATCAAAGTTTGCAACATACAAATGCTTGCAACTTTTTACTGGAGCGTCATAAAACCTTGAAATTTTGTAACAATAAAGTACTCGAGCCTCTTGTCAATTTAAGCTATCGCTCAAAGCTATGCTACCCTAGAGTCCCAAATCAAACACTGATAAAACTTCAAACGCCCCTAACTCCTTTACGGTGGGTCCTACACCTATCAAAGTTTGCAACATACATATGTTTGTAACTTTTTACTGGAGCGTCATAAAACCTTGAAATTTTGTAACAATGAAGTACCCGAGCCTCTTGTCAATTTAAGCCATCGCTCAAAGCTATGCTACCCTAGAGTCCCAAATCAAACACTGATAAAACTTCAAACGCCACTAACTTCTATACGGTACGTCCTACACCTATCAAAGTTTGCAACATACAAATGCTTGTAACTTTTTACTGGAGAGTCATAAAATCTTGAAATTTTGTAACAATGAAGTACTCGAGCCTCTTGTCAATTTAAGCTATCGCTCAAAGCTCTGCTCCCCTAGAGTCCCAAATCAAACACTGATAAAACTTCAAATGGCCCTAACTTCTATACGGTACGTCCTACACCTATCAAAGTTTGCAACATACAAATGCTTGTATCTTTTTACTGGAGCGTCATAAAACCTTGAAATTTTGTAACAATGAAGTACCCGAGTCTCTTGTCAATTTAAGCTGTCGCTCAAAGCTATGCTACCCTTGAGTCCCAAATCAAACACTGATAAAACTTCAAATGGCCCTAACTTTTTTACGGTACGTCCTACACATATCAAAGTTTGCAACATACAAATGCTTGTAACTTTTTACTGGAGCGTCATAAAACCTTGAAATTTTGTAACAATAAAGTACTCGAGCCTCTTGTCAATTTAAGCCATCGCTCAAAGCTATGCTGCCCTTGAGTCCCAAATCAAACACTGATAAATGTTCAAACGCAACTAACTTCTTTACGGTACGTCCTACACCTATCAAAGTTTGCAACATACAAATGCTTGTAACTTTTTACTGGAGCGTCATAAAACCTTGAAATTTTGTAACAATAAAGTACTCGAGCCTCTTGTCAATTTAAGCCATCGCTCAAAGCTATGCTACCCTAGAGTCCCAAATCAAACACTGATAAAACTTCAAACGCCCCTAACTCCTTTACGGTGGGTCCTACACCTATCAAAGTTTGCAACATACAAATGTTTGTAACTTTTTACTGGAGCGTCATAAAACCTTGAAATTTTGTTACAAAAAAGATCTCGAGCCTCTTGTCAATTTAAGCCATCGCTCAAAGCTATGCTACCCTTGAGTCTCAAATCAAACACTGATAAAACTTAAAACGCCCCTAACTTCTTTACGGTACGTCCCACACCTATCAAAGTTTGCAACATTCAAATGCTTGTAACTTTTTACTGGAGCGTCATAAAACCTTGAAATTTTGTAACAATAAAGTACTCGAGCCTCTTGTCAATTTAAGCTATCGCTCAAAGCTATGCTACCCTAGAGTCCCAAATCAAACACTGATAAAACTTCAAACGCCCCTAACTCCTTTACGGTGGGTCCTACACCTATCAAAGTTTGCAACATACAAATGTTTGTAACTTTTTACTGGAGCGTCATAAAACCTTGAAATTTTGTAACAATGAAGTACCCGAGCCTCTTGTCAATTTAAGCCATCGCTCAAAGCTATGCTACCCTAGAGTCCCAAATCAAACACTGATAAAACTTCAAACGCCACTAACTTCTATAGGGTACGTCCTACACCTATCAAAGTTTGCAACATACAAATGCTTGTAACTTTTTACTGGAGAGACATAAAATCTTGAAATTTTGTAACAATGAAGTACTCGAGCCTCTTGTCAATTTAAGCTATCGCTCAAAGCTATGCTACCATTGAGTCCCAAATCAAACACTGATAAAACTTCAAATGGCCCTAACTTCTATACGGTACGTCCTACACCTATCAAAGTTTGCAACATACAAATGCTTTTATCTTTTTACTGGAGCGTCATAAAACCTTGAAATTTTGTAACAATGAAGTACCCGAGTCTCTTGTCAATTTAAGCTGTCGCTCAAAGCTATGCTACCCTTGAGTCCCAAATCAAACACTGATAAAATTTCAAACGCCACTAACTTCTTTACGGTACGTCCTACACCTATCAAAGTTTGCAACATACAAATGCTTGTAACTTTTTACTGGACCGTCATAAAACCTTGAAATTTTGTAACAATAAAGTACTCGAGCCTCTTGTCAATTTAAGCCATCGCTCAAAGCTATGCTACCCTAGAGTCCCAAATCAAACACTGATGAAACTTCAAACGCCCCTAACTTCTATACGGTTCGTCCTACACCTATCAAAGTTTGCAACATGCAAATGCTTGTAACTTTTTACTGGAGCGTCATAATACCTTGAAATTTTGTAACAATAAAGTTCTCGAGCCTCTTGTCCATTTAAGGCATCGCTCAAAGCTATGCTAACCTAGAGTCCCAAATCAAACACTGATAAAACTTCAAACGCCCCTAACTTCTTTACGGTACGTCCTACACCTATCAAAGTTTGCAACATACGAGTGCTTGTAACTTTTTACTGGAGCGTCATAAGACCTTGAAATTTTGTAACAATAAAGTACCCGAGCCTCTTGTCAATGTAAGCTATCGCTCAAAGCTATGCTACCCTAGAGTCCCAAATCAAACACTGATAAAACTTCAAACGCCCCTAACTTCTTTACGGTACGTCCTACACCTATCAAAGTTTGCAACATACAAATGCTTGTAACTTTTTACTGGAGCGTCATAAAACATTGAAGTTTTGTAACAATAAAGATCTCGAGCCTCTTGTCAATTTTAGCTATCGCTCAAAGCTATGCTACCCTTGAGTCCCAAATCAAAAACTGATAAAACTTCAAACGCCAGTAACTTCTTTACGGTACGTCCTACACCTATCAAAGTTGGCAACATACAAATGCTTGTAACTGTTTACTGGAGCGTCATAAAACCTTGAAATTTTGTAACAATGAAGTACCCGAGTCTCTTGTCAATTTAAGCTGTCGCTCAAAGCTATGCTACCCTTGAGTCCCAAATCAAACACTGATAAAACTTCAAATGGCCCTAACTTTTTTACGGTACGTCCTACACATATCAAAGTTTGCAACATACAAATGCTTGTAACTTTTTACTGGAGCGTCATAAAACCTTGAAATTTTGTAACAATAAAGTACTCGAGCCTCTTGTCAATTTAAGCCATCGCTCAAAGCTATGCTACCCTAGAGTATCAAATCAAACACTGATAAAACTTCAAACGCCCCTAACTTCTATACGGTATATCCTACACCTATCAAAATTTGCAACATACAAATGCTTGTAACTTTTTACTGGAGCGTCATAAAACCTTGAAATTTTGTAACAATAAAGTACTCGGGCCTCTTGTCAATATAAGCCATCGCTCAAAGCTACGCTACCCTTGAGTCTCAAATCAAACACTGATAAAACTTCAAACGCCCCTAACTTCTTTACGGTACGTCCTACACCTATCAAAGTTTGCAACATACAAATGCTTGTAACTTTTTACTGGAGCGTCATAAAACCTTGAAATTTTGTAACAATAAAGTACTCGAGCCTCTTGTCAATTTAAGCCATCGCTCAAAGCTATGCTACCCTTGAGTCCCAAATCAAACACTGATAAAACTTCAAACGCCCCTAACTTTTTTACGGTACGTCCTACACCTATCAAAGTTTGCAACATTCAAATGCTTGTAACTTTTTACTGGAGCGTCATAAAACCTTGACATCTTGTAACAAAAAATATCTCGAGCCTCTTGTCAATTTAAGCCATCGCTCAAAGCTATGGTACCCTTGAGTCCCAAATCAAACACTGATAAAGCTTCAAACGCCCCTAACTTCTTTACGGTACGTCCTACACCTATCAAAGGTTGCAAACATACAAATGCTTGTAACTTTTTACTGGAGCGTCATAAAACCTTGAAATTTTGTAACAATAAAGTACTCGAGCCTCTTGTCAATTTAAGCCATCGCTCGAAGCTATGCTCCCTTTGAGTCCCAAATCAAACACTGATAAAACTTCAAACGCCCCTAACTTCTTTACGGTACGTCCTACACCTATCAAAGGTTGCAAACATACAAATGCTTGTAACTTTTTACTGGAGCGTCATAAAACCTTGAAATTTTGTAACAATAAAGTACTCGAGCCTCTTGTCAATTTAAGCCATCGCTCAAAGCTACGCTACCCTTGAGTCTCAAATCAAACACTGATAAAACTTCAAACGCAACTAACTTCTTTACGGTACGTCCTACACCTATCAAAGTTTGCAACATACAAATGCTTGTAACTTTTTACTGGAGCGTCATAAAACCTTGAAATTTTGTAACAATAAAGTACTCGAGCCTCTTGTCAATTTAAGCCATCGCTCAAAGCTATGCTGCCCTTGAGTCCCAAATCAAACACTGATAAAACTTCAAACGCCCCTAACTTCTTTACGGTACGTCCTACACCTATCAAAGTTTCCAACATTCAAATGCTTGTAACTTTTTACTGGAGCGTCATAAAACCTTGAAATTTTGTTACAAAAAAGATCTCGAGCCTCTTGTCAATTTAAGCCATCGCTCAAAGCTATGCTACCCTAGAGTCCCAAATCAAACACTGATAAATCTTCAAACGCCCCTAACTTCTATACGGTACATCCTACACCTATCAAAGTTTGCAACATACAAATGCTTGCAACTTTTTACTGGAGCGTCATAAAACCTTGAAATTTTGTAACAATAAAGTACTCGAGCCTCTTGTCAATTTAAGCTATCGCTCAAAGCTATGCTACCCTAGAGTCCCAAATCAAACACTGATAAAACTTCAAACGCCCCTAACTCCTTTACGGTGGGTCCTACACCTATCAAAGTTTGCAACATACAAATGTTTGTAACTTTTTACTGGAGCGTCATAAAACCTTGAAATTTTGTAACAATGAAGTACCAGAGCCTCTTGTCAATTTAAGCCATCGCTCAAAGCTATGCTACCCTAGAGTCCCAAATCAAACACTGATAAAACTTCAAACGCCACTAACTTCTATACGGTACGTCCTACACCTATCAAAGTTTGCAACATACAAATGCTTGTAACTTTTTACTGGAGAGTCATAAAATCTTGAAATTTTGTAACAATGAAGTACTCGAGCCTCTTGTCAATTTAAGCTATCGCTCAAAGCTATGCTACCATTTAGTCCCAAATCAAACACTGATAAAACTTCAAATGGCCCTAACTTCTATACGGTACGTCCTACACCTATCAAAGTTTGCAACATACAAATGCTTGTATCTTTTTACTGGAGCGTCATAAAACCTTGAAATTTTGTAACAATGAAGTACCCGAGTCTCTTTTGCAATTTAAGCTGTCGCTCAAAGCTATGCTACCCTTGAGTCCCAAATCAAACACTGATAAAACTTCAAATGGCCCTAACTTTTTTACGGTACGTCCTACACATATCAAAGTTTGCAACATACAAATGCTTGTAACTTTTTACTGGAGCGTCATAAAACCTTGAAATTTTGTAACAATAAAGTACTCGAGCCTCTTGTCAATTTAAGCCATCGCTCAAAGCTATGCTGCCCTTGAGTCCCAAATCAAACACTGATAAAACTTCAAACGCAACTAACTTCTTTACGCTACGTCCTACACCTATCAAAGTTTGCAACATACAAATGCTTGTAACTTTTTACTGGAGCGTCATAAAACCTTGAAATTTTGTAACAATAAAGTACTCGAGCCTCTTGTCAATTTAAGCCATCGCTCAAAGCTATGCTGCCCTTGAGTCCCAAATCAAACACTGATAAAACTTCAAACGCAACTAACTTCTTTACGGTACGTCCTACACCTATCAAAGTTTGCAACATACAAATGCTTGTAACTTTTTACTGGAGCGTCATAAAACCTTGAAATTTTGTAACAATAAAGTACTCGAGCCTCTTGTCAATTTAAGCCATCGTTCAAAGCTATGCTACCCTAGAGTCCCAAATCAAACACTGATAAAACTTCAAACGCCCCTAACTCCTTTACGGTGGGTCCTACACCTATCAAAGTTTGCAACATACAAATGTTTGTAACTTTTTACTGGAGCGTCATAAAACCTTGAAATTTTGTAACAATGAAGTACCCGAGCCTCTTGTCAATTTAAGCCATCGCTCAAAGCTATGCTACCCTAGAGTCCCAAATCAAACACTGATAAAACTTCAAACGCCACTAACTTCTATACGGTACGTCCTACACCTATCAAAGTTTGCAACATACAAATGCTTGTAACTTTTTACTGGAGAGTCATAAAATCTTGAAATTTTGTAACAATGAAGTACTCGAGCCTCTTGTCAATTTAAGCTATCGCTCAAAGCTATGCTACCATTTAGTCCCAAATCAAACACTGATAAAACTTCAAATGGCCCTAACTTCTATACGGTACGTCCTACACTTATCAAAGTTTGCAACATACAAATGCTTGTATCTTTTTACTGGAGCGTCATAAAACCTTGAAATTTTGTAACAATGAAGTACCCGAGTCTCTTTTGCAATTTAAGCTGTCGCTCAAAGCTATGCTACCCTTGAGTCCCAAATCAAACACTGATAAAACTTCAAATGGCCCTAACTTTTTTACGGTACGTCCTACACATATCAAAGTTTGCAACATACAAATGCTTGTAACTTTTTACTGGAGCGTCATAAAACCTTGAAATTTTGTAACAATAAAGTACTCGAGCCTCTTGTCAATTTAAGCCATCGCTCAAAGCTATGCTGCCCTTGAGTCCCAAATCAAACACTGATAAAACTTCAAACGCAACTAACTTCTTTACGGTACGTCCTACACCTATCAAAGTTTGCA
The DNA here is from genome assembly GCA_920105625.2 of Clusia tigrina. Lineage (NCBI taxonomy): Eukaryota > Metazoa > Arthropoda > Insecta > Diptera > Clusiidae > Clusia > Clusia tigrina. The sequence goes on from OV050032.1 coordinate 95,334,799, forward strand.
ACATACAAATGCTTGTAACTTTTTACTGGAGCGTCATAAAACCTTGAAATTTTGTAACAATAAAGTACTCGAGCCTCTTGTCAATTTAAGCCATCGCTCAAAGCTATGCTGCCCTTGAGTCCCAAATCGAACACTGATAAAACTTCAAACGCCCCTAACTTCTTTACGGTACGTCCTACACCTATCAAAGTTTGCAACATTCAAATGCTTGTAACTTTTTACTGGAGCGTCATAAAACCTTGAAATTTTGTTACAAAAAAGATCTCGAGCCTCTTGTCAATTTAAGCCATCGCTCAAAGCTATGCTACCCTTGAGTCCCAAATCAAACACTGATAAAACTTCAAACGCCCCTAACTTCTTTACGGTACGTCCCACACCTATCAAAGTTTGCAACATTCAAATGCTTGTAACTTTTTACTGGAGCGTCATAAAACCTTGAAATTTTGTAACAATGAAGTACCCGAGCCTCTTGTCAATTTAAGCCATCGCTCAAAGCTATGCTACCCAGAGTCCCAAATCAAACACTGATAAAACTTCAAACGCCACTAACTTCTATACGGTACGTCCTACACCTATCAAAGTTTGCAACATACAAATGCTTGTAACTTTTTACTGGAGAGTCATAAAATCTTGAAATTTTGTAACAATGAAGTACTCGAGCCTCTTGTCAATTTAAGCTATCGCTCAAAACTATGCTACCATTGAGTCCCAAATCAAACACTGATAAAACTTCAAATGGCCCTAACTTCTATACGGTACGTCCTACACCTATCAAAGTTTGCAACATACAAATGCTTGTATCTTTTTACTGGAGCGTCATAAAACCTTGAAATTTTGTAACAATGAAGTACCCGAGTCTCTTGTCAATTTAAGCTGTCGCTCAAAGCTATGCTACCCTTGAGTCCCAAATCAAACACTGATAAAATTTCAAACGCCACTAACTTCTTTACGGTACGTCCTACACCTATCAAAGTTTGCAACATACAAATGCTTGTAACTTTTTACTGGACCGTCATAAAACCTTGAAATTTTGTAACAATAAAGTACTCGAGCCTCTTGTCAATTTAAGCCATCGCTCAAAGCTATGCTACCCTAGAGTCCCAAATCAAACACTGATGAAACTTCAAACGCCCCTAACTTCTATACGGTTCGTCCTACACCTATCAAAGTTTGCAACATGCAAATGCTTGTAACTTTTTACTGGAGCGTCATAATACCTTGAAATTTTGTAACAATAAAGTTCTCGAGCCTCTTGTCCATTTAAGGCATCGCTCAAAGCTATGCTACCCTAGAGTCCCAAATCAAACACTGATAAAACTTCAAACGCCCCTAACTTCTTTACGGTACGTCCTACACCTATCAAAGTTTGCAACATACGAGTGCTTGTAACTTTTTACTGGAGCGTCATAAGACCTTGAAATTTTGTAACAATAAAGTACCCGAGCCTCTTGTCAATGTAAGCTATCGCTCAAAGCTATGCTACCCTAGAGTCCCAAATCAAACACTGATAAAACTTCAAATGGCCCTAACTTCTATACGGTACGTCCTACACCTATCAAAGTTTGCAACATACAAATACTTGTAACTTTTTACTGGAGCGTCATAAAACCTTGAAATTTTTTAACAATAAAGTACTCGAGCATATTGTCAATTTAAGTTATCGCTCAAAGCTATGCTACCCTAGAGTCCCAAATCAAACACTGATAAAACTTCAAACGCCCCTAACTTCTTTACGGTACGTCCTACACCTATCAAAGTTTGCAACATACAAATGCTTGTAACTTTTTACTGGAGCGTCATAAAACATTGAAGTTTTGTAACAATAAAGATCTCGAGCCTCTTGTCAATTTAAGCTATCGCTCAAAGCTATGCTACCCTTGAGTCCCAAATCAAAAACTGATAAAACTTCAAACGCCAGTAACTTCTTTACGGTACGTCCTACACCTATCAAAGTTGGCAACATACAAATGCTTGTAACTTTTTACTGGAGCGTCATAAAACCTTGAAATTTTGTAACAATGAAGTACCCGAGTCTCTTGTCAATTTAAGCTGTCGCTCAAAGCTATGCTACCCTTGAGTCCCAAATCAAACACTGATAAAACTTCAAATGGCCCTAACTTTTTTACGGTACGTCCTACACATATCAAAGTTTGCAACATACAAATGCTTGTAACTTTTTACTGGAGCGTCATAAAACCTTGAAATTTTGTAACAATAAAGTACTCGAGCCTCTTGTCAATTTAAGCCATCGCTCAAAGCTATGCTACCCTAGAGTATCAAATCAAACACTGATAAAACTTCAAATGCCCCTAACTTCTATACGGTATATCCTACACCTATCAAAATTTGCAACATACAAATGCTTGTAACTTTTTACTGGAGCGTCATAAAACCTTGAAATTTTGTAACAATAAAGTACTCGGGCCTCTTGTCAATATAAGCCATCGCTCAAAGCTACGCTACCCTTGAGTCTCAAATCAAACACTGATAAAACTTCAAACGCCCCTAACTTCTTTACGGTACGTCCTACACCTATCAAAGTTTGCAACATTCAAATGCTTGTAACTTTTTACTGGAGCGTCATAAAACCTTGAAATTTTGTAACAAAAAATATCTCGAGCCTCTTGTCAATTTAAGCCATCGCTCAAAGCTATGGTACCCTTGAGTCCCAAATCAAACACTGATAAAACTTCAAACGCCCCTAACTTCTTTACGGTACTTCCTACACCTATCAAAGTTTGCAACATACAAATGCTTGTAACTCTTTACTGGAGCGTCATAAAACCTTGAAATTTTGTAACAATAAAGTACTCGAGCCTCTTGTCAATTTAATCCATCGCTCAAAGCTATGCTACCCTAGAGTCCCAAATCAAACACTGATAAAGCTTCAAACGCACCTAACTTCTATACGGTACATCTTACACCTATCAAAGTTTGCAACATGCAAATGCTTGCAACATTTTACTGGAGCGTCATAAAACCTTGAAATTTTGTAACAATAAAGTACTCGAGCCTCTTGTCAATTTAAGCTATCGCTCAAAGCTATGCTACCCTAGAGTCCCAAATCAAACACTGATAAAACTTCAAACGCCCCTAACTCCTTTACGGTACGTCCTACACCTATCAAAGTTTGCAACATACAAATGCTTGTAACTTTTTACTGGAGCGTCATAAAACCTTGAAATTTTGTAACAATGAAGTACCCGAGCCTCTTGTCAATTTAAGCCATCGCTCAAAGCTATGCTACCCTAGAGTCCCAAATCAAACACTGATAAAACTTCAAAAGCCACTAACTTCTATACGGTACGTCCTACACCTATCAAAGTTTGCAACATACAAATGCTTGTAACTTTTTACAGGAGCGTCATAAAACCTGGAAATTGTGTAACAATAAAGTACCCGAGCCTCTTGTCAATTTAAGCTATCGCTCAAATCTATGCTACCCTAGAATCCCAAATCAAACACTGATACAACTTCAAATGGCCCTAACTTCTATACGGTACGTCCTACACCTATCAAAGTTTGCAACATACAAATGCTTGTAACTTTTTACTGGAGCGTCATAAAACCTTGAAATTTCGTAACAATAAAGTACTCGAGCCTCTTGTCAATTTAAGCCATCGCTCGAAGCTATGCTCCCCTTGAGTCCCAAATCAAACACTGATAAAACTTCAAACGCCCCTAACTTCTTTACGGTACGTCCTACACCTATCAAAGGTTGCAAACATACAAATGCTTGTAACTTTTTACTGGAGCGTCATAAAACCTTGAAATTTTGTAACAATAAAGTACTCGAGCCTCTTGTCAATTTAAGCCATCGCTCAAAGCTACGCTACCCTTGAGTCTCAAATAAAACACTGATAAAACTTCAAACGCAACTAACTTCTTGACGGTACGTCCTACACCTATCAAAGTTTGCAACATACAAATGCTTGTAACTTCTTACTGGAGCGTCATAAAACCTTGAAATTTGGTAACAATAAAGTACTCGAGCCTCTTGTCAATTTAAGCCATCGCTCAAGGCTATGCTGCCCTTGAGTCCCAAATCAAACACTGATAAAACTTCAAACGCCCCTAACTTCTTTACGGTACGTCCTACACCTATCAAAGTTTGCAACATTAAAATGCTTGTAACTTTTTACTGGAGCGTCATAAAACCTTGAAATTTTGTTACAAAAAAGATCTCCAGCCTCTTGTCAATTTAAGCCATCGCTCAAAGCTATGCTACCGTTGAGTCCCAAATCAAACACTGATAAAACTTCAAACGCCCCTAACTTCTTTACGGTACGTCCCACACCTATCAAAGTTTGCAACATTCAAATGCTTGTAACTTTTTACTGAAGCGTCATAAAACCTTGAAATTTTGTAACAAAAAAGATCTCGAGCCTCTTGTCAATTTAAGCCATCGCTCAAAGCTATGCTACCCTAGAGTCCCAAATCAAACACTGATAAATCTTCAAACGCCCCTAACTTCTATACGGTACATCCTACACCTATCAAAGTGTGCAACATACAAATGCTTGCAACTTTTTACTGGAGCGTCATAAAACCTTGAAATTTTGTAACAATAAAGTACTCGAGCCTCTTGTCAATTTAAGCTATCGCTCAAAGCTATGCTACCCTAGAGTCCCAAATCAAACACTGATAAAACTTCAAACGCCCCTAACTCCTTTACGGTGGGTCCTACACCTATCAAAGTTTGCAACATACAAATGTTTGTAACTTTTTACTGGAGCGTCATAAAACCTTGAAATTTGGTAACAATGAAGTACCCGAGCCTCTTGTCAATTTAAGCCATCGCTCAAAGCTATGCTACCCTAGAGTCCCAAATCAAACACTGATAAAACTTCAAAAGCCACTAACTTCTATACGGTACGTCCTACACCTATCAAAGTTTGCAACATACAAATGCTTGTAACTTTTTACTGGAGAGTCATAAAATCTTGAAATTTTGTAACAATGAAGTACTCGAGCCTCTTGTCAATTTAAGCTATCGCTCAAAGCTATGCTACCATTGAGTCCCAAATCAAACACTGATAAAACTTCAAATGGCCCTAACTTCTATACGGTACGTCCTACACCTATCAAAGTTTGCAATATACAAATGCTTGTATCTTTTTACTGGAGCGTCATAAAACCTTGAAATTTTGTAACAATGAAGTACCCGAGTCTCTTGTCAATTTAAGATGTCGCTCAAAGCTATGCTACCCTTGAGTCCCAAATCAAACACTGATAAAACTTCAAATGGCCCTAACTTTTTTACGGTACGTCCTACACATATCAAAGTTTGCAACATACAAATGCTTGTAACTTTTTACTGGAGCGTCATAAAACCTTGAAATTTTGTAACAATAAAGTACTCGAGCCTCTTGTCAATTTAAGCCATCGCTCAAAGCTATGCTGCCCTTGAGTCCCAAATCAAACACTGATAAAACTTCAAACGCCCCTAACTTCTTTACGGTACGTCCTACACCTATCAAAGTTTGCAACATTCAAATGCTTGTAACTTTTTACTGGGGCCTCATAAAACCTTGAAATTTTGTTACAAAAAAGATCTCGAGCCTCTTGTCAATTTAAGCCATCGCTCAAAGCTATGCTACCCTTGAGTCCCAAATCAAACACTGATAAAACTTCAAACGCCCCTAACTTCTTTACGGTACGTCCTACACCTATCAAAGTTTGCAATATACAAATGCTTGTAACTTTTTACTGGAGCGTCATAAAACCTTGAAATTTTGTAACAATAAAGTACTCGAGCTTCTTGTCAATTTAAGCCATCGCTCAAAGCTATGCTACCCTTGAGTCCCAAATCAAACACTGATAAAACTTCAAATGGCCCTAACTTTTTTACGGTACGTCCTACACATATCAAAGTTTGCAACATACAAATGCTTGTAACTTTTTACTGGAGCGTCATAAAACCTTGCAATTTTGTAACAATAAAGTACTCGAGCCTCTTGTCAATTTAAGCCATCGCTCAAAGCTATGCTGCCCTTGAGTCCCAAATCAAACACTGATAAAACTTCAAACGCCCCTAACTTCTTTACAGTACGTCCTACACCTGTCAAAGTTTGCAACATTCAAATGCTTGTAACTTTTTACTGGAGCGTCATAAAACCTTGAAATTTTGTAACAAAAAAGATCTCGAGCCTCTTGTCAATTTAAGCCATCGCTCAAAGCTATGCTACCCTTGAGTCCCAAATCAAACACTGATAAAACTTCAAACGCCCCTAACTTCTTTACGGTACGTCCTACACCTATCAAAGTTTGCAATATACAAATGCTTGCAACTTTTTACTGGAGCGTCATAAAACCTTGAAATTTTGTAACAATAAAGTACTCGAGCTTCTTGTCAATTTAAGCCATCGCTCAAAGCTATGCTACCCTAGAGTCCCAAATCAAACACTGATAAAATTTCAAACGCCCCTAACTTCTATACGGTACATCCTACACCTATCAAAGTTTGCAACATACAAATGCTTGCAACTTTTTACTGGAGCGTCATAAAACCTTGAAATTTTGTAACAATAAAGTACTCGAGCCTCTTGTCAATTTAAGCTATCGCTCAAAGCTATGCTACCCTAGAGTCCCAAATCAAACACTGATAAAACTTCAAACGCCCCTAACTCCTTTACGGTACGTCCTACACCTATCAAAGTTTGCAACATACAAATGTTTGTAACTTTTTACTGGAGCGTCATAAAACCTTGAAATTTTGTAACAATGAAGTACCCGAGCCTCTTGTCAATTTAAGCCATCGCTCAAAGCTATGCTACCCTAGAGTTCCAAATCAAACACTGATAAAACTTCAAACGCCACTAACTTCTATACGGTACGTCCTACACCTATCAAAGTTTGCAACATACAAATGCTTGTAACTTTTTACTGGAGAGTCATAAAATCTTGAAATTTTGTAACAATGATGTACTCGAGCCTCTTGTCAATTTAAGCTATCGCTCAAAGCTATGCTACCATTGCTTCCCAAATCAAACTCTGATAAAACTTCAAATGGCCCTAACTTCTATACGGTACGTCCTACACCTATCAAAATTTGCAACATACAAATGCTTGTATCTTTTTACTGGAGCGTCATAAAACCTTGAAATTTTGTAACAATAAAGCACTCGAGCCTCTTGTCAACTTAAGCTATCGCTCAAAACTATGCTACCCTAGAGTCCCAAATCAAACACTGATAAAACTTCAAAAGCCCCTAACTTCTATACTGTACGTCCTACACCTATCAAAGTTTCCAACATATAAATGCTTGTAACTTTTTACTGGAGCGTCATAAAACCTTGAAATTTTGTAAGAATAAAGTACTCGAGCCTCTTGTCAATTTAAGCTATCGCTCAAAGCTATGCTACCCTAGAGTCCCAAATCAAACACTGATAAAACTTCAAACGTCCCTAACTCCTTTACGGTGGGTCCTACACCTATCAAAGTTTGCAACATACAAATGTTTGTAACTTTTTACTGGAGCGTCATAAAACCTTGAAATTTTGTAACAATGAAGTACCCGAGCCTCTTGTCAATTTAAGCCATCGCTCAAAGCTATGCTACCCTAGAGTCCCAAATCAAACACTGATAAAACTTCAAACGCCACTAACTTCTATACGGTACGTCCTACACCTATCAAAGTTTGCAACATACAAATGCTTGTAACTTTTTACTGGAGAGTCATAAAATCTTGAAATTTTGTAACAATGAAGTACTCGAGCCTCTTGTCAATTTAAGCTATCGCTCAAAGCTATGCTACCATTGAGTCCCAAATCAAACACTGATAAAACTTCAAATGGCCCTAACTTCTATACGGTACGTCCTACACCTATCAAAGTTTGCAACATACAAATGCTTGTAACTTTTTACTGGAGCGTCATAAAACCATGAAATTTTGTAACAATAAAGTACTCGAGCCTCTCGTCAATTTAAGCCATCGCTCAAAGCTATGCTACCATTGAGTCCCAAATCAAACACTGATAAATCTTCAAATGGCCCTAACTTCTATACGGTACGTCCTACACCTATCAAAGTTTGCAACATACGAATGCTTGTATCTTTTTACTGGAGCGTCATAAAACCTTGAAATTATGTAACAATAAAGTACTCGAGCCTCATGTCAATTTAAGCCATGGCTCGAAGCTATGCTCCCCTTGAGTCCCAAATCAAACACTGATAAAACTTCAAACGCCCCTAACTTCTATACGGTACATCCTACACCTATCAAAGTTTGCAACATACAAATGCTTGTAACTTTTTACTGGAGCGTCATAAAACCTTGAAATTTTGTAACAATAAAGTACTCGAGCCTCTTGTCAATTTAAGCCATCGCTCAAAGCTATGCTACCCTTGAGTCCCAAATCAAACACTGATAAAACTTCAAATTGCTCTAACTTCTATACGGTAAGTCCTACACCTATCAAAGTTTGCAACATACAAATGCTTGTAACTTTTTACTGGAGCGTCATAAAACCATGAAATTTTGTAACAATAAAGTACTCGAGCCTCTCGTCAATTTAAGCCATCGCTCAAAGCTCTGCTACCCTTGAGTCCCAAATCAAACACTGATAAAACTTCAAACGCCCCTAACTTCTTTACGGTACGTCCTACACCTATCAAAGTTTGCAACATACAAATGCTTGTAACTTTTTACTGGAGCGTCATAAAACCTTGCAATTTTGTAACAATAAAGTACTCGAGCCTCTTGTCAATTTAAGCCATCGCTCAAAGCTATGCTGCCCTTGAGTCCCAAATCAAACACTGATAAAACTTCAAACGCCCCTAACTTCTTTACAGTACGTCCTACACCTGTCAAAGTTTGCAACATTCATATGCTTGTAACTTTTTACTGGAGCGTCATAAAACCTTGAAATTTTGTAACAAAAAAGATCTCGAGCCTCTTGTCAATTTAAGCCATCGCTCAAAGCTATGCTACCCTTGAGTCCCAAATCAAACACTGATAAAACTTCAAACGCCCCTAACTTCTTTACGGTACGTCCTACACCTATCAAAGTTTGCAATATACAAATGCTTGTAACTTTTTACTGGAGCGTCATAAGACCTTGAAATTTTGTAACAATAAAGTACTCGAGCATCTTGTCAATTTAAGCCATCGCTCAAAGCTATGCTACCCTAGAGTCCCAAATCAAACACTGATAAAACTTCAAACGCCCCTAACTTCTATACGGTACATCCTACACCTATCAAAGTTTGCAACATACAAATGCTTGCAACTTTTTACTGGAGCGTCATAAAACCTTGAAATTTTGTAACAATAAAGTACTCGAGCCTCTTGTCAATTTAAGCTATCGCTCAAAGCTATGCTACCCTAGAGTCCCAAATCAAACCCTGATAAAACTTCAAACGCCCCTAACTCCTTTACGGTACGTCCTACACCTATCAAAGTTTGCAACATACAAATGTTTGTAACTTTTTACTGGAGCGTCATAAAACCTTGAAATTTTGTAACAATGAAGTACCCGAGCCTCTTGTCAATTTAAGCTATCGCTCAAAACTATGCTACCCTAGAGTTCCAAATCAAACACTGATAAAACTTCAAACGCCACTAACTTCTATACGGTACGTCCTACACCTATCAAAGTTTGCAACATACAAATGCTTGTAACTTTTTACTGGAGAGTCATAAAATCTTGAAATTTTGTAACAATGAAGTACTCGAGCCTCTTGTCAATTTAAGCTATCGCTCAAAGCTATGCTACCATTGCTTCCCAAATCAAACTCTGATAAAACTTCAAATGGCCCTAACTTCTATACGGTACGTCCTACACCTATCAAAGTTTGCAACATACAAATGCTTGTATCTTTTTACTGGAGCGTCATAAAACCTTGAAATTTTCTAACAATAAAGTACTCGAGCCTCTTGTCAACTTAAGCTATCGCTCAAAACTATGCTACCCTAGAGTCCCAAATCAAACACTGATAAAACTTCAAACGCCACTAACTTCTATACGGTACGTCCTACACCTATCAAAGTTTGCAACATACAAATGCTTGTAACTTTTTACTGGAGAGTCATAAAATCTTGAAATTTTGTAACAATGAAGTACTCGAGCCTCTTGTCAATTTAAGCTATCGCTCAAAGCTATGCTACCATTGAGTCCCAAATCAAACACTGATAAAACTTCAAATGGCCCTAACTTCTATACGGTACGTCCTACACCTATCAAAGTTTGCAACATACAAATGCTTGTAACTTTTTACTGGAGCGTCATAAAACCATGAAATTTTGTAACAATAAAGTACTCGAGCCTCTCGTCAATTTAAGCCATCGCTCAAAGCTATGCTACCATTGAGTCCCAAATCAAACACTGATAAATCTTCAAATGGCCCTAACTTCTATACGGTACGTCCTACACCTATCAAAGTTTGCAACATACGAATGCTTGTATCTTTTTACTGGAGCGTCATAAAACCTTGAAATTTTGTAACAATAAAGTACTCGAGCCTCATGTCAATTTAAGCCATCGCTCGAAGCTATGCTCCCCTTGAGTCCCAAATCAAACACTGATAAAACTTCAAACGCCCCTAACTTCTATACGGTACATCCTACACCTATCAAAGTTTGCAACATACAAATGCTTGTAACTTTTTACTGGAGCGTCATAAAACCTTGAAATTTTGTAACAATAAAGTACTCGAGCCTCTTGTCAATTTAAGCCATCGCTCAAAGCTATGCTACCCTTGAGTCCCAAATCAAACACTGATAAAACTTCAAATTGCTCTAACTTCTATACGGTAAGTCCTACACCTATCAAAGTTTGCAACATACAAATGCTTGTAACTTTTTACTGCAGCGTCATAAAACCATGAAATTTTGTAACTATAAAGTACTCGAGCCTCTCGTCAATTTAAGCCATCGCTCAAAGCTATGCTACCCTTGAGTCCCAAATCAAACACTGATAAAACTTCAAACGCCCCTAACTTCTTTACGGTACGTCCTACACCTATCAAAGTTTGCAACATACAAATGCTTGTAACTTTTTACTGGAGCGTCATAAAACCTTGAAGTTTTGTAACAATAAAGTACTCGAGCATCTTGTCAATTTAAGTTATCGCTCAAAGCTATGCTACCCTTGAGGCCCAAATCAAACACTGATAAAATTTCAAACGCTCCTAACTTCTTTACGGTACGTCCTACACCTATCAAAGTTTGCAACATACAAATGCTTGTAACTTTTTACTGGATCGTCATAAAACCTTGAAATTTTGTAACAATAAAGTACTCGAGCCTCTTGTCAATTTAAGCAATCGCTCAAAGCTATGTTACCCTAAAGTCCCAAATCAAACACTGTTAAAACTTCAAACGCTCCTAACTTCTATACGGTACGTCCTACACCTATCAAAGTTTGCAACATACAAATGTTTGTAACTTTTTACTGGAGCGTCATAAAACCTTGAAATTTTGTAACAATGAAGTACCCGAGCCTCTTGTCAATTTAAGCCATCGCTCAAAGCTATGCTACCCTAGAGTCCCAAATCAAACACTGATAAAACTTCAAACGCCACTAACTTCTATACGGTACGTCCTACACCTATCAAAGTTTGCAACATACAAATGCTTGTAACTTTTTACTGGAGAGTCATAAAATCTTGAAATTTTGTAACAATGAAGTACTCGAGCCTCTTGTCAATTTAAGCTATCGCTCAAAGCTATGCTACCATTGAGTCCCAAATCAAACACTGATAAAACTTCAAATGGCCCTAACTTCTATACGGTACGTCCTACACCTATCAAAATTTGCAACATACAAATGCTTGTAACTTTTTACTGGAGCGTCATAAAACCATGAAATTTTGTAACAATAAAGTACTCGAGCCTCTCGTCAATTTAAGCCATCGCTCAAAGCTATGCTACCATTGAGTCTCAAATCAAACACTGATAAATCTTCAAATGGCCCTAACTTCTATACGGTACGTCCTACACCTATCAAAGTTTGCAACATACGAATGCTTGTATCTTTTTACTGGAGCGTCATAAAACCTTGAAATTTTGTAACAATAAAGTACTCGAGCCTCATGTCAATTTAAGCCATCGCTCGAAGCTATGCTCCCCTTGAGTCCCAAATCAAACACTGATAAAACTTCAAACGCCCCTAACTTCTATACGGTACATCCTACACCTATCAAAGTTTGCAACATACAAATGCTTGTAACTTTTTACTGGAGCGTCATAAAACCTTAAAATTTTGTAACAATAAAGTACTCGAGCCTCTTGTCAATTTAAGCCATCGCTCAAAGCTATGCTACCCTTGAGTCCCAAATCAAACACTGATAAAACTTCAAATTGCTCTAACTTCTATACGGTAAGTCCTACACCTATCAAAGTTTGCAACATACAAATGCTTGTAACTTTTTACTGGAGCGTCATAAAACCATGAAATTTTGTAACAATAAAGTACTCGAGCCTCTCGTCAATTTAAGCCATCGCTCAAAGCTATGCTACCTTTGAGTCCCAAATCAAACACTGATAAAACTTCAAACGCCCCTAACTTCTTTACGGTACGTCCTACACCTATCAAAGTTTGCAACATACAAATGCTTGTAACTTTTTACTGGAGCGTCATAAAACCTTGAAGTTTTGTAACAATAAAGTACTCGAGCATCTTGTCAATTTAAGTTATCGCTCAAAGCTATGCTACCCTTGAGGCCCAAATCAAACACTGATAAAATTTCAAACGCTCCTAACTTCTTTACGGTACGTCCTACACCTATCAAAGTTTGCAACATACAAATGCTTGTAACTTTTTACTGGATCGTCATAAAACCTTGAAATTTTGTAACAATAAAGTACTCGAGCCTCTTGTCAATTTAAGCAATCGCTCAAAGCTATGTTACCCTAAAGTCCCAAATCAAACACTGTTAAAACTTCAAACGCTCCTAACTTCTATACGGTACGTCCTACACCTATCAAAGTTTGCAACATACAAATGCTTGTAACTTTTTACTGGAGCGTCATAAAACCTTGAAATTTTGTAACAATAAAGTACTCGAGCCTCTTGTCAATTTAAGCCATCGCTCAAAGCTATGCTACCCTAGAGTCCCAAATCAAACACTGATAAAACTTCAAACGCCCCTAACTTCTATACGGTACATCCTACACCTATCAAAGTTTGCAACATACAAATGCTTGTAACTTTTTACTGGAGCGTCATAAAACCTTGAAATTTTGTAACAATAAAGTACTCGAGCCTCTTGTCAATTTAAGCCATCGCTCAAAGCTATGCTACCCTTGAGTCCCAAATCAAACACTGATAAAACTTCAAATTGCCCTAACTTCTATACGGTAAGCCCTACACCTATCAAAGTTTGCAACATATATACAAATGCTTGTAACTTTTTACTGGAGCGTCATAAAACCATGAAATTTTGTAACAATAAAGTACTCGAGCCTCTCGTCAATTTAAGCCATCGCTCAAAGCTATGCTACCCTTGAGTCCCATATCAAATACTGATAAAACTTCAAACGTCCCTAACTTCTTTACGGTACGTCCTACACCTATCAAAGTTTGCAACATACAAATGCTTGTAACTTTTTACTGGAGCGTCATAAAACCTTGAAGTTTTGTAACAATAAAGTACTCGAGCATCTTGTCAATTTAAGTTATCGCTCAAAGCTATGCTACCCTAGAGTCCTAAATCAAACACTGATAAAATTTCAAACGCTCCTAACTTCTTTACGGTACGTCCTACACCTATCAAAGTTTGCAACATACAAATGCTTGTAACTTTTTACTGGAGCGTCATAAAACCTTGAAATTTTGTAACAATAAAGTACTCGAGCCTCTTGTCAATTTAAGCCATCGCTCAAAGCTATGCTACCCTTGAGTCCCAAATCAAACACTGATAAAACTTCAAACGCCCCTAACTTCTTTACGGTACGTCCTACACCTATCAAAGTTTGCAACATACAAATGCTTGTAACTATTTACTGGAGCGTCATAAAACCTTGAAATTTTGTAACAATAAAGTACTCGAGCCTCTTGTCAATTTAAGCCATAACTCAAAGCTATGCTACCCTTGAGTCCCCAATCAAACACTGATAAAACTTCAAAAGCCACTAACTTCTATGCGGTACGTCCTACACCTATCAAAGTTTGCACCATACAAATGCTTGTAACTTTTTACTGGAGCGTCATAAAACCATGAAATTTTGTAACAATGAAGTACCCGAGCCTCTTGTCAATTTAAGCCATCGCTCAAAGCTATCCTACCCTAGAGTCCCAAATCAAACACTGATAAAACTTCAAACGCCCCTAACTTCTATACGGTACATCCTACACCTATCAAAGTTTGCAACATACAAATGCTTGTAACTTTTTACTGGAGCGTCATAAAACCTTGAAATTTTGTAACAATAAAGTACTCGAGCCTCTTGTCAATTTAAGCTATCGCTCAAAACTATGCTACCCTAGAGTCCCAAATCAAACACTGATAAAACTTCAAACGCCACTAACTTCTATACGGTACGTCCTACACCTATCAAAGTTTGCAACATACAAATGCTTGTAACTTTTTACTGGAGAGTCATAAAATCTTGAAATTTTGTAACAATAAAGTACTCGAGCCTCTTGTCAATTTAAGCTATCGCTCAAAGCTATGCTACCATTGAGTCCCAAATCAAACACTGATAAATCTTCAAATGGCCCTAACTTCTATACTTTACGTCCTACACCTATCAAAGTTTGCAACATACGAATGCTTGTACCTTTTTACTGGAGCGTCATAAAACCTTGAAATTTTGTAACAATAAAGTACTCGAGCCTCATGTCAATTTAAGCCATCGCTCGAAGCTATGCTCCCCTTGAGTCCCAAATCAAACACTGATAAAACTTCAAACGCCCCTAACTTCTTTACGGTACGTCCTACACCTATCAAAGTTTGCAACATACAAATGCTTGTAACTTTTTACTGGAGCGTCATAAAACCTTGAAATTTTGTAACAATAAAGTACTCGAGCCTCTTGTCAATTTAAGCCATCGCTCAAAGCTATGCTACCCTAGAGTCCCAAATCAAACACTGATAAAACTTCAAACGACCCTAACTTCTATACGGTACATCCTACACCTATCAAAGTTTGCAACATACAAATGCTTGTAACTTTTTACTGGAGCGTCGTAAAACCTTGAAATTTTGTAACAATAAAGTACTCGAGCCTCTTGTCAATTTAAGCCATCGCTCAGAGCTATGCTACCCTTGAGTCCCAAATCAAACACTGATAAAACTTCAAATTGCCCTAACTTCTATACGGTAAGTCCTACACCTATCAAAGTTTGCAACATACAAATGCTTGTAACTTTTTACTGGAGCGTCATAAAACCATGAAATTTTGTAACAATAAAGTACTCGAGCCTCTCGTCAATTTAAGCCATCGCTCAAAGCTATGCTACCCTTGAGTCCCAAATCAAACACTGATAAAACTTCAAATTGCCCTAACTTCTATACGGTAAGTCCTACACCTATCAAAGTTTGCAACATACAAATGCTTGTAACTTTTTACTGGAGCGTCATAAAACCATGAAATTTTGTAACAATAAAGTACTCGAGCCTCTCGTCAATTTAAGCCATCGCTCAAAGCTATGCTACCCTTGAGTCCCAAATCAAACACTGATAAAACTTCAAACGCCCCTAACTTCTTTACGGTACGTCCTACACCTATCAAAGTTTGCAACATACAAATGCTTGTAACTTTTTACTGGAGCGTCATAAAACCTTGAAGTTTTGTAACAATAAAGTACTCGAGCATCTTGTAAATTTAAGTTATCGCTCAAAGCTATGCTACCCTTGAGGCCCAAATCAAACACTGATAAAATTTCAAACGCTCCTAACTTCTTTACGGTACGTCCTACACCTATCAAAGTTTGCAACATAAAAATGCTTGTAACTTTTTACTGGAGCGTCATAAAACCTTGAAATTTTGTAACAATAAAGTACTCGAGCCTCTTGTCAATTTAAGCAATCGCTCAAAGCTATGTTACCCTAAAGTCCCAAATCAAACACTGTTAAAACTTCAAACGCTCCTAACTTCTATACGGTACGTCCTACACCTATCAAAGTTTGCAACTTACAAATGCTTGTAACTTTTTACTGGAGCGACATAAAACCTTGAAATTTTGTAACAATAAAGTACTCGAGCCTCTTGTCAATTTAAGCCATCGCTCAAAGCTATGCTACCCTAGAGTCCCAAATCAAACACTGATAAAACTTCAAACGCCCCTAACTTCTATACGGTACATCCTACACCTATCAAAGTTTGCAACATACAAATGCTTGTAACTTTTTACTGGAGCGTCATAAAACCTTGAAATTTTGTAACAATAAAGTACTCGAGCCTCTTGTCAATTTAAGCCATCGCTCAAAGCTATGCTACCCTAGAGTCCCAAATCAAACACTGATAAAACTTCAAATTGCCCTAACTTCTATACGGTAAGTCCTACACCTATCAAAGTTTGCAACATACAAATGCTTGTAACTTTTTACTGGAGCGTCATAAAACCATGAAATTTTGTAACAATAAAGTACTCGAGCCTCTCGTCAATTTAAGCCATCGCTCAAAGCTATGCTACCCTTGAGTCCCAAATCAAATACTGATAAAACTTCAAACGCCCCTAACTTCTTTACGGTACGTCCTACACCTATCAAAGTTTGCAACATACAAATGCTTGTAACTTTTTACTGCAGCGTCATAAAACCTTGAAGTTTTGTAACAATAAAGTACTCGAGCATCTTGTCAATTTAAGTTATCGCTCAAAGCTATGCTACCCTTGAGGCCCAAATCAAACACTGATAAAATTTCAAACGCTCCTAACTTCTTTACGGTACGTCCTACACCTATCAAAGTTTGCAACATACAAATGCTTGTAACTTTTTACTGGAGCGTCATAAAACCTTGAAATTTTGTAACAATAAAGTACTCGAGCCTCTTGTCAATTTAAGCAATCGCTCAAAGCTATGTTACCCTAAAGTCCCAAATCAAACACTGTTAAAACTTCAAACGCCCCTAACTTCTATACGGTACGTCCTACACCTATCAAAGTGTGCAACATACAAATTCTTGTAACTTTTTACTGGAGCGTCATAAAACCTTGAAATTTTGTAACAATAAAGTACTCGAGCCTCTTGTCAATTTAAGCCATCGCTCAAAGCTATGCTACCCTTGAGTCCCAAATCAAACACTGATAAAATTTCAAATGGCCCTAACTTCTATACGGAACGTCCTACACCTATCAAAGTTTGCAACATACAATTGCTTCTAACTTTTTACTGTAGCGTCATAAAACCTTGAATTTTTGTAACAATAAAGTACTCGAGCCTCTTGTCAATTTAAGCCATCGCTCAAAGCTATGCTACCCTTGAGTCCCAAATCAAACACTGATAAACTTCAAACGCCCCTAACTTCTTTACGGTACGTCCTACACCTATCAAAGTTTGCAACATACAAATGCTTGTAACTTTTTACTGGAGCGTCATAAAACCTTGAAATTGTGTAACAATAAAGTACTCGAGCCTCTTGTCAATTTAAGCCATCGCTCAAAGCTATGCTACCCTTGAGTCCCAAATCAAACACTGATAAAACTTCAAACGCCCCTAACTTCTTTACGGTACGTCCTACACCTATCAAAGTTTGCAACATACAAATGCTTGTAACTTTTTACTGGAGCGTCATAAAACCTTGAAATTTTGTAACAATAACGTACTCGAGCCTCTTGTCAATTTAAGCAATCGCTCAAAGCTATGTTACCCTAAAGTCCCAAATCAAACACTGTTAAAACTTCAAACGCTCCTAACTTCTATACGGTACGTCCTACACCTATCAAAGTTTGCAACTTACAAATGCTTGTAACTTTTTACTGGAGCGTCATAAAACCTTGAAATTTTGTAGCAATAAAGTACTCGAGCCTCTTGTCAATTTAAGCCATCGCTCAAAGCTATGCTACCCTAGAGTCCCAAAACAAACACTGATAAAACTTCAAACGCCCCTAACTTCTATACGGTACATCCTACACCTATCAAAGTTTGCAACATGCAAATGCTTGTAACTTTTTACTGGAGCGTCATAAAACCTTGAAATTTTGTAACAATAAAGTACTCGAGCCTCTTGTCAATTTAAGCCATCGCTCAAAGCTATGCTACCCTAGAGTCCCAAATCAAACACTGATAAAACTTCAAATTGCCCTAACTTCTATACGGTAAGTCCTACACCTATCAAAGTTTGCAACATACAAATGCTTGTAACTTTTTACTGGAGCGTCATAAAACCATGAAATTTTGTAACAATAAAGTACTCGAGCCTCTCGTCAATTTAAGCCATCTCTCAAAGCTATGCTACCCTTGAGTCCCAAATCAAATACTGATAAAACTTCAAACGCCCCTAACTTCTTTACGGTACGTCCTACACCTATCAAAGTTTGCAACATACAAATGCTTGTAACTTTTTACTGGAGCGTCATAAAACCTTGAAGTTTTGTAACAATAAAGTACTCGAGCATCTTGTCAATTTAAGTTATCGCTCAAAGCTATGCTACCCTTGAGGCCCAAATCAAACACTGATAAAATTTCAAACGCTCCTAACTTCTTTACGGTACGTCCTACACCTATCAAAGTTTGCAACATACAAATGCTTGTAACTTTTTACTGGAGCGTCATAAAACCTTGAAATTTTGTAACAATAAAGTACTCGAGCCTCTTGTCAATTTAAGCAATCGCTCAAAGCTATGTTACCCTAGAGTCCCAAATCAAACACTGTTAAAACTTCAAACGCCCCTAACTTCTATACGGTACGTCCTACACCTATCAAAGTTTGCAACATACAAATGCTTGTAACTTTTTACTGGAGCGTCATAAAACCTTGAAATTTTGTAACAATAAAGTACTCGAGCCTCTTGTCAATTTAAGCCATCGCTCAAAGCTATGCTACCCTTGAGTCCCAAATCAAACACTGATAAAATTTCAAATGGCCCTAACTTCTATACGGAACGTCCTACACCTATCAAAGTTTGCAACATACAATTGCTTGTAACTTTTTACTGTAGCGTCATAAAACCTTGAATTTTTGTAACAATAAAGTACTCGAGCCTCTTGTCAATTTAAGCCATCGCTCAAAGCTATGCTACCCTTGAGTCCCAAATCAAACACTGATAAACTTCAAACGCCCCTAACTTCTTTACGGTACGTCCTACACCTATCAAAGTTTGCAACATACAAATGCTTGTAACTTTTTACTGGAGCGTCATAAAACCTTGAAATTGTGTAACAATAAAGTACTCGAGCCTCTTGTCAATTTAAGCTATCGCTCAAAGCTATGCTACCCTAGAGTCCCAAATCAAACACTGATAAATCTTCAAATGGCCCTAACTTCTATACGGTATGTCCTACACCTATCAAAGTTTTCAACATACAAATGCTTGTAACTTTTTACTGGAGGGTCATAAAATCTTGAAATTTTGTACAATAAAGTACTCGAGCCTCTTGTCAATTTAAGCCATCGCTCAAAGCTATGCTACCCTTGAGTCCCAAATCAAACACTGATAAAACTTCAAACGCCTCTAACTTCTTTACGGTACATCCTAAAACTATCAAAGTTTGCAACATACAAATGCTTGTAACTTTTTACTGGAGCGTCATAAAACATTGAAATTTTGTAACAATAAAGTACCCGAGCCTCTTGTCAATTTAAGCCATCGCTCAAAGCTATGCTACCCTAGAGTCCCAAATCAAACACTGATAAAACTTCAAATGGCCCTAACTTCTTTACGGTACGTCCTACACCTATCAAAGTTTGCAACATACAAATGCTTGTAACTTTTTACTGGAGCGTCATAAAACCTTGAAATTTGGTAACAATGAAGTACCCGAGCCTCTTGTCAATTTAAGCCATCGCTCAAAGTTATGCTACCCTAGAATCCCAAATCAAACACTGATAAAAATTCAAACGCCCCTAACTTCTATACGGTACGTCCTACACCTATCAAAGTTTGCAACATACAAATGCTTGTAACTTTTTACTGGAGCGTCATAAAACCTTGAAATTTTGTAACAATAAAGTAGTCGAGCCTCTTGTCAATTTAGGCCATTGCTCAAAGCTATGCTACCCTAGAGTCCCAAATCAAACATTGATAAAATTTCAAACGCCCCTAACTTCTATACGGTACGTCCTACACCTATCAAAGTTTGCAACATACAAATGCTTGTAACTTTTTACTGTAGCGTCATAAAACCTTGAAATTTTGTAACAATAAAGTACTCGAGCCTCTTGTCAATTTAAGCCATCGCTCAAAGCTATGCTACCCTTGAGTCCCAAATCAAACACTGATAAAACTTCAAACGCCAATAACTTCTTTACGGTACGTCCTACACCTATCAAAGTTTGCAACATACAAATGCTTGTAACTTTTTACTGGAGCGTCATAAAACCTTGAAATTTTGTAACAATAAAATACCCGAGCCTCTTGTCAATTTAAGCCATCGCTCAAAGCTATGCTTCTCTAGAGTCAGAAATCAAACACTGATAAAACTTCAAACGCCCCTAACTTCTATACGGTACGTCCTACACCAATCAAAGTTTGCAATATACAAATGCTTGTAACTTTTTACTGGAGCGTCCTAAAACCTTGAAATTTTGTAACAATGAAGTACCCGAGCCTCTTGTCAATTTAAGCCATCGCTCAAAGCTATGCTACCCTTGAGTCCCAAATCAAACACTGATAAAACTTCAAACGCCCCTAACGTCTTTACGGTACGTTCTACACCTATCAAAGTTTGCAACATACAAATGCTTGTAACTTTTTACTGGAGCGTCATAAAACCTTGAAATTTTGTAACAATAAAGTACTCGAGCCTCTTGTCAATTTAAGCCATCGCTCAAAGCTATGCTACCCTTGAGTCCCAAATCAAGGTAGGTAGGTAGGTAGGAGTGGCCGCCCAGTTTGCCAAAAGCACACTTGAGCACACATAATGGCCCATTGTGATACCACGGTGTGGCGCCGTTCAAGCACTGACTAAAAAGGTTCCCATACTTGGGATGGTGATAGTCAGCGCAAGGACAGCGCCTGGAAAGGCACGACTCCCCCGTCATGTTTCAGGAAACCATCCTGATATTTTGATGAACCTGGCTATGTCCCTAATATTAATGGATGACAGCTCTGTCAGGCTTGTAAGAAATGGGGCACCAAAGGTGCGAATTCTTCTTCTGCTCAAGGATGGGCAGCGGCATAAGAGGTGGAAAACCGTCTCGTCCTCCTCCTCGAAGCCACAGCCTCGGCAAAAGTCATTTGAGGGTAGGCCCAGTCTTTCTGCGTGCTGTCCCATTATGCAGTGGCCGGTCAAAGCCGACACAGTTGTCGACAGTGATACGCGATCAAGTCGAAGAAGTTGATTGGTTCTGTTTTTGTCCATGCTTGCCCAAGTTAGTCTAGCCGTGTGGCAGGATTCCTCGTTAGCCCAGGATTTGTAGGCGTCAGCCAGATATTTCCGTTTGACTTCCAGCTTGGCTGTTGCCAGTGGAATGCCGATGTTTACAGAGGGGTGAATGTCGTGCATTAGCGTGCCTGCCTTGGCAACCTCGTCCGCCTCGCAGTTTCCCGGGATTTCGCTGTGTCCGGGAACCCAGACTAGGTGCACCCGAGAGTAACTTGCGAGCTCATTTAAAGATGTTCGACATTAATGAACTAGTCTTGATGTGACCGTGGAGCCAAAAAGAGATTTAATGGCGGCCTGGCTGTCTGAGAAGATAGATACGTCAACCGCGCCGATATCACTACTCAGCATCCATTTGGCTGCGTGGTAAATGGCCATGACCTCAGCTTGAAAAACGCTGCAATGGTCTGGGAGACGTAGGGAGATGTTAAAGTCCAGCTTGTCGGAATAAATACCGCTGCCGACTCTACCTCCAAGCTTGGAACCGTCGGTGTAGATTTCGACTGTTTCACCGACGATTCGGTTTTCTGAGGTCCAGTCGCTTCGACTTGGAATAGTGAGGTCGAATTCCCTGTTCAAATCGGGATAGACCGACATATAATCGATAAAGTTGGGGACAGGTGGGTCCTGATTCAGAATTGAAGCATGGCCTGTCAGGGTTATGCGCCAGTGCGAAAGAGCATTAAGTCTAATCGCTGTCAGCTTGGCTTGTTGCTTAACCAGGATCCCCGAGGGGAGCCAGTGCAGCATGGCAAAAAGGGCTTTCGTAGGTGTGCTGCGAAGAGCGCCAGTGATCAGTAGAGCAATGGATCTTCTGATTTTATCAATGGGTTTGATATTACAGGCTTTTTCAAGAGCTTGCCACCAGAAGACCGACCCGTATAACAGGTTTGGTTCAACGATGGCCGTGTAGAGCCAGAGCACGACTCGAGGACGAAGTCCCCATCGTGCACCAACTGCTCTTTTACAGCAGTATATAGCGCATGCTGCCTTACGTGCCCTCTCAGCTAGATTGGCTTTCCAATTAAGCTTTGGGTCGAGAATCAGGCCTAAGTACTTAACGTGTGTGCTCAAAGAGAGCGGAGTGCCGTTTAGACTAGGCATTGTAAACTTTGGAATTTTGTACTTCCTAGTGAAAAGCATAGTCTCGGTTTTGGATGGGTTAACCCCAAGTTCGAATTCGCGACACCAGTTCGACACAATAGAGAGTGAATAGTTAAGTTTTTCGGAAAGTGTTTGTGGGAATTTGCCGGATGCCGCGATTGCTATGTCGTCCGCATAGGCTATCACTTTGCATCCAGTAGATTCCAATCTCACCAGTAGTGTGTTAACTGCCAGGTTCCAGAGGAGGGGTGATAAAACACCCCCTTGTGGCGTGCCCCTGTTAACCACCCTCCTGGATTGGGCACTGCCGATCGTGGAAGTGATGATCCTAGATTTTAGTAGAAGCTCTATAAATTTAAGAAGACCTGAATTCAGGTTAAGATTATAGAGTGCGGAGATGACAGCGTTGGGGCATACATTGTTGAATGCTGCCTCGATGTCCAGAAATATGGCAAGTGTGAATTCCTTGTACGCCAAGGATTTGTCAACTTGAGAAATGAGAGAATGAAGTGCTGTTTCAACCGATTTGCGATTTGAGTAAGCGTGTTGAGATACAGAGAGAAGAGAAGGGTTGATCGATGTCCTGATATGTAGGTCAAGAGCTCTTTCTAGAACCTTAAGAAGAAAGGATGTTAGACTTATGGGTATGTAATCCTTAGGTTTGGTGTGCGAGGCCTTCCCAACTTTTGGTATGAAGACGACCCGAGCCGTGCGCCAGCGTAAGGGAATGTATTGCAGTCTGAGGCTTGCATTATATATTTGAAGCAGCCATGGAAGGATAATCTCTTCCCCATTTTGGATATCGGCAGGAATGATGCCGTCTGGTCCGGGGGACTTGTATGGCTTAAAGGTTTGAATGGACCATTCAAGGTGACTTTTTGTCACTTGGAATGTGGGGAGGGTATCATGCGAAACCTGCTCCACCTGGTAGAGTGCTTGATCCGCTGAGGCTAAACTCCCTGGGAAGTGGGTGTCTAGCAGGATATCAAGGGTTTCGGCGCTTGAGTGAGTCCAGCTGCCATCTGGTTTTTGGATACAGTCAAGGGCTTTGTTAGAGGAGTGGAGAATTTTACGAAGACGGCTAGCCTCGGACGTCGATTCAATGCTTTCGCAAAATTCCCTCCATGACGCTCGTTTCCCTCGCCTAATGGCGTATTTCAACTCTTTTTGCTTATTTTTGAAAGGGGCCCACTCAGCTGTAACTTTAGCTTTGTTGAAAAGCATTCTACAAGTTTTGCGAAGACTTGCAATTTCCGAGTTCCACCACGGAGGTTTAGGTTTGCCCCGTGGTTCGGGAGTGATGCAAGAAATATGAGTGGCTTTTTTAAAAGCTGTGGACAGATCGTCGACCGCCCGATCAATGTCGGGACAGTTGTGGATAATAGGGGGAGTCGTTGCTAAGCATGACCCCAGTTTGAGCCGGAAAAGAGGCCAGTTCGTGTTTTTTCTATTGACAGGTTTAAGAGATTCTGTATTGCCTGTAGTCTCCCTCAAGTCAATGTCAAAGGTGATATAGCAGTGGTCCGAAAAGGAGCATTCCTGTGAGACGAACCAATTGCTTATCATGTTCGAGTAGTTATCGCTGACGAGGGTGATGTCAAGCACTTCCTTCCTTATGGATGTAAGGAAGGTCGGCTCATTTCCCCGGTTAGCAATGCCTAAGTTATTTGAAATGATAAAGTCGAAAAGACACTCACCTCGATCATTTGTGCCGGAGCTGCCCCATATTTCGTGATGGGCATTGGCATCGGCGCCGATAATTACCGGAATCTGTTTCTGGTGGGCTACAGCAACCATTTGCTTCAGTATGTTTGGTGGCGGGGAGTCGCCATAGTCATGAGCCATGTAGTTCGAGGAGATCCAGAAAGTCCGTGGACCCATTTCAATGACCATGGCAACATTGTCTTTGTCACTGAATCTAGGGAGTAAAAGAGCGTTAACGCTGTTTTTTACCAGAATGCAGGATCTTGGTTTACCTTGATCCTCGATATATACCATACGATATCCATATGCATTGAGTCCAAAAACCCGGTCATTTATGACCCAAGGTTCTTGGACGAGAATGAGCTCCTCCCCTATATCCGAGAGGCGGAGAAGCAGGGCTGCCGAGGCAGTTTTCGAATGCTGAAGGTTAATCTGTAGTACCTTCAGCATTGTCTGGAAGAGCGATTATAGTGGAATTCAACTCCTCCTCTTCGGACATTGGAGAGATGTATCCACCAGCCGCCTCCGTATCCATGTGGTCGAAGAATTCTCCGACCAGTTCGGAAGTTGAGAAGCGGCTGCTTCTGGTTGTAACGGAGCACATACTCTCATTGTCACTACCCGACAAAGGGGTGAGAGCCGGGCCCGAGCAGCTAGGCTCTTTGGCAGTGGCTTGTGGAACAGCACCAGCTGGGGGAGGCTGTTGGGGGGCTTGGCATCGCACTTGTAGATGCGGAGAGTGATGGCTCCAAATCCATAATTAATCACCCCCTCGCGGGAGTTGATGGGAACAAGGGATTGCTCGTTCAAAATGATGGTGACCTCACGCAAAGTGCCTTTGGGGTCACCAACTTTCGCGACCTTCCAGCCATCGGTGGGAAGATCGGTGTTGCTGAGCTTGAGGATCTTTAAGATTGCCTCGGGCTCAGAGGGCTCGGCAGGAAGCCATGTTTTGGAGCGAGGGCGTTGGGGAACCTGGTCCAAAGGTACCGCGTTGAGCTGTGCACCCGGCCATATCTCACCTACCCTATTGATCGCTACCTTGTATAGATCCGCCGAGCGTTGGTCCGAGCAAGATATGATCTTAATATGTCCTTGATACCACCCTGCGTCACGGCAGCTGGGTGAAGGACCAGGGTTGAGGGACATAACCTCAACGAAAATTGGTAACAGTGCCATTTCGACCTGTCTCCAATTGGCAGGAGTAATGGTCCCATCGGCATTGGCAGAGTCGACCACAGCCCATGTGAGGCTCTCTTTCACAATCTCACTAAGCGGTTTGGAGAGCTTAGGCTTGGGAGTAGCCAGCCTTACGCGCTTAGGGATGCTTTGGGTGGATTGGCCCGGGCGATCGGCTGATCTCTGCCTCTTGGGGTTACCGGCTGCTTGTGCAGTGGAGGAGTGGACACGCACATCAGCGTGTGCTTTTGCCCACTCAAGCTTGCCCTTGTCGTATTCTGACAGTTGAGATGGTTCTGAAGCGTTGAGCCTCGTCAAAATACGGTAAGCCGCTCTACGCGTCCTGTACGCCCTTGTACTCGGGTTCACGTTGGTAGGTGCACCTGAAGGAGGAGCGGTACGAGGAGCAGTTACCATCGACTTGTGAGGCAATATCGAGGCGTTTGCTGAAGAGGGCTTAGGCGGAGCGACTGCTGCTGGTTTGTGAGTCAATACCCTAGCAGCCGCTGAAGAGCCTGGGGACAGCGAAGAGCTCTTGGGTGGCTTATTAGCCGAAGCTGTGGTGCATGTTGAAGGGGCAGTGCTTATGCTGCTTGTCTTCGAACCAAGGGCGGGGGTGTTGCTGGTGGGCATTTGCCTAGCCAGGGTTTTGCGCGTCCCTGAGGGGATATGCGCGGAAATTTTGTTTGTGTTAGTGTTTATGTTTTTATTTTTTGTTGTGTCCATGCAATAAGGGTCCCCACTCAAAGCCGCTATCTCAGTCCGAACGTGTGGTCACTAAATATGGTCCCATGGTTATCTGTGCAAGCAGGGAGGCCATGCGAGGGTTGGCACAAGCCCTTATGGGGTCAAGTGCTCAGAGCCAGACCAGTGCTAATCGGGAGTTCCACTCAACCGAACCCACACTACCGACCTAACGGTAACAGACGTCGAACGTACTTTGAGGCCTGCCAAGGTTTTAACGGGACGGGGGCAGCTGCAACCTTAGACTGGAGCCGTTCACACTCAAGTTTCACCTTGGTGCTACCGTGACAAAAGACAGCTAGGTCCAGAAAATTACAGCTACCAGCCCAGGGCAATCAGAACAATTACATTGGTCCAAAGAGAAGTCCGGGAACGAAGGATGGGGGTCGTGCCAATTGGTGCTACTGAACTCCCGTGCAAGAAAACAGCAGCACCTGGGGGAGTGTAGACCATTTAGCGTAACCCAGGGTGCACCGCGTGGAGGCGGTCTACATTACACCCCTCCCAAATCAAACACTGATAAAATTTCAAATGGCCCTAACTTCTATACGGAACGTCCTACACCTATCAAAGTTTGCAACATACAATCGCTTGTAACTTTTTACTGTAGCGTCATAAAACCTTGAATTTTTGTAACAATAAAGTACTCGAGCCTCTTGTCAATTTAAGCCATCGCTCAAAGCTATGCTACCCTTGAGTCCCAAATCAAACACTGATAAACTTCAAACGCCCCTAACTTCTTTACGGTACGTCCTACACCTATCAAAGTTTGCAACATAAAAATGCTTGTAACATTTTACTGGAGCGTCATAAAACCTTGAAATTTTGTAACAATAAAGTACTCGAGCCTCTTGTCAATTTAAGCTATCGCTCAAAGCTATGCTACCCTAGAGTCCCAAATCAAACACTGATAAATCTTCAAATGGCCCTAACTTCTATACGGTATGTCCTACACCTATCGAAGTTTTCAACATACAAATGCTTGTAACTTTTTACTGGAGGGTCATAAAATCTTGAAATTTTGTACAATAAAGTACTCGAGCCTCTTGTCAATTTAAGCCATCGCTCAAAGCTATGCTACTCTTGAGTCCCAAATCAAACACTGATAAAACTTCAAACGCCTCTAACTTCTTTACGGTACATCCTACACCTATCAAAGTTTGCAACATACAAATGCTTGTAACTTTTTACTGGAGCGTCATAAAACATTGAAATTTTGTAACAATAAAGTACCCGAGCCTCTTGTCAATTTAAGCCATCGCTCAAAGCTATGCTACCCTAGAGTCCCAAATCAAACACTGATAAAACTTCAAATGGCCCTAACTTCTTTACGGTACGTCCTACACCTATCAAAGTTTGCAACATACAAATGCTTGTAACTTTTTACTGGAGCGTCATAAAACCTTGAAATTTGGTAACAATGAAGTACCCGAGCCTCTTGTCAATTTAAGCCATCGCTCAAAGTTATGCTACCCTAGAATCCCAAATCAAACACTGATAAAAATTCAAACGCCCCTAACTTCTATACGGTACGTCCTACACCTATCAAAGTTTGCAACATACAAATGCTTGTAACTTTTTACTGGAGCGTCATAAAACCTTGAAATTTTGTAACAATAGAGTACTCGAGCCTCTTGTCAATTTAAGCCATCGCTCAAAGCTATGCTACCCTTGAGTCCCAAATCAAACACTGATAAAACTTCAAATGGCCCTAACTTCTTTACGGTACGTCCTACACCTATCAAAATTTGTAACATACAAATGCTTGTAACTTTTTACTGGAGCGTCATAAAACCTTGAAATTTTTTAACAATGAAGTACCCGAGCCTCTTGTCAATTTAAGCCCTCGCTCAAAGCTATGCTTCTCTAGAGTCAGAAATCAAACACTGATAAAACTTCAAATCTTGTCAATTTAAGCTATCGCTCAAAGCTATGCTACCTTTGAGTCCCAAATCAAACACTGATAAAACTTCAAACGCTTCTAACTTCTATACGGTACGTCCTACACCTATCAAAGTTTGCAACATACAAATGCTTGTAACTTTTTACTGGAGCGTCATAAAACCTTGAAATTTTGTAAAAATAAAGATCTCGAGCCTCTTGTCAATTTAAGCCATCGCTCAAAGCTATGCTACCCTAGAGTCCCAAATCAAACACTGATAAAACTCCAAACGCCCCTAACTTCTTTACGGTACATCCTACACCTATCAAAGTTTGCAACATACAAATGCTTGTAACTTTTTACTGCAGCGTCATAATACCTTGAAATTTTGTAACAATAAAGTACTCGAGCCTCTTGTCAATTCAAGCTATGGCTCAAAGCTATGCTACCCTAGAGTCCCAAATCAAACACTGATAAAACTTCAAACGCCCCTAACATCTTTACGGCACGTCCTACACCTATCAAAGTTTGCAACATAAAAATGCTTGTAACTTTTTACTGGAGCGTCATAAAACCTTGAAATTTTGTAACAATGAAGTACCCGAGCCTCTTGTCAATTTAAGCTATCGCTCAAAGCTATGCTACCCTTGAGTCCCAAATCAAACACTGATAAAACTTCAAATGGCCCTAACTTCTTTACGGTACGTCCTACACATATCAAAGTTTCCAACATACAAATGCTTGTAACTTTTTACTGGAGCGTCATAAAACCTTGAAATTTTGTAACAATAAATTACTCGAGCCTCTTGTCAATTTAAGCTATCGCTCAAAGCTATGCTACCCTAGAGTCCCAAATCAAACACTGATAAAACTTCAAACGCCCCTAACTTCTTTACGGTACGTCCTACACCTAACAAAGTTTGCAACATACAAATGCTTGTAACTTTTTACTGGAGCGTCATAAAACCTTGAAATTTTGTAACAATAAAGTACTCGAGCCTCTTGTCAATTTAAGCTATCGCTCAAAGCTATGCTACCCTAGAGTCCCAAATCAAACACTGATAAAACTTCAAACGCCCCTAACTTCTTTACGGTACGTCCTACACCTATCAAAGTTTGCAACATACAAATGCTTGTTACTTTTTACTGGAGCGTCATAAAACATTGAAATTTTGTAACAACGAAGTACCCGAGCCTCTTGTCAATTTAAGCTATCGCTCAAAGCTATGCTACCATTGAGTCCCAAATCAAACACTGATAAAACTTCAAACGCCCATAACTTCTTTACGGTACGTCCTACACCTATCAAAGTTTGCAACATACAAATGCTTGTAACTTTTTACTGGAGCGTCATAAAACCTTGAAATTTTGTAACAATGAAGTACCCGAGCCTCTTGTCAATTTAAGCTATCGCTCAAAGCTATGCTACCCTAGAGTCCCAAATCAAACACTGATAAAACTTCAAACGCCCCTAACTTCTTTACGGTACGTCCTACACCTATCAAAGTTTGCAACATACAAATGCTTGTAACTTTTTACTGGAGCGTCATAAAACCTTGAAATTTTGTAACAATGAAGTACTCGAGGATCTTGTCAATTTAAGCTATAGCTCAAAGCTATGCTACCCTAGAGTCCCAAATCAAACACTGATAAAACTTCAAATGGCCCTAACTTCTATACGTTACGTCCTACACCTATCAAAGTTTGCAACATACAAATGCTTGTATCTTTTTACTGGAGCGTCATAAAACCTTGAAATTTTGTAACAATAAAGTACTCGAGCCTCTTGTCAATTTAGGCTATCGCTCAAAGCTATGCTACCCTTGAGTCCCAAATCAAACACTGATAAAACTTCAAACGCTTCTAACTTCTATACGGTACGTCCTACACCTATCAAAGTTTGCAACATACAAATGCTTGTAACTTTTTACTGGAGCGTCATAAAACCTTGAAATTTTGTAACAATAAAGATCTCGAGCCTCTTGTCAATATAAGCTATCGCTCAAAGCTATGCTACCCTAGAGTCCCAAATCAAACACTGATAAAACTTCAAACGCCCCTAACTTCTATACGATACGTCCTACACCTATCAAAGTTTGCAACATACAAATGCTTGTAACTTTTTACTGGAGCGTCATAAAACCTTGAAATTTTGTAACAATAAAGTACCCGAGCCTCTTGTCAATTTAAGCCATCGCTCAAAGCTATGCTACCCTAGAGTCCCAAATCAAACACTGACAAAACTTCAAATGGCCCTAACTTCTATACGGTACGTCCTACACCTATCAAAGTTTGCAACATACAAATGCTTGTAACTTTTTACTGGAGCGTCATAAAACCTTGAAATTTTGTAACAATAAAGTACCCAAGCCTCTTGTCAATTTAAGCTATCGCTCAAAGCTATGCTACCCTAGAGTCCCAAATCAAACACTGATAAAACTTCAAATGGCCCTAACTTCTATACGGTACGTCCTACACCTATCAAAGTTTGCAACATACAAATGCTTGTAACTTTTCACTGGAGTGTCATAAAACATTGAAATTTTGTAACAATAAAGATCTCGAGCCTCTTGTCAATTTAAGCTATCGCTCAAAGCTATGCTACCCTTGAGTCCCAAATCAAACACTGATAAAGCTTCAAACGCCCCTAAGTTATTTACGGTACGTCCTACACCTATCAAAGTTGGCAACATACAAATGCTTGTAACTTTTTACTGGAGCGTCATAAAACCTTGAAATTTTGTAACAATGAAGTACCCGAGCCTCTTGTCAATTTAAGGTATCGCTCAAAGCTATGCTACCCTTGAGTCCCAAATCAAACACTGATGAAACTTCAAATGGCCCTAACTTCTTTACGGTACGTCCTACACATATCAAAGTTTGCAACATACAAATGCTTGTAGCTTTTTGCTGGAGCGTCATAAAACCTTGAAATTTTGTAACAATAAAGTAGTCGAGCCTCTTGTCAATTTAAGCTATCGCTCAAAGCTATGCTACCCTAGAATCCCAAATCAAACACTGATAAAACTTCAAACGCCCCTAACTTCTTTACGGTACGTCCTACACCTGTCAAAGTTTGCAACATACAAATGGTTGTAACTTTTTACTGGAGCGTCAGAAAACCTTTAAATTTTGTAACAATAAAGTACCCGAGCCTCTTGTCAATTTAAGCCATCGCTCAAAGCTATGCTACTGTAGAGTCCCAAATCAAACACTGATAAAACTTCAAATGGCCCTAACTTCTATACGGTACGTCCTACACCTATCAAAGTTTGCAACATACAAATGCTTGTAACTTTTTACTGGAGCGTCATAAAACATTGAAATTTTGTAACAATAAAGATCTCGAGCCTCTTGTCAATTTAAGCTATCGCTCAAAGCTATGCTACCCTTGAGTCCCAAATCAAACAATGATAAAACTTAAAACGCCCCTAAGTTCTTTACGGTACGTCCTACACCTATCAAAGTTGGCAACATAAAAATGCTTGTAACTTTTTACTGGAGCGTCATAAAACCTTGAAATTTTGTAACAATGAAGTACCCGAGCCTCTTGTCAATTTAAGCTATCGCTCAAAGCTATGCTACCCTTGAGTCCCAAATCAAACACTGATAAAACTTCAAAAGGCCCTAACTTCTTTACGGTACGTCCTACACATATCAAAGTTTGCAACATACAAATGCTTGTAACTTTTTACTGGAGCGTCATAAAACCTTGAAATTTTGTAACAATAAAGTACTCGAGCCTCTTGTCAATTTAAGCTATCGCTCAAAGCTATGCTACCCTAGAATCCCAAATCAAACAATGATAAAACTTCAAACGCCCCTAACTTCTTTACGGTACGTCCTACACCTATCAAAGTTTGCAACATACAAATGCTTGTAACTTTTTACTGGGGCGTCATAAAACCTTGAAATTTAGTAACAATAAAGTACTCGAGCCTCTTGTCAATTTAAGTTATCGCTCAAAGTTATGCTACCCTTGAGTCCCAAATCAAACACTGATAAAACTTCAAATGGCCCTAACTTCTTTACGGTACGTCCTACACATTTCAAAGTTTGCAACATACAAATGCTTGTAGCTTTTTACTGGAGCGTCATAAAACCTTGAAATTTTGTAGCAATAAAGTACTCGAGCCTCTTGTCAATTTAAGCTATCGCTCAAAGCTATGCTACCCTAGAATCCCAAATCAAACACTGATAAAACTTCAAACGCCCCTAACTTCTTTACGGTACGTCCTACACCTAACAAAGTTTGCAACATACAAATGCTTGTAACTTTTTACTGGAGCGTCATAAAACCTTGAAATTTTGTAACAATAAAGTACTCGAGCCTCTTGTCAATTTAAGCTATCGCTCAAAGCTATGCTACCCTAGAGTCCCAAATCAAACACTGATAAAACTCCAAACGCCCCTAACTTCTTTACGGTACATCCTACACCTATCAAAGTTTGCAACATACAAATGCTTGTAACTTTTTACTGGAGTGTCATAAAACATTGAAATTTTGTAACAATGAAGTACTCGAGCCTCTTGTCAATTCAAGCTATCGTTCAAAACTATACTACCCTAGATTCCCAAATCAAACACTGATAAAACTTCAAACGCCCCTAACTTCTATACGATACGTCCTACACCTATCAAAGTTTGCAACATACAAATGCTTGTAACTTTTTACTGGAGCGTCATAAAACCTTGAAATTTTGTAACAATAAAGTACCCGAGCCTCTTGTCAATTTAAGCCATCGCTCAAAGCTATGCTACCCTAGAGTCCCAAATCAAACACTGACAAAACTTCAAATGGCCCTAACTTCTATACGGTACGTCCTACACCTATAAAAGTTTGCAACATACAAATGCTTGTAACTTTTTACTGGAGCGTCATAAAACCTTGAAATTTTGTAACAATAAAGTACCCAAGCCTCTTGTCAATTTAAGCTATCGCTCAAAGCTATGCTACCCTAGAGTCCCAAATCAAACACTGATAAAACTTCAAATGGCCCTAACTTCTATACGGTACGTCCTACACCTATCAAAGTTTGCAACATACAAATGCTTGTAACTTTTTACTGGAGTGTCATAAAACATTGAAATTTTGTAACAATAAAGATCTCGAGCCTCTTGTCAATTTAAGCTATCGCTCAATGCTATGCTACCCTTGAGTCCCAAATCAAACACTGATAAAGCTTCAAACGCCCCTAAGTTATTTACGGTACGTCCTACACCTGTCAAAGTTTGCAACATACAAATGCTTGTAACTTTTTACTGGAGCGTCAGAAAACCTTTAAATTTTGTAACAATAAAGTACCCGAGCCTCTTGTCAATTTAAGCCATCGCTCAAAGCTATGCTACTGTAGAGTCCCAAATCAAACACTGATAAAACTTCAAATGGCCCTAACTTCTATACGGTACGTCCTACACCTATCAAAGTTTGCAACATACAAATGCTTGTAACTTTTTACTGGAGCGTCATAAAACATTGAAATTTTGTAACAATAAAGATCTCGAGCCTCTTGTCAATTTAAGCTATCGCTCAAAGCTATGCTACCCTTGAGTCCCAAATCAAACAATGATAAAACTTAAACGCCCCTAAGTTCTTTACGGTATGTCCTACACCTATCAAAGTTTGCAACATAAAAATGCTTGTAACTTTTTACTGGAGCGTCATAAAACCTTGAAATTTTGTAACAATGAAGTACCCGAGCCTCTTGTCAATTTAAGCTATCGCTCAAAGCTATGCTACCCTTGAGTCCCAAATCAAACACTGATAAAACTTCAAATGGCCCTAACTTCTTTACGGTACGTCCTACACATATCAAAGTTTGCAACATACAAATGCTTGTAACTTTTTACTGGAGCGTCATAAAACCTTGAAATTTTGTAACAATAAAGTACTCGAGCCTCTTGTCAATTTAAGCTATCGCTCAAAGCTATGCTACCCTAGAATCCCAAATCAAACAATGATAAAACTTCAAACGCCCCTAACTTCTTTACGGTACGTCCTACACCTATCAAAGTTTGCAACATACAAATGCTTGTAACTTTTTACTGGGGCGTCATAAAACATTGAAATTTTGTAACAATAAAGTACTCGAGCCTCTTGTCAATTTAAGTTATCGCTCAAAGCTATGCTACCCTTGAGTCCCAAATCAAACACTGATAAAACTTCAAATGGCCCTAACTTCTTTACGGTACGTCCTACACATTTCAAAGTTTGCAACATACAAATGCTTGTAACTTTTTACTGGAGCGTCATAAAACCTTGAAATTTTGTAGCAATAAAGTACTCGAGCCTCTTGTCAATTTAAGCTATCGCTCAAAGCTATGCTACCCTAGAATCCCAAATCAAACACTGATAAAACTTCAAACGCCCCTAACTTCTTTACGGTACGTCCTACACCTAACAAAGTTTGCAACATACAAATGCTTGTAACTTTTTACTGGAGCGTCATAAAACCTTGAAATTTTGTAACAATAAAGTACTCGAGCCTCTTGTCAATTTAAGCTATCGCTCAAAGCTATGCTACCCTAGAGTCCCAAATCAAACACTGATAAAACTTCAAACGCCCCTAACCTCTTTACGGTACGTCCTACACCTATCAAAGTTTGCAACATACAAATCCTTGAAACTTTTTACTGGAGCGTCATAAAACATTGAAATTTTGTAACAATGAAGTACCCGAGCCTCTTGTCAATTTAAGTTATCGCTCAAAGCTATGCTACCATTGAGTCCCAAATCAAATACTGATAAAACTTCAAACGCCCATAACTTCTTTACGGTACGTCCTACACCTATCAAAGTTTGCAACATACAAATGCTTGTAACTTTTTACTGGAGCGTCATAAAACCTTGAAATTTTGTAACAATGAAGTACCCGAGCCTCTTGTCAATTTAAGCTATCGCTCAAAGCTATGCTACCCTAGAGTCCCAAATCAAACACTGATAAAACTTCAAACGCCCCTAACTTCTATACGGTACGTCCTACACCTATCAAAGTTTGCAACATACAAATGCGTGTAACTTTTTACTGGAGCGTCATAAAACCTTGAAATTTTGTAACAATAAAGTACTCGAGCCTCTTGTCAATTTAAGCTATCGCTCAAAACTATGCTACCCTAGAGTCCCAAATCTAACACTGATAAAACGTCAAACGCCCCTAACTTCTATACGGTACGTCCTACACCTATCAAAGTTTGCAACATACAAATGCTTGTAACTTTTTACTGGAGCGTCATAAAACCTTGAAATTTTGTAACAATGAAGTACCCGAGCCTCTTGTCAATTTAAGCTATCGCTCAAAGCTATGCTACCCTAGAGTCCCAAATCAAACACTGATAAAACTTCAAACGCCCCTAACTTCTTTACGGTACGTCCTACACCTATCAAAGTTTGCAACATACAAATGCTTGTAACTTTTTACTGGAGCGTCATAAAACATTGAAATTTTGTAACAATGAAGTACCCGAGCCTCTTGTCAATTTAAGCTATCGCTCAAAGTTATGCTACCCTAGATTCCCAAATCAAACACTGATAAAACTTCAAACGACCCTAACTTCTATACGGTGCGTCCAACACCTATCAAAGTTTGCAACATACAAATGCTTGTAACTTTTTACTGGAGCGTCATAAAACCTTGAAATTTTGTAACAATAAAGTACCCGAGCCTCTTGTCAATTTAAGCCATCGCTCAAAGCTATGCTACCCTAGAGTCCCAAACCAAACACTGATAAAACTTCAAATGGCCCTAACTTCTATACGGTACGTCCTACACCTATCAAAGTTTGCAACATACAAATGCTTGTAACTTTTTACTGGAGCGTCATAAAACCTTGAAATTTTGTAACAATAAAGTACCCGAACCTCTTGTCAATTTAAGCTATCGCTCAACGCTATGCTACCCTAGAATCCCAAATCAAACACTGATAAAACTTCAAACGCCCCTAACTTCTTTACGGTACGTCCTACACCTAACAATGTTTGCAACATACAAATGCTTCTAACTTTTTACTGGAGCGTCATAAAACCTTGAAATTTTGTAACAATGAAGTACCCGAGCCTCTTGTCAATTTAAGCTATCGCTCAAAGCTATGCTACCCTTGAGTCCCAAATCAAACACTGATAAAACTTCAAATGGCCCTAACTTCTTTACGGTACGTCCTACACATATCAAAGTTTGCAACATACAAATGCTTGTAACTTTTTGCAGGAGCGTCATAAAACCTTGAAATTTTGTAACAATAAAGTACTCGAGCCTCTTGTTAATTTAAGCTATCGCTCAACGCTATGCTACCCTAGAATCCCAAATCAAACACTGATAAAACTTCAAACGCCCCTAACTTCTTTACGGTACGTCCTACACCTAACAAAGTTTGCAACATACAAATGCTTGTAACTTTTTACTGGAGCGTCATAAAACCTTGAAATTTTTTAACAATAAAGTACTCGAGCCTCTTGTCAATTTAAGCTATCGCTCAAAGCTATGCTACCCTAGAGTCCTAAATCAAACACTGATAAAACTTCAAACGCCCCTAACTTCTTTACGGTACGTCCTACACCTATCAAAGTTTGCAACATACAAATGCTTGTAACTTTTTACTGGAGCGTCATAAAACATTGAAATTTTGTAACAATGAAGTACCCGAGCCTCTTGTCAATTTAAGCTATCGCTCAAAGCTATGCTACCCTAGATTCCCAAATCAAACACTGATAAAACTTCAAACGCCCCTAACTTCTATACGGTACGTCCAACACCTATCAAAGTTTGCAACATACAAATGCTTGTAACTTTTTACTGGAGCGTCATAAAACCTTGAAATTTTGTAACAATAAAGTACCCGAGCCTCTTGTCAATTTAAGCCATCGCTCAAAGCTATGCTACCCTAGAGTCCCAAATCAAACACTGATAAAACTTCAAACGCCCCTAAGTTCTTTACGGTACGTCCTACACCTATCAAAGTTGGCAACATACAAATGCTTGTAACTTTTTACTGGAGCGTCACATAACCTTGAAATTTTGTAACAATGAAGTACCCGAGCCTCTTGTCAATTTAAGCTATCGCTCAAAGCTATGCTACCCTTGAGTCCCAAATCAAACACTGATAAAACTTCAAATGGCCCTAACTTCTTTACGGTACGTCCTACACATATCAAAGTTTGCAACATACAAATGCTTGTAACTTTTTACTGGAGCGTCATAAAACCTTGAAATTTTGTAACAATAAACTACTCGAGCCGCTTGTCAATTTAAGCTATCGCTCAAAGCTATGCTACCCTAGAGTCCCAAATCAAACACTGATAAAACTTCAAACGTCCCTAATTTCTTTACGGTACGTCCTACACCTATCAAAGTTTGCAACATACAAATGCTTGTAACTTTTTACTGGAGCGTCATAAAACCTTGAAATTTTGTAACAATGAAGTACTCGAGCCTCTTGTCAATTCAAGCTATCGCTCAAAGCTATGCTACCATTGAGTCCCAAATCAAACACTGATAAAACTTCAAATGGCCCTAACTTCTATACGGTACGTCCTACACATATCAAAGGTTGCAACATACAAATGCTTGTAACCTTTTACTGGAGCGTCACAAAACATTGAAATTTTGTAACAATAAAGATCTCGAGCCTCTTGTCAATTTAAGCTATCGCTCAAAGCTATGCTACCCTTGAGTCCCAAATCAAACACTGATAAAACTTCAAATGGCCCTAACTTCTTTACGGTACGTCCTACACCTATCAAAGTTTGCAACATACAAATGCTTGTAACTTTTTACTGGAGCGTCATAAAACCTTGAAATTTTGTAACAATAAAGTACTCGAGCCTCTTGTCAATTTAAGTTATCGCTCAAAGCTATGCTACCCTAGAGTCCCAAATCAAACACTGATAAAACTTCAAACGCCCCTAACTTCTTTACGGTACGTCCTACACCTATCAAAATTTGCAACATACAAATGCTTGTAACTTTTTACTGGAGCGTCATAAAACATTGACATTTTGTAACAATGAAGTACCCGAGCCTCTTGTCAATTTAAGCTATCGATCAAAGATATGCTACCATTGAGTCCCAAATCAAACACTGATAAAACTTCAAACGCCCCTAACTTCTTTACGGTACGTCCTACACCTATCAAAGTTTGCAACATACAAATGCTTGTAACTTTTTACTGGAGCGTCATAAAACCTTGAAATTTTATAACAATGAAGTACCCGAGCGTCTTGTCAATTTAAGCTATCGCTCAAAGCTATGCTACCCTAGAGTCCCAAATCAAACACTGATAAAACTTCAAACGCCCCTAACTTCTATACGATTCGTCCTACACCTATCAAAGTTTGCAACATACAAATGCTTGTAACTTTTTACTGGAGCGTCATAAAACCTTGAAACTTTGTAGCAATAAAGTACTCGAGCCTCTTGTCAATTTAAGCTATCGCTCAAAGCTATGCTACCATTGAGTCCCATATCAAACACTGATAAAACTTCAAATGGCCCTAACTTCTATACGGTACGTCCTACAACTATCACAGTTTGCAACATACAAATGCTTGTATCTTTTTACTGGAGCGTCATAAAAAATGAAATTTTGTGACAATAAAGTACTCGAGCCTCTTGTCAATTTAAGCTATCGCTCAAAACTATGCTACCCTAGAGTCCCAAATCAAACACTGATAAATCTTCAAACGCCCCTAACTTCTATACGGTACGTCCTACA
Source organism: Clusia tigrina (assembly GCA_920105625.2). Classification (NCBI taxonomy): domain Eukaryota; kingdom Metazoa; phylum Arthropoda; class Insecta; order Diptera; family Clusiidae; genus Clusia; species Clusia tigrina. Next base: position 95,373,548 of record OV050032.1, read on the forward strand.
CCTATCAAAGTTTGCAACATACAAATGCTTGTAACTTTTTACTGGAGCGTCATAAAACCTTGGAATTTTGTAACAATAAAGTACTCGAGCCTCTTGTCAATTTAAGTTATCGCTCAAAGCTATGCTACCCTAGAGTCCCAAATCAAACACTGATAAAACTTCAAATGGCCCTAACTTCTATACGGTAAGTCCTACACCTATCAAAGTTTGCAACATACAAATGCTTGTAACTTTTTACTGGAGCGTCATAAAACATTGAAATTTTGTAACAATGAAGTACCCGAGCCTCTTGTCAATTTAAGCTATCGCTCAAAGATATGCTACCATTGAGTCCCAAATCAAACACTGATAAAACTTCAAACACCCCTAACTTCTTTACGGTACGTCCTACACCTATCAAAGTTTGCAACATACAAATGCTTGTAGCTTTTTAATGGAGCGTCATAAAACCTTCAAATTTTATAACAATGAAGTACCCGAGCCTCTTGTCAATTTAAGCTATCGCTCAAAGCTAAGCTACCCTAGAGTCCCAAATCAAACACTGATAAAACTTCAAACGCCCCTAACTTCTATACGGTACGTCCTACACCTATCAAAGTTTGCAACATACAAATGCTTGTAACTTTTTACTGGAGCGTCATAAAACCTTGAAATTTTGTAACAATAAAGTACTCGAGCCTCTTGTCAATTTAAGCAATCGCTCAAAACTATGCTACCCTAGAGTCCCAAATCAAACACTGATAAAACTTCAAACGCCCCTAACTTCTATACGGTACGTCCTACACCTATCAAAGTTTGCAACATACAAATGCTTGTAACTTTTTACGGGAGCGTCATAAAACCTTGAAATTTTGTTACAACAAAGTACTCGAGCCTCTTGTCAATTTAAGCCATCGCTCAAAGCTATGCTACCCTAGAGTCCCAAACCAAACACTGATAAAACTTGAAATGGCCCTAACTTCTATACGGTACGTCCTACACCTATCCAAGTTTGCAACATACAAATGCTTGTAACTTTTTTCTGGAGCGTCATGAAACCTTGAAATTTTGTAACAATAAAGTACCCGAGCCTCTTTTCAATTTAAGCTATCGCTCAAAGCTATGCTACCCTAGAGTCCCAAATCAAACACTGATAGAACTTCAAATGGCCCTAACTTCTATACGGTACGTCCTACACCTATCAAAGTTTGCAACATACAAATGCTTGTAACTTTTTACTGGAGCGTCATAAAACATTGAAATTTTGTAACAATAAAGATCTCGAGCCTCTTGTCAATTTAAGCTATCGCTCAAAGCTATGCTACCCTTGAGTCCCAAATCAAACACTGATAAAACTTCAAACGCCCCTAAGTTCTTTACGGTACGTCCTACACCTATCAAAGTTGGCAACATACAAATGCTTGTAACTTTTTACTGGAGCGTCATAAAACCTTGAAATTTTGTAACAATGAAGTACCCGAGCCTCTTGTCAATTTAAGCTATCGCTCAAAGCTAAGCTACCCTAGAGTCCCAAATCAAACACTGATAAAACTTCAAACGCCCCTAACTTCTATACGGTACGTCCTACACCTATCAAAGTTTGCAACATACAAATGCTTGTAACTTTTTACTGGAGCGTCATAAAACCTTGAAATTTTGTAACAATAAAGTACTCGAGCCTCTTGTCAATTTAAGCTATCGCTCAAAGCTATGCTACCCTAGAATCCCAAATCAAACACTGATAAAACTTCAAACGCCCCTAACTTCTTTACGGTACGTCCTACACCTATCAAAGTTTGCAACATACAAATGCTTGTAACTTTTTACTGGAGAGTCATAAAACCTTGAAATTTGGTAACAATAAAGTACTCGAGCCTCTTGTCAATTTAAGCCATCGCTCAAAGCTATGCTACCCTTAAGTCCCAAATCAAACACTGATAAAACATCAAATGGCCCTAACTTCTATACGGTACGTCCTACACCTATCAAAGTTGGCAACATACAAATGCTTGTAACTTTTTACTGGAGCGTCATAAAACCTTGAAATTTTGTAACAATGAAGTACCCGAGCCTCTTGTCAATTTAAGCTATTGCTCCAATCTATGCTACCCTTGAGTCCCAAATCAAACACTGATAAAACTTCAAATGGCCCTAATTTCTTTACGGTACGTCCTACACATATCAAAGTTTGCAACATACAAATGCTTGTAACTTTTTACGGGAGCGTCATAAAACCTTGAAATTTTGTTACAACAAAGTACTCGAGCCTCTTGTCAATTTAAGCCATCGCTCAAAGCTATGCTACCCTAGAGTCCCAAACCAAACACTGATAAAACTTGAAATGGCCCTAACTTCTATACGGTACGTCCTACACCTATCCAAGTTTGCAACATACAAATGCTTGTAACTTTTTACTGGAGCGTCATGAAACCTTGAAATTTTGTAACAATAAAGTACCCGAGCCTCTTTTCAATTTAAGCTATCGCTCAAAGCTATGCTACCCTAGAGTCCCAAATCAAACACTGATAGAACTTCAAATGGCCCTAACTTCTATACGGTACGTCCTACACCTATCAAAGTTTGCAACATACAAATGCTTGTAACTTTTTACTGGAGCGTCATAAAACATTGAAATTTTGTAACAATAAAGATCTCGAGCCTCTTGTCAATTTAAGATATCGCTCAAAGCTATGCTACCCTTGAGTCCCAAATCAAACACTGATAAAACTTCAAACGCCCCTAAGTTCTTTACGGTACGTCCTACACCTATCAAAGTTGGCAACATACAAATGCTTGTAACTTTTTACTGGAGCGTCATAAAACCTTGAAATTTTGTAACAATGAAGTACCCGAGCCTCTTGTCAATTTAAGCTATCGCTCAAAGCTAAGCTACCCTAGAGTCCCAAATCAAACACTGATAAAACTTCAAACGCCCCTAACTTCTATACGGTACGTCCTACACCTATCAAAGTTTGCAACATACAAATGCTTGTAACTTTTTACTGGAGCGTCATAAAACCTTGAAATTTTGTAACAATAAAGTACTCGAGCCTCTTGTCAATTTAAGCTATCGCTCAAAGCTATGCTACCCTAGAATCCCAAATCAAACACTGATAAAACTTCAAACGCCCCTAACTTCTTTACGGTACGTCCTACACCTATCAAAGTTTGCAACATACAAATGCTTGTAACTTTTTACTGGAGAGTCATAAAACCTTGAAATTTGGTAACAATAAAGTACTCGAGCCTCTTGTCAATTTAAGCCATCGCTCAAAGCTATGCTACCCTTAAGTCCCAAATCAAACACTGATAAAACATCAAATGGCCCTAACTTCTATACGGTACGTCCTACACCTATCAAAGTTGGCAACATACAAATGCTTGTAACTTTTTACTGGAGCGTCATAAAACCTTGAAATTTTGTAACAATGAAGTACCCGAGCCTCTTGTCAATTTAAGCTATTGCTCAAATCTATGCTACCCTTGAGTCCCAAATCAAACACTGATAAAACTTCAAATGGCCCTAATTTCTTTACGGTACGTCCTACACATATCAAAGTTTGCAACATACAAATGCTTGTAACTTTTTACTGGAGCGTCATAAAACCTTGAAATTTTGTAACAATAAAGTACTCGAGCCTCTTGTCAATTTAAGTTATCGCTCAAAGCTATGCTACCCTAGAGTCCCAAATCAAACACTGATAAAACTTCAAACGCCCCTAACTTCTTTACGGTACGTCCTACACCTATCAAAGTTTGCAACATACAAATGCTTGTAACTTTTTACTGGAGCGTCATAAAACATTGACATTTTGTAACAATGAAGTACCCGAGCCTCTTGTCAATTTAAGCTATCGCAGAAAGATATGCTACCATTGAGTCCCAAATCAAACACTGATAAAACTTCAAACGCCCCTAACTTCTTTACGGTACGTCCTACACCTATCAAAGTTTGCAACATACAAATGCTTGTAACTTTTTACTGGAGCGTCATAAAACCTTGAAATTTTATAACAATGAAGTACCCGAGCGTCTTGTCAATTTAAGCTATCGCTCAAAGCTATGCTACCCTAGAGTCCCAAATCAAACACTGATAAAACTTCAAACGCCCCTAACTTCTATACGGTTCGTCCTACACCTATCAAAGTTTGCAACATACAAATGCTTGTAACTTTTTACTGGAGCGTCATAAAACCTTGAAATTTTGTAGCAATAAAGTACTCGAGCCTCTTGTCAATTTAAACTATCGCTCAAAACTATGCAACCCTAGATTCCCAAATCTAACACTGATAAAACTTCAAACGCCCCTAACTTCTATACGGTACGTCCTACACCTATCAAAGTTTGCAACATACAAATGCTTGTAACTTTTTACTGGAGCGTCATAAGATCTTGAAATTTTGTAACAATGAAGTACTCGAGCCTCTTGTCAATTCAAGCTATCGCTCAAAGCTATGCTACCATTGAGTCCCAAATCAGACACTGATAAAACTTCAAATGGCCCTAACTTCTATACGGTACGTCCTACACCTATCACAGTTTGCAACATACAAATGCTTGTATCTTTTTACTGGAGCGTCATAAAAAATGAAATTGTGTAACAATAAAGTACTCGAGCCTCTTGTCAATTTAAGCTATCGCTCAAAACTATGCTACCCTAGAGTCCCAAATCAAACACTGATAAATCTTCAAACGCCCCTAACTTCTATACGGTACGTCCTACACCTATCAAAGTTTGCAACATACAAATGCTTGTAACTTTTTACTGGAGCGTCATAAAACCTTGAAATTTTGTAACAATAAAGTACTCGAGCCTCTTGTCAATTTAAGTTATCGCTCAAAGCTATGCTACCCTAGAGTCCCAAATCAAACACTGATAAAACTTCAAATGGCCCTAACTTCTATACGGTAAGTCCTACACCTATCAAAGTTTGCAACATACAAATGCTTGTAACTTTTTACTGGAGCGTCATAAAACATTGAAATTTTGTAACAATGAAGTACCCGAGCCTCTTGTCAATTTACGCTATCGCTCAAAGATATGCTACCATTGAGTCCCAAATCAAACACTGATAAAACTTCAAACGCCCCTAACTTCTTTACGGTACGTCCTACACCTATCAAAGTTTGCAACATACAAATGCTTGTAGCTTTTTAATGGAGCGTCATAAAACCTTCAAACTTTATAACAATGAAGTACCCGAGCCTCTTGTCAATTTAAGCTATCGCTCAAAGCTAAGCTACCCTAGAGTCCCAAATCAAACACTGAAAAAACTTCAAACGCCCCTAACTTCTATACGGTACGTCCTACACCTGTCAAAGTTTGCAACATACAAATGCTTGTAACTTTTTACTGGAGCGTCATAAAACCTTGAAATTTTGTAACAATAAAGTACTCGAGCCTCTTGTCAATTTAAGCTATCGCTCAAAACTATGCTACTTTAGAGTCCCAAATCAAACACTGATAAAACTTCAAACGCCCCTAACTTCTATACGGTACGTCCTACACCTATCAAAGTTTGCAACATACAAATGCTTGTAACTTTTTACTGGAGCGTCATAAAACCTTGAAATTTTGTTACAACAAAGTACTCGAGCCTCTTGTCAATTTAAGCCATCGCTCAAAGCTATGCTACCCTAGAGTCCCAAACCAAACACTGATAAAACTTGAAATGGCCCTAACTTCTATACGGTACGTCCTACACCTATCCAAGTTTGCAACATACAAATGCTTGTAACTTTTTACTGGAGCGTCATAAAACCTTGAAATTTTGGAACAATAAAGTACCCGAGCCTCTTTTCAATTTAAGCTATCGCTCAAAGCTATGCTACCCTAGAGTCCCAAATCAAACACTGATAGAACTTCAAATGGCCCTAACTTATATACGGTACGTCCTACACCTATCAAAGTTTGCAACATACAAATGCTTGTAACTTTTTACTGGAGCGTCATAAAACATTGAAATTTTGTAACAATAAAGATCTCGAGCCTCTTGTCAATTTAAGCTATCGCTCAAAGCTATGCTACCCTTGAGTCCCAAATCAAACACTGATAAAACTTCAAACGCCCCAAAGTTCTTTACGGTACGTCCTACACCTATCAAAGTTGGCAACATACAAATGCTTGTAACTTTTTACTGGAGCGTCATAAAACCTTGAAATTTTGTAACAATGAAGTACCCGAGCCTCTTGTCAATTTAAGCTATTGCTCAAATCTATGCTACCCTTGAGTCCCAAATCAAACACTGATAAAACTTCAAATGGCCCTAATTTCTTTACGGTACGTCCTACACATATCAAAGTTTGCAACATACAAATGCTTGTAACTTTTACTGGAGCGTCATAAAACCTTGAAATTTTGTAACAATAAAGTACTCGAGCCTCTTGTCAATTTAAGCTATCGCTCAAAGCTATGCTACCCTAGAATCCCAAATCAAACACTGATAAAACTTCAAACGCCCCTAACTTCTATACGGTACGTCCTACACCTATCAAAGTTTGCAACATATAAATGCTTGTTACTTTTTACTGGAGCGTCATAAAACCTTGAAATTTTGTAACAATAAAGTACTCGAGCCTCTTGTCAATTTAAGCTATCGCTCAAAACTATGCTACCCTAGAGTCCCAAATCGAACACTGATAAATCTTCAAATGGCCCTAACTTCTATACGGTACGTCCTACACCTATCAAAGTTTGCAACATACAAATGCTTGTATCTTTTTACTGGAGCGTCATAAAACCTTGAAATTTTCTAACAATGAAGTACTCGAGCCTCTTGTCAATTGAAGCTATCGCTCAAAGCTATGCTACCCTAGAGTCCCAAATCAAACACTGATAAAACTTCAAACGCCCCTAACTTCTTTACGGTACGTCCTACACCTATCAAAGTTTGCCACATACAAATGCTTGTAACTTTTTACTGGAGCGTCATAAAACCTTGAAATTTTGTAACAATGAAGTACTCGAGCATCTTGTCATTTTAAGCTATAGCTCAAAGTTATGCTACCCTAGAGTCCCAAATCAAACACTGACAAAACTTCAAACGCCCCTAACTTCTTTACGGTGCGTCCTACACCTATCAAAGTTTGCAACATACAAATGCTTGTAACTTTTTACTGGAGCGTCATAAAACCTTGAAATTTTGTAACAATGAAGTACTCGAGCATCTTGTCAATTTAAGCTATAGCTCAAAGCTATGCTACCCTAGAGTCCCAAATCAAACACTGATAAAACTTCAAATGGCCCTAACTTCTATACGTTACGTCCTACACCTATCAAAGTTTGCAACATACAAATGCTTGTATCTTTTTACTGGAGCGTCATAAAACCTTGAAATTTTGTAACAATAAAGTACTCGAGCCTCTTGTCAATTTAAGCTATCGCTCAAAGCTATGCTACCCTTGAGTCCCAAATCAAACACTGATAAAACTTCAAACGCCCCTAACTTCTTTAAGGTACGTCCTACACCTATCAAAGTTTGCAACATACAAATGCTTGTAACTTTTTACTGGAGCGTCATTAAACCTTGAAATTTTGTAACAATGAAGTACCCGAGCCTCTTGTCAATTTAAACCATCGCTCAAAGCTATGCTACCCTAGAGTCACAAATCAAACACTGATAAAACTTCAAACGCCCCTAACTTCTATACGGTACGTCCTACAGCTATCAAAGTTTTCAACATACAAATGCTTGTAACTTTTTACTGGAGCGTCATAAAACCTTGAAATTTTGTAACAATGAAGTACTCGAGCCTCTTGTCAATTCAAGCTATCGCTCAAAGCTATGCTACCCTAGATTCCCAAATCAAACACTGATAAAACTTCAAATGGCTCTAAGTTCTATACGGTACGTCCTACACCTATCAAAGTTTGTAACATACAAATGCTTGTAACTTTTTACTGGAGCGTCATAAAACCTTGAAATTTTGTAACAATAAAGTACCCGAGCCTCTTGTCAATTTAAGCCATCGCTCAAAGCTATGCTACCCTAGAGTCCCAAATCTAACACTGATAAAACTTCAAATGGCCCTAACTTCTATACGGTACGTCCTAGACCTATCAAAGTTTGCAACATACAAATGCTTGTAACTTTTTACTGGAGCGTCATAAAACCTTGAAATTTTGTAACAATAAAGTACCCGAGTCTCTTGTCAATTTAAGCTATCGCTCAAAGCTATGCTACCCTAGAGTCCCAAATCAAACACTGATAAAACTTCAAATGGCCCTAACTTCTATACGGTACGTCCTACACCTATCAAAGTTTGCAACATACAAATGCTTGTAACTTTTTACTGGAGCGTCATAAAACATTGAAATTTTGTAACAATAAAGATCTCGAGCCTCTTGTCAATTTAAGCCATCGCTCAAAGCTATGCTACCCTAGAGTCCCAAATCAAACACTGATAAAACTCCAAACGCCCCTAACTTCTTTACGGTACATCCTACACCTATCAAAGTTTGCAACATACAAATGCTTGTAACTTTTTACTGGAGCGTCATAATACCTTGAAATTTTGTAACAATAAAGTACTCGAGCCTCTTGTCAATTTAAGCTATCGCTCAAAGCTATGCTACCCTAGAGTTCCAAATCAAACACTGATAAAACTTCAAACGCCCCTAACTTCTTTACGGTACGTCCTACACCTATCAAAGTTTGCAACATACAAATGCTTGTAACTTTTTACTGGAGCGTCATTAAATCTTGAAATTTTGTAACAATGAAGTACCCGAGCCTCTTGTCAATTTAAACCATCGCTCAAAGCTATGCTACCCTAGAGTCCCAAATCAAACACTGATAAAACTTCAAACGCCCCTAACTTCTATACGGTACGTCCGACAGCTATCAAAGTTTTCAACATACAAATGCTTGTAACTTTTTACTGGAGCGTCATAAAACCTTGAAATTTTGTAACAATGAAGTACTCGAGCCTCTTGTCAATTCAAGCTATCGCTCAAAGCTATGCTACCCTAGATTCCCAAATCAAACACTGATAAAACTACAAACGCCCCTAACTTCTATACGGCACGTCCTACACCTATCAAAGTTTGTAACATACAAATGCTTGTAACTTTTTACTGGAGCGTCATAAAACCTTGAAATTTTGTAACAATAAAGTACCCGAGCCTCTTGTCAATTTAAGCCATCGCTCAAAGCTATGCTACCCTAGAGTCCCAAATCTAACACTGATAAAACTTCAAATGGCCCTAACTTCTATACGGTACGTCCTACACCTATCAAAGTTTGCAACGTACAAATGCTTGTAACTTTTTACTGGAGCGTCATAAAACCTTGAAATTTTGTAACAATAAAGTACCCGAGCCTCTTGTCAATTTAAGCTATCGCTCAAAGCTATGCTACCCTAGAGTCCCAAATCAAACACTGATAAAACTTCAAACGCCCCTAACTTCTATACGGTACGTCCTACACCTATCAAAGTTTGTAACATACAAATGCTTGTAACTTTTTACTGGAGCGTCATAAAACCTTGAAATTTTGTAACAATAAAGTACCCGAGCCTCTTGTCAATTTAAGCCATCGCTCAAAGCTATGCTACCCTAGAGTCTCAAATCAAACACTGATAAAACTTCAAATGGCCCTAACTTCTATACGGTACGTCCTACACCTATCAAAGTTTGCAACATACAAATGCTTGTAACTTTTTACTGGAGCGTCATAAAACCTTGAAATTTTGTAACAATAAAGTACCCGAGCTTCTTGTCAATTTAAGCTATCGCTCAAAGCTATGCTACCCTAGAGTCCCAAATCAAACACTGATAAAACTTCAAATGGCCCTAACTTCTATACGGTACGTCCTACACCTATCAAAGTTTGCAACATACAAATGCTTGTAACTTTTTACTGGAGCGTCATAAAACATTGAAATTTTGTAACAATAAAGATCTCGAGCCTCTTGTCAATTTAAGCTATCGCTCAAAGCTATGCTATCCTTGAGTCCCAAATCAAACACTGATAAAACTTCAAACGCCCCTAAGTTCTTTACGGTACGTCCTACACCTATCAAAGTTGGCAACATACAAATGCTTGTAACTTTTTACTGGAGCGTCATAAAACCTTGAAATTTTGTAACAATGAAGTACCCGAGCCTCTTGTCAATTTAAGCTATCGCTCAAAGCTATGCTACCCTTGAGTCCCAAATCAAACACTGATAAAACTTCAAATGGCCCTAACTTCTTTACGGTACGTCCTACACATATCAAAGTTTGCAACATATAAATGCTTGTAACTTTTTACTGGAGCGTCATAAAACCTTGAAATTTTGTAACAATAAAGTACTCGAGCCTCTTGTCAATTTTAGCTATCGCTCAAAGCTATGCTACCCTAGAATCCCAAATCAAACACTGATAAAACTTCAAACGCCCCTAACTCCTTTACGGTACGTCCTACACCTATCAAAGCTTGCAACATACAAATGCTTGTAACTTTTTACTGGAGCGTCATAAAATATTGAAATTTTGTAACAATGAAGTACTCGAGCCTCTTGTCAATTCAAGCTATCGCTCAAAGCTATGCTACCCTAGATTCCCAAATCAAACACTGATAAAACTTCAAACGCCCCTAACTTCTATACGGTACGTCCTTCACCTATCAAAGTTTGTAACATACAAATGCTTGTAACTTTTTACTGGAGCGTCATAAAACCTTGAAATTTTGTAACAATAAAGTACCCGAGCCTCTTGTCAATTTAAGCCATCGCTCAAAGCTATGCTACCCTAGAGTCCCAAATCAAACACTGATAAAACTTCAAATGGCCCTAACTTCTATACGGTACGTCCTACACCTATCAAAGTTTGCAACATACAAATGCTTGTAACTTTTTACTGGAGCGTCATAAAACCTTGAAATTTTGTAACAATAAAGTACCCGAGCTTCTTGTCAATTTAAGCTATCGCTCAAAGCTATGCTACCCTAAAGTCCCAAATCAAACACTGATAAAACTTCAAATGGCCCTAACTTCTATACGGTACGTCCTACACCTATCAAAGTTTGCAACATACAAATGCTTGTAACTTTTTACTGGAGCGTCATAAAACATTGAAATTTTGTAACAATAAAGATCTCGAGCCTCTTGTCAATTTAAGCTATCGCTCAAAGCTATGCTATCCTTGAGTCCCAAATCAAACACTGATAAAACTTCAAACGCCCCTAAGTTCTTTACGGTACGTCCTACACCTATCAAAGTTGGCAACATACAAATGCTTGTAACTTTTTACTGGAGCGTCATAAAACCTTGAAATTTTGTAACAATGAAGTACCCGAGCCTCTTGTCAATTTAAGCTATCGCTCAAAGCTATGCTACCCTTGAGTCCCAAATCAAACACTGATAAAACTTCAAATGGCCCTAACTTCTTTACGGTACGTCCTACACCTATCAAAGTTTGCAACATACAAATGCTTGTAACTTTTTACTGGAGCGTCATAAAACCTTGAAATTTTGTAACAATAAAGTACCCGAGCCTCTTGTCAATTTAAGCCATCGCTCAAAGCTATGCTACTCTAGAGTCACAAATCAAACACTGATAAAACTTCAAACGCCCCTAAGTTCTTTACGGTACGTCCTACACCTATCAAAGTAGGCAACATACAAATGCTTGTAACTTTTTACTGGAGCGTCATAAAACCTTGAAATTTTGTAACAATGAAGTACCCGAGCCTCTTGTCAATTTAAGCTATCGCTCAAAGCTATGCTACCCTTGAGTCCCAAATCAAACACTGATAAAACTTCAAATAGCCCTAACTTCTTTACGGTACGTCCTACACATATCAAAGTTTACAACATACAAATGCTTGTAACTTTTTACTGGAGCGTCATAAAACCTTGAAATTTTGTAACAATAAAGTACTCGAGCCTCTTGTCAATTTAAGTTATCGCTCAGAGCTATGCTACCCTTGAGTCCCAAATCAAACACTGATAAAACTTCAAATGGCCCTAACTTCTATACGGTACGTCCTACACCTATCAAAGTTTGCAACATACAAAGGCTTGTAACTTTTTACTGGAGCGTCATAAAACCTTGAAATTTTGTAACAATAAAGTACTCGAGCCTCTTGTCAATTTAAGCTGTCGCTCAAAGCTATGCTACCCTAGAGTCCCAAATCAAACACTGCTAAAACTTCAAACGCCCCTAACTTCTATACGGTACGTCCTACACCTATCAAAGTTTGCAACATTCAAATGCTTGTAACTTTTTACTGGAGAGTCATAAAACCTTGAAATTTTGTAACAATAAAGTACTCGAGCCTCTTGTCAATTTAAGCTATCGCTCAAAACTATGCTACCCTAGAGTCCCAAATCAAACACTGATAAAACTTCAAACGCCCCTAACTTCTTTACGGTACGTCCTACACCTATCAAAGTTTGCAACATACAAATGCTTGTAACTTTTTACTGGAGCGTCATAAAACCTTGAAATTTTTTAACAATAAAGTACTCGAGCCTCTTGTCAATTTAAGTGATCGCTCAAAGCTATGCTACCCTAGAGTCCCAAATCAAACACTGATAAAACTTCAAATGGCCCTAACTTCTATACGGTACATCCTACACCTATCAAAGTTTGCAACATACAAATGCTTGTAACTTTTTACTGGAGCGTCATAAAATATTGAAATTTTGTAACAATGAAGTACCCGAGCCTCTTGTCAATTTAAGCTATCGCTCAAAGCTATGCTACCCTAGAGTCCCAAATCAAACACTGATAAAACTTCAAATGGCCCTAACTTCTATACGGTACGTCCTACACCTATAAAAGTTTGCAACATACAAATGCTTGTAACTTTTTACTGGAGCGTCATAAAACCTTGAAATTTTGTAACAATAAAGTACTCGAGGCTCTTGTCAATTTAAGCTATCGCTCAAAACTATGCTACCCTAGAGTCCCAAATCTAACACTGATAAAACTTCAAACGCCCCTAACTTCTATACGGTACGTCCTACACCTATCAAAGTTCGCAACATATAAATGCTTGTAACTTTTTAATGGAGCGTCATAAAACCTTGAAATTTTGTAACAATAAAGTACTCGAGCCTCTTGTCAATTTAAGCTATCGCTCAAAACTATGCTACCCTAGAGTCCCAAATCGAACACTGATAAATCTTCAAATGGCCCTAACTTCTATACGGTACGTCCTACACCTACCAAAGTTTGCAACATACAAATGCTTGTATCTTTTTACTGGAGCGTCATAAAACCTTGAAAGTTTGTAACAATGAAGTACCCGAGCCTCTTGTCAATTTAAGCCATCGCTCAAAGCTATGCTACCCTAGAGTCCCAAATCAAACACTGATAAAACTTCAAATGGCCCTAACTTCTATACGGTACGTCCTACACCTATCAAAGTTTGCAACATACAAATGCTTGTAACTTTTTACTGGAGCGTCATTAAACCTTGAAATTTTGTAACAATGAAGTACCCGAGCCTCTTGTCAATTTAAACCATCGCTCAAAGCTATGCTACCCTAGAGTCCCAAATCAAACACTGATAAAACTTCAAACGCCCCTAACTTCTATACGGTACGTCCTACAGCTATCAAAGTTTGCAACATACAAATGCTTGTAACTTTTTACTGGAGCGTCATAAAACCTTGAAATTTTGTAACAATGAAGTACTCGAGCCTCTTGTCAATTCAAGCTATCGCTCAAAGCTATGCTACCCTAGATTCCCAAATCAAACACTGATAAAACTTCAAACGCCCCTAACTTCTATACGGTACGTCCTACACCTATCAAAGTTTGCAACATACAAATGCTTGTAACTTTTTACTGGAGCGTCATAAAACCTTGAAATTTTTTAACAATAAAGTACCCGAGCCTCTTGTCAATTTAAGCCATCGCTCAAAGCTATGCTACCCTAGAGTCCCAAATCAAACACTGATAAAACTTCAAATGGCCCTAACTTCTATACGGTACGTCCTACACCTATCAAAGTTTGCAACATACAAATGCTTGTAACTTTTTACTGGAGCGTCATAAAACCTTGAAATTTTGTAACAATAAAGTACCCGAGCTTCTTGTCAATTTAAGCTATCGCTCAAAGCTATGCTATCCTAGAGTCCCAAATCAAACACTGATAAAACTTCAAACGCCCCTAAGTTCTTTACGGTACGTCCTACACCTATCAAAGTTGGCAACATACAAATGCATGTAACTTTTTACTGGAGCGTCATAAAACCTTGAAATTTTGTAACAATGAAGTACTCGAGCCTCTTGTCAATTTAAGCTATCGCTCAAAGCTATGCTACCCTTCAGTCCCAAATCAAACACTGATAAAACTTCAAATGGCCCTAACTTCTTTACGGTACGTCCTACACATATCAAAGTTTGCAACATATAAATGCTTGTAACTTTTTACTGGAGCGTCATAAAACCTTGAAATTTTGTAACAATAAAGTACTCGAGCCTCTTGTCAATTTTAGCTATCGATCAAAGCTATGCTACCCTAGAATCCCAAATCAAACACTGATAAAACTTCAAACGCCCCTAACTTCTTTACGGTACGTCCTACACCTATCAAAGTTTGCAACATACAAATGCTTGTAACTTTTTACTGGAGCGTCATAAAACCTTGAAATTTTGTAACAATAAAGTACCCGAGCCTCTTGTCAATTTAAGCCATCGCTCAAAGCTATGCTACTCTAGAGTCACAAATCAAACACTGCTAAAACTTCAAACGCCCCTAACTTCTATACGGTACGTCCTACACCTATCAAAGTTTGCAACATTCAAATGCTTGTAACTTTTTATTGGAGAGTCATAAAACCTTGAAATTTTGTAACAATAAAGTACTCGAGCCTCTTGTCAATTTAAGCAATCGCTCAAAACTATGCTACCCTAGAGTCCCAAATCAAACACTGATAAAACTTCAAACGCCCCTAACTTCTTTACGGTACGTCCTACACCAACAAATGCTTGTAACTTTTTACTGGAGCGTCATAAAACCTTGAAATTTTGTAACAATAAAGTACTCGAGCCTCTTGTCAATTTAAGTTATCGCTCAAAGCTATGCTACCCTAGAGTCCCAAATCAAACACTGATAAAACTTCAAATGGCCCTAACTTCTATACGGTACGTCCTACACCTATCAAAGTTTGCAACATACAAATGCTTGTAACTTTTTACTGGAGCTTCATAAAATATTGAAATTTTGTAACAATGAAGCACTCGAGCCTCTTGTCAATTCAAGCTATCGCTCAAAGCTATGCTACACAAGATTCCAAATCAAACACTGATAAAACTTCAAACGCCCCTAACTTCTATACGGTACGTCCTACACCTATCAAAGTTTGTAACATACAAATGCTGGTAACTTTTTACTGGAGCGTCATAAAACCTTGAAATTTTGTAACAATAAAGTACCCGAGCCTCTTGTAAATTTAAGCCATCGCTCAAAGCTATGCTACCCTAGAGTCCCAAATCAAACACTGATAAAACTTCAAATGGCCCTAACTTCTATACGGTACGTCCTACACCTATCAAAGTTTGCAACATACAAATGCTTGTAACTTTTTACTGGAGCGTCATAAAACCTTGAAATTTTGTAACAATAAAGTACCCGAGCTTCTTGTCAATTTAAGCTATCGCTCAAAGCTATGCTACCCTAGAGTCCCAAATCAAACACTGATAAAACTTCAAATGGCCCTAACTTCTATACGGTACGTCCTACACCTATCAAAGTTTGCAACATACAAATGCTTGTAACTTTTTACTGGAGCGTCATAAAACATTGAAATTTTGTAACAATAAAGATCTCGAGCCTCTTGTCAATTTAAGCTATCGCTCAAAACTATGCTACCATTGAGTCCCAAATCAAACACTGAAAAAACTTCAAACGCCCCTAAGTTCTTTACGGTACGTCCTACACCTATCAAAGTTGGCAACATACAAATGCTTGTAACTTTTTACTGGAGCGTCATAAAACCTTGAAATTTTGTAACAATGAAGTACCCGAGCTTCTTGTCAATTTAAGCTATCGTTCAAAGCTATGCTACCCTTGAGTCCCAAATCAAACACTGATAAAACTTCAAACGCCCCTAACTTATTTACGGTACGTCCTACACCTATCAAAGTTTGCAACATACAAATGCTTGTAACTTTTTACTGGAGCGTCATAAAACCTTGAAATTTTGTAACAATAAAGTACCCGAACCTCTTGTCAATTTAAGCCATCGCTCAAAGCTATGCTACTCTAGAGTCACAAATCAAACACTGATAAAACTTCAAATGGCCCTAACTTCTATACGGTACGTCCTACACCTATCAAAGTTTGCAACATACAAATGCTTGTAACTTTTTACTGGAGCGTCATAAAACCTTGAAATTTTGTAACAATAAAGTACCCGAGCTTCTTGTCAATTTAAGCTATCGCTCAAAGCTATGCTACCCTAGAGTCCCAAATCAAACACTGATAAAACTTCAAATGGCCCTAACTTCTATACGGTACGTCGTACACCTATCAAAGTTTGCAACATACAAATGCTTGTAACTTTTTACTGGAGCGTCATAAAACATTGAAATTTTGTAACAATAAAGATCTCGAGCCTCTTGTCAATTTAAGCTATCGCTCAAAGCTATGCTACCATTGAGTCCCAAATCAAACACTGAAAAAACTTCAAACGCCCCTAAGTTCTTTACGGTACGTCCTACACCTATCAAAGTTGGCAACATACAAATGCTTGTAACTTTTTACTGGAGCGTCATAAAACCTTGAAATTTTGTAACAATGAAGTACCCGAGCCTCTTGTCAATTTAAGCTATCGTTCAAAGCTATGCTACCCTTGAGTCCCAAATCAAACACTGATAAAACTTCAAACGCCCCTAACTTATTTACGGTACGTCCTACACCTATCAAAGTTTGCAACATACAAATGCTTGTAACTTTTTACTGGAGCGTCATAAAACCTTGAAATTTTGTAACAATAAAGTACCCGAACCTCTTGTCAATTTAAGCCATCGCTCAAAGCTATGCTACTCTAGAGTCACAAATCAAACACTGCTAAAACTTCAAACGCCCCTAACTTCTATACGGTACGTCCTACACCTATCAAAGTTTGCAACATTCAAATGCTTGTAACTTTTTACTGGAGAGTCATAAAACCTTGAAATTTTGTAACAATAAAGTACTCGAGCCTCTTGTCAATTTAAGCTATCGCTCAAAACTATGCTACCCTAGAGTCCCAAATCAAACACTGATAAAACTTCAAACGCCCCTAACTTCTTTACGGTACGTCCTACACCTATCAAAGTTTGCAACATACAAATGCTTGTAACTTTTTACTGGAGCGTCATAAAACCTTGAAATTTTGTAACAATAAAGTACTCGAGCCTCTTGTCAATTTAAGTTATCGCTCAAAGCTATGCTACCCTAGAGTCCCAAATCAAACACTGATAAAACTTCAAATGGCCCTAACTTCTATACGGTACGTCCTACACCTATCAAAGTTTGCAACATACAAATGCTTGTAACTTTTTACTGGAGCGTCATAAAATATTGAAATTTTGTAACAATGAAGTACCCGAGCCTCTTGTCAATTTAAGCTATCGCTCAAAGCTATGCTACCATTGCGTCCCAAATCAAACACTGATAAAACTTCAAACGCCCCTAAGTTCTTTACGGTACGTCCTACACCTATCAAAGTTTGCAACATACAAATGCTTGTAACTTTTTACTGTAGCGTCATAAAACCTTGAAATTTTGTAACAATAAAGTACTCGAGCCTCTTGTCAATTTTAGCTATCGCTCAAAGCTATGCTACCCTAGAATCCCAAATCAAGCACTGATAAAACTTCAAACGCCCCTAACTTTTTTACGGTACGTCCTACACCTATCAAAGTTTGCAACATACAAATGCTTGTAACTTTTTACTGGAGCGTCATAAAACCTTGAAATTTTGTAACAATAAAGTACCCGAGCCTCTTGTCAATTTAAGCCATCGCTCAAAGCTATGCTACTCTAGAGTCACAAATCAAACACTGCTAAAACTTCAAACCCCCCTAACTTCTATACGGTACGTCCTACACCTATCAAAGTTTGCAACATTCAAATGCTTGTAACTTTTTACTGGAGAGTCATAAAACCTTGAAATTTTGTAACAATAAAGTACTCGAGCCTCTTGTCAATTTAAGCAATCGCTCAAAACTATGCTACCTTAGAGTCCCAAATCAAACACTGATAAAACTTCAAACGCCCCTAACTTCTTTACGGTACGTCCTACACCTATCAAAATTTGCAACATACAAATGCTTGTAACTTTTTACTGGAGCGTCATAAAACCTTGAACTTTTGTAACAATAAAGTACTCGAGCCTCTTGTCAATTTAAGTTATCGCTCAAAGCTATGCTACCCTAGAGTCCCAAATCAAACACTGATAAAACTTCAAATGGCCCTAACTTCTATACGGTACGTCCTACACCTATCAAAGTTTGCAACATACAAATGCTTGTAACTTTTTACTGGAGCTTCATAAAATATTGAAATTTTGTAACAATGAAGTACTCGAGCCTCTTGTCAATTCAAGCTATCGCTCAAAGCTATGCTACCCAAGATTCCAAATCAAACACTGATAAAACTTCAAACGCCCCTAACTTCTATACGGTACGTCCTACACCTATCAAAGTTTGCAACATACAAATGCTTGTAACTTTTTACTGGAGCGTCATAAAACCTTGAAATTTTGTAACAATAAAGTACCCGAGCCTCTTGTAAATTTAAGCCATCGCTCAAAGCTATGATACCCTAGAGTCCCAAATCAAACACTGATAAAACTTCAAATGGCCCTAACTTCTATACGGTACGTCCTACACCTATCAAAGTTTGCAACATACAAATGCTTGTAACTTTTTACTGGAGCGTCATAAAACCTTGAAATTTTGTAACAATAAAGTACCCGAGCTTCTTGTCAATTTAAGCTATCGCTCAAAGCTATGCTACCCTAGAGTCAAAAATCAAACACTGATAAAACTTCAAATGGCCCTAACTTCTATACGGTACGTCCTACACCTATCAAAGTTTGCAACATACAAATGCTTGTAACTTTTTACTGGAGCGTCATAAAACATTGAAATTTTGTAACAATAAAGATCTCGAGCCTCTTGTCAATTTAAGCTATCGCTCAAAGCTATGCTACCATTGAGTCCCAAATCAAACACTGAAAAAACTTCAAACGCCCCTAAGTTCTTTACGGTACGTCCTACACCTATCAAAGTTGGCAACATACAAATGCTTGTAACTTTTTACTGGAGCGTCATAAAACCTTGAAATTTTGTAACAATGAAGTACCCGAGCCTCTTGTCAATTTAAGCTATCGTTCAAAGCTATGCTACCCTTGAGTCCCAAATCAAACACTGATAAAAGTTCAAACGCCCCTAACTTATTTACGGTACGTCCTACACCTATCAAAGTTTGCAACATACAAATGCTTGTAACTTTTTACTGGAGCGTCATAAAACCTTGAAATTTTGTAACAATAAAGTACTCGAGCCTCTTGTCAATTTTAGCTATCGCTCAAAGCTATGCTACCCTAGAATCCCAAATCAAACACTGATAAAACTTCAAACGCCCCTAACTTTTTTACGGTACGTCCTACACCTATCAAAGTTTGCAACATACAAATGCTTGTAACTTTTTACTGGAGCGTCATAAAACCTTGAAATTTTGTAACAATAAAGTACCCGAGCCTCTTGTCAATTTAAGCCATCGCTCAAAGCTATGCTACTCTAGAGTCACAAATCAAACACTGATAAAACTTCAAATGGCCCCAACTTCTATACGGTACGTCCTACACCTATCAAAGTTTGCAACATACAAATGCTTGTAACTTTTTACTGGAGCGTCATAAAACCTTGAAATTTTGTAACAATGAAGTACCCGAGCCTCTTGTCAATTTAAGCTATCGCTCAAAGCTATGCTATCCTTGAGTCTCAAATCAAACACTGATAAAACTTCAAATGGCCCTAACTTCTTTACGGTACGTCCTACACATATCAAAGTTTGCAACATATAAATGCTTGTAACTTTTTACTGGAGCGTCATAAAACCTTGAAATTTTGTAACAATAAAGTACTCGAGCCTCTTGTCAATTTTAGCTATCGCTCAAAGCTATGCTACCCTAGAATCCCAAATCAAACACTGATAAAACTTCAAACGCCCCTAACTTCTTTACGGTACGTCCTACACCTATCAAAGTTTGCAACATACAAATGCTTGTAACTTTTTACTGGAGCGTCATAAAACCTTGAAATTTTGTAACAATAAAGTACCCGAACCTCTTGTCAATTTAAGCCATCGCTCAAAGCTATGCTACTCTAGAGTCACAAATCAAACACTGCTAAAACTTCAAACGCCCCTAACTTCTATACGGTACGTCCTACACCTATCAAAGTTTGCAACATTCAAATGCTTGTAACTTTTTACTGGAGAGTCATAAAACCTTGAAATTTTGTAACAATAAAGTACTCGAGCCGCTTGTCAATTTAAGCTATCGCTCAAAGCTATGCTACCCTAGAGTCCCAAATCAAACACTGATAAAACTTCAAACGCCCCTAACTTCTTTACGGTACGTCCTACACCTATCAAAGTTTGCAACATACAAATGCTTGTAACTTTTTACTGGAGCGTCATAAAACCTTGAAATTTGGTAACAATAAAGTACTCGAGCCTCTTGTCAATTTTAGCTATCGCTCAAAGCTATGCTACCCTAGAATCCCAAATCAAACACTGATAAAACTTCAAACGCCCTAACTTCTATACGGTACGTCCTACACCTATCAAAGTTTGCAACATACAAATGCTTGTAACTTTTTACTGGAGCGTCATAAAACATTGAAATTTTGTAACAATAAAGATCTCGAGCCTCTTGTCAATTTAAGCTATCGCTCAAAGCTATGCTACCATTGAGTCCCAAATCAAACACTGAAAAAACTTCAAACGCCCCTAAGTTCTTTACGGTACGTCCTACACCTATCAAAGTTGGCAACATACAAATGCTTGTAACTTTTTACTGGAGCGTCATAAAACTTTGAAATTTTGTAACAATGAAGTACCCGAGCCTCTTGTCAATTTAAGCTATCGTTCAAAGCTATGCTACCCTTGAGTCCCAAATCAAACACTGATAAAACTTCAAACGCCCCTAACTTATTTACGGTACGTCCTACACCTATCAAAGTTTGCAACATACAAATGCTTGTAACTTTTTACTGGAGCGTCATAAAACCTTGAAATTTTGTAACAATAAAGTACTCGAGCCTCTTGTCAATTTTAGCTATCGCTCAAAGCTATGCTACCCTAGAATCCCAAATCAAACACTGATAAAACTTCAAACGCCCCTAACTTTTTTACGGTACGTCCTACACCTATCAAAGTTTGCAACATACAAATGCTTGTAACTTTTTACTGGAGCGTCATAAAACCTTGAAATTTTGTAACAATAAAGTACCCGAGCCTCTTGTCAATTTAAGCCATCGCTCAAAGCTATGCTACTCTAGAGTCACAAATCAAACACTGATAAAACTTCAAATGGCCCTAACTTCTATACGGTACGTCCTACACCTATCAAAGTTTGCAACATACAAATGCTTGTAACTTTTTACTGGAGCGTCATAAAACCTTGAAATTTTGTAACAATGAAGTACCCGAGCCTCTTGTCAATTTAAGCTATCGCTCAAAGCTATGCTATCCTTGAGTCTCAAATCAAACACTGATAAAACTTCAAATGGCCCTAACTTCTTTACGGTACGTCCTACACATATCAAAGTTTGCAACATATAAATGCTTGTAACTTTTTACTGGAGCGTCATAAAACCTTGAAATTTTGTAACAATAAAGTACTCGAGCCTCTTGTCAATTTTAGCTATCGCTCAAAGCTATGCTACCCTAGAATCCCAAATCAAACACTGATAAAACTTCAAACGCCCCTAACTTCTTTACGGTACGTCCTACACCTATCAAAGTTTGCAACATACAAATGCTTGTAACTTTTTACTGGAGCGTCATAAAACCTTGAAATTTTGTAACAATAAAGTACCCGAACCTCTTGTCAATTTAAGCCATCGCTCAAAGCTATGCTACTCTAGAGTCACAAATCAAACACTGCTAAAACTTCAAACGCCCCTAACTTCTATACGGTACGTCCTACACCTATCAAAGTTTGCAACATTCAAATGCTTGTAACTTTTTACTGGAGCGTCATAAAACCTTGAAATTTTGTAACAATGAAGTACCCGAGCCTCTTGTCAATTTAAGCTATCGCTCAAAGCTATGCTACTCTAGAGTCACAAATCAAACACTGATAAAACTTCAAATGGCCCTAACTTCTATACGGTACGTCCTACACCTATCAAAGTTTGCAACATTCAAATGCTTGTAACTTTTTACTGGAGAGTCATAAAACCTTGAAATTTTGTAACAATAAAGTACTCGAGCCTCTAGTCAATTTAAGCTATCGCTCAAAACTATGCTACCCTAGAGTCCCAAATCAAACACTGATAGAACTTCAAACGCCCCTAACTTCTTTACGGTACGTCCTACACCTATCAAAGTTTGCAACATACAAATGCTTGTAACTTTTTACTGGAGTGTCATAAAACCTTGAAATTTTGTAACAATAAAGTACTCGAGCCTCTTGTCAATTTAAGTTATCGCTCAAAGCTATGCTACCCTAGAGTCCCAAATCAAACACTGATAAAACTTCAAATGGCCCTAACTTCTATACGGTACGTCCTACACCTATCAAAGTTTGCAACATACAAATGCTTGTAACTTTTTACTGGAGCGTCATAAAATATTGAAATTTTGTAACAATGAAGTACCCGAGCCTCTTGTCAATTTAAGCTATCGCTCAAAGCTATGCTACCATTGCGTCCCAAATCAAACACTGATAAAACTTCAAACGCCCCTAAGTTCTTTACGGTACGTCCTACACCTATCAAAGTTTGCAACATACAAATGCTTGTAACTTTTTACTGGAGCGTCATAAAACCTTGAAATTTTGTAACAATAAAGTACTCGAGCCTCTTGTCAATTTTAGCTATCGCTCAAAGCTATGCTACCCTAGAATCCCAAATCAAACACTGATAAAACTTCAAACGCCCCTAACTTTTTTACGGTACGTCCTACACCTATCAAAGTTTGCAACATACAAATGCTTGTAACTTTTTACTGGAGCGTCATAAAACCTTGAAATTTTGTAACAATAAAGTACCCGAGCCTCTTGTCAATTTAAGCCATCGCTCAAAGCTATGCTACTCTAGAGTCACAAATCAAACACTGATAAAACTTCAAATGGCCCTAACTTCTATACGGTACGTCCTACACCTATCAAAGTTTGCAACATACAAATGCTTGTAACTTTTTACTGGAGCGTCATAAAACCTTGAAATTTTGTAACAATGAAGTACCCGAGCCTCTTGTCAATTTAAGCTATCGCTCAAAGCTATGCTATCCTTGAGTCTCAAATCAAACACTGATAAAACTTCAAATGGCCCTAACTTCTTTACGGTACGTCCTACACCTATCAAAGTTTGCAACATACAAATGCTTGTAACTTTTTACTGGAGCGTCATAAAACCTTGAAATTTTGTAACAATAAAGTACCCGAACCTCTTGTCAATTTAAGCCATCGCTCAAAGCTATGCTACTCTAGAGTCACAAATCAAACACTGCTAAAACTTCAAACGCCCCTAACTTCTATACGGTACGTCCTACACCTATCAAAGTTTGCAACACTCAAATGCTTGTAACTTTTTACTGGAGCGTCATAAAACCTTGAAATTTTGTAACAATGAAGTACCCGAGCCTCTTGTCAATTTAAGCTATCGCTCAAAGCTATGCTACTCTAGAGTAACAAATCAAACACTGATAAAACTTCAAATGGCCCTAACTTCTATACGGTACGTCCTACACCTATCAAAGTTTGCAACATTCAAATGCTTGTAACTTTTTACTGGAGAGTCATAAAACCTTGAAATTTTGTAACAATAAAGTACTCGAGCCTCTTGTCAATTTAAGCTATCGCTCAAAACTATGCTACCCTAGAGTCCCAAATCAAACACTGATAAAACTTCAAACGCCCCTAACTTCTTTACGGTACGTCCTACACCTATCAAAGTTTGCAACATACAAATGCTTGTAACTTTTTACTGGAGTGTCATAAAACCTTGAAATTTTGTAACAATAAAGTACTCGAGCCTCTTGTCAATTTAAGTTATCGCTCAAAGCTATGCTACCCTAGAGTCCCAAATCAAACACTGATAAAACTTCAAATGGCCCTAACTTCTATACGGTACGTCCTACACCTATCAAAGTTTGCAACATACAAATGCTTGTAACTTTTTACTGGAGCGTCATAAAATATTGAAATTTTGTAACAATGAAGTACCCGAGCCTCTTGTCAATTTAAGCTATCGCTCAAAGCTATGCTACCATTGCGTCCCAAATCAAACACTGATAAAACTTCAAACGCCCCTAAGTTCTTTACGGTACGTCCTACACCTATCAAAGTTTGCAACATACAAATGCTTGTAACTTTTTACTGGAGCGTCATAAAACCTTGAAATTTTGTAACAATAAAGTACTCGAGCCTCTTGTCAATTTTAGCTATCGCTCAAAGCTATGCTACCCTAGAATCCCAAATCAAACACTGATAAAACTTCAAACGCCCCTAACTTTTTTACGGTACGTCCTACACCTATCAAAGTTTGCAACATACAAATGCTTGTAACTTTTTACTGGAGCGTCATAAAACCTTGAAATTTTGTAACAATAAAGTACCCGAGCCTCTTGTCAATTTAAGCCATCGCTCAAAGCTATGCTACTCTAGAGTCACAAATCAAACACTGCTAAAACTTCAAACGCCCCTAAGTTCTATACGGTACGTCCTACACCTATCAAAGTTTGCAACATTCAAATGCTTGTAACTTTTTACTGGAGAGTCATAAAACCTTGAAATTTTGTAACAATAAAGTACTCGAGCCTCTTGTCAATTTAAGCAATCGCTCAAAACTATGCTACCTTAGAGTCCCAAATCAAACACTGATAAAACTTCAAACGCCCCTAACTTCTTTACGGTACGTCCTACACCTATCAAAATTTGCAACATACAAATGCTTGTAACTTTTTACTGGAGCGTCATAAAACCTTGAAATTTTGTAACAATAAAGTACTCGAGCCTCTTGTCAATTTAAGTTATCGCTCAAAGCTATGCTACCCTAGAGTCCCAAATCAAACACTGATAAAACTTCAAATGGCCCTAACTTCTATACGGTACGTCCTACACCTATCAAAGTTTGCAACATACAAATGCTTGTAACTTTTTACTGGAGCTTCATAAAATATTGAAATTTTGTAACAATGAAGTACCCGAGCCTCTTGTCAATTTAAGCTATCGTTCAAAGCTATGCTACCCTTGAGTCCCAAATCAAACACTGATAAAACTTCAAACGCCCCTAACTTATTTACGGTACGTCCTACACCTATCAAAGTTTGCAACATACAAATGCTTGTAACTTTTTACTGGAGCGTCATAAAACCTTGAAATTTTGTAACAATAAAGTACTCGAGCCTCTTGTCAATTTTAGCTATCGCTCAAAGCTATGCTACCCTAGAATCCCAAATCAAACACTGATAAAACTTCAAACGCCCCTAACTTCTTTACGGTACGTCCTACACCTATCAAAGTTTGCAACATACAAATGCTTGTATCTTTTTACTGGAGCGTCCTAAAACCTTGAAATTTTGTAACAATAAAGTACCCGAGCTTCTTGTCAATTTAAGCCATCGCTCAAAGCTATGCTACTCTAGAGTCACAAATCAAACACTGATAAAACTTCAAATGGCCCTAACTTCTATACGGTACGTCCTACACCTATCAAAGTTTGCAACATACAAATGCTTGTAACTTTTTACTGGCGCGTCATAAAACCTTGAAATTTTGTAACAATGAAGTACCCGAGCCTCTTGTCAATTTAAGCTATCGCTCAAAGCTATGCTATCCTTGAGTCTCAAATCAAACACTGATAAAACTTCAAATGGCCCTAACTTCTTTACGGTACGTCCTACACATATCAAAGTTTGCAACATATAAATGCTTGTAACTTTTTACTGGAGCGTCATAAAACCTTGAAATTTTGTAACAATAAAGTACTCGAGCCTCTTGTCAATTTTAGCTATCGCTCAAAGCTATGCTACCCTAGAATCCCAAATCAAACACTGATAAAACTTCAAACGCCCCTAACTTCTTTAGGGTACGTCCTACACCTATCAAAGTTTGCAACATACAAATGCTTGTAACTTTTTACTGGAGCGTCATAAAACCTTGAAATTTTGTAACAATAAAGTACCCGAACCTCTTGTCAATTTAAGCCATCGCTCAAAGCTATGCTACTCTAGAGTCACAAATCAAACACTGCTAAAACTTCAAACGCCCCTAACTTCTATACGGTACGTCCTACACCTATGAAAGTTTGCAACATTCAAATGCTTGTAACTTTTTACTGGAGAGTCATAAAACCTTCAAATTTTGTAACAATAAAGTACTCGAGCCTCTTGTCAATTTAAGCTATCGCTCAAAACTATGCTACCCTAGAGTCCCAAATCAAACACTGATAAAACTTCAAACGCCCCTAACTTCTTTACGGTACGTCCTACACCTATCAAAGTTTGCAACATACAAATGCTTGTAACTTTTTACTGGAGCGTCATAAAACCTTGAAATTTGGTAACAATAAAGTACTCGAGCCTCTTGTCAATTTTAGCTATCGCTCAAAGCTATGCTACCCTAGAATCCCAAATCAAACACTGATAAAACTTCAAACGCCCCTAAGTTCTATACGGTACGTCCTACACCTATCAAAGTTTGCAACATACAAATGCTTGTAACTTTTTACTGGAGCGTCATAAAACATTGAAATTTTGTAACAATAAAGATCTCGAGCCTCTTGTCAATTTAAGCTATCGCTCAAAGCTATGCTACCATTGAGTCCCAAATCAAACACTGAAAAAACTTCAAACGCCCCTAAGTTCTTTACGGTACGTCCTACACCTATCAAAGTTGGCAACATACAAATGCTTGTAACTTTTTACTGGAGCGTCATAAAACCTTGAAATTTTGTAACAATGAAGTACCCGAGCCTCTTGTCAATTTAAGCTATCGTTCAAAGCTATGCTACCCTTGAGTCCCAAATCAAACACTGATAAAACTTCAAACGCCCCTAACTTATTTACGGTACGTCCTACACCTATCAAAGTTTGCAACATACAAATGCTTGTAACTTTTTACTGGAGCGTCATAAAACCTTGAAATTTTATAACAATAAAGTACTCGAGCCTCTTGTCAATTTTAGCTATCGCTCAAAGCTATGCTACCCTAGAATCCCAAATCAAACACTGATAAAACTTCAAACGCCCCTAACTTCTTTACGGTACGTCCTACACCTATCAAAGTTTGCAACATACAAATGCTTGTAACTTTTTACTGGAGCGTCATAAAACCTTGAAATTTTGTAACAATAAAGTACCCGAACCTCTTGTCAATTTAAGCCATCGCTCAAAGCTATGCTACTCTAGAGTCACAAATCAAACACTGCTAAAACTTCAAACGCCCCTAACTTCTATACGGTACGTCCTACACCTATCAAAGTTTGCAACATTCAAATGCTTGTAACTTTTTACTGGAGAGTCATAAAACCTTGAAATTTTGTAACAATAAAGTACTCGAGCCTCTTGTCAATTTAAGCTATCGCTCAAAACTATGCTACCCTAGAGTCCCAAATCAAACACTGATAAAACTTCAAACGCCCCTAACTTCTTTACGGTACGTCCTACACCTATCAAAGTTTGCAACATACAAATGCTTGTAACTTTTTACTGGAGCGTGATAAAACCTTGAAATTGGTAACAATAAAGTACTCGAGCCTCTTGTCAATTTTAGCTATCGCTCAAAGCTATGCTACCCTAGAATCCCAAATCAAACACTGATAAAACTTCAAACGCCCCTAACTTCTTTACGGTACGTCCTACACCTATCAAAGTTTGCAACATACAAATGCTTGTAACTTTTTACTGGAGCGTCATAAAATATTGAAATTTTGTAACAATGAAGAACCCGAGCCTCTTGTCAATTTAAGCTATCGCTCAAAGCTATGCTACAATTGAGTCCCAAATCAAACACTGATAAAACTTCAAACGCCCCTAAGTTCTTTACGGTACGTCCTACACCTATCAAAGTTTGCAACATACAAATGCTTGTAACTTTTTACTGGAGTGTCATAAAAGCTTGAAATTTTGTAACAATAAAGTACTCGACCCTCTTGTCAATTTTAGCTATCGCTCAAAGCTATGCTACCCTAGAATCCCAAATCAAACACTGATAAAACTTCAAACGCCCCTAACTTCTTTACGGTACGTCCTACACCTATCAAAGTTTGCAACATACAAATGCTTGTAACTTTTTACTGGAGCGTCATAAAACCTTGAAATTTTGTAACAATAAAGTACCCGAGCCTCTTGTCAATTTAAGCCATCGCTCAAAGCTATGCTACTCTAGAGTCACAAATCAAACACTGATAAAACTTCAAATGGCCCTAACTTCTATACGGTACGTCCTACACCTATCAAAGTTTGCAACATACAAATGCTTGTAACTTTTTACTGGAGCGTCATTAAACCTTGAAATTTTGTAACAATGAAGTACCCGAGCCTCTTGTCAATTTAAGCTATCGCTCAAAGCTATGCTACCCTTGAGTCTCAAATCAAACACTGATAAAACTTCAAATGGCCCTAACTTCTTTACGGTACGTCCTACACATATCAAAGTTTGCAACATATAAATGCTTGTAACTTTTTACTAGAGCGTCATAAAACCTTGAAATTTTGTAACAATAAAGTACTCGAGCCTCTTGTCAATTTTAGCTATCGCTCAAAGCTATGCTACCCTAGAATCCCAAATCAAACACTGATAAAACTTCAAACGCCCCTAACTTCTTTACGGTACGTGCTACACCTATCAAAGTTTGCAACATACAAATGCTTGTAACTTTTTACTGGAGCGTCATAAAACCTTGAAATTTTGTAACAATGAAGTACCCGAGCCTCTTGTCAATTTAAGCTATCGCTCAAAGCTATGCTACCCTTGAGTCTCAAATCAAACACTGATAAAACTTCAAATGGCCCTAACTTCTTTACGGTACGTCCTACACATATCAAAGTTTGCAACATATAAATGCTTCTAACTTTTTACTGGAGCGTCATAAAACCTTGAAATTTTGTAACAATAAAGTACTCGAGCCTCTTGTCAATTTTAGCTATCGCTCAAAGCTATGCTACCCTAGAATCCCAAATCAAACACTGATAAAACTTCAAACGCCCCTAACTTCTTTACGGTACGTCCTACACCTATCAAAGTTTGCAACATACAAATGCTTGTAACTTTTTACTGGAGCGTCATAAAACCTTGAAATTTTGTAACAATAAAGTACCCGAGCCTCTTGTCAATTTAAGCCATCGCTCAAAGCTATGCTACTGTAGAGTCGCAAATCAAACACTGATAAATCTTCAAATGGCCCTAACTTCTTTACGGTACGTCCTACACCTATCAAAGTTTGCAACATTCAAATGCTTGTAACTTTTTACTGGAGAGTCATAAAACCTTGAAATTTTGTAACAATAAAGTACTCGAGCCTCTTGTCAATTTAAGCTATCGCTCAAAACTATGCTACCCTAGAGTCCCAAATCAAACACTGATAAAACTTCAAACGCCCCTAACTTCTTTACGGTACGTCCTACACCTATCAAAGTTTGCAACATACAAATGCTTGTAACTTTTTACTGGAGCGTCATAAAACCTTGAAATTTGGTAACAATAAAGTACTCGAGCCTCTTGTCAATTTTAGCTATCGCTCAAAGCTATGCTACCCTAGAATCCCAAATCAAACACTGATAAAACTTCAAACGCCCCTAACTTCTTTATGGTACGTCCTACACCTATCAAAGTTTGCAACATACAAATGCTTGTAACTTTTTACTGGAGCGTCATAAAATATTGAAATTTTGTAACAATGAACAACCCGAGCCTCTTGTCAATTTAAGCTATCGCTCAAAGCTATGCTACAATTGAGTCCCAAATCAAACACTGATAAAACTTCAAACGCCCCTAAGTTCTTTACGGTACGTCCTACACCTATCAAAGTTTGCAACATACAAATGCTTGTAACTTTTTACTGGAGTGTCATAAAACCTTGAAATTTTGTAACAATAAAGTACTCGAGCCTCTTGTCAATTTTAGCTATCGCTCAAAGCTATGCTACCCTAGAATCCCAAATCAAACACTGATAAAACTTCAAACGCCCCTAACTTCTTTACGGTACGTCCTACACCTATCAAAGTTTGCAACATACAAATGCTTGTAACTTTTTACTGGAGCGTCATAAAACCTTGAAATTTTGTAACAATAAAGTACCCGAGCCTCTTGTCAATTTAAGCCATCGCTCAAAGCTATGCTACTCTAGAGTCACAAATCAAACACTGATAAAACTTCAAATGGCCCTAACTTCTATACGGTACGTCCTACACCTATCAAAGTTTGCAACATACAAATGCTTGTAACTTTTTACTGGAGCGTCATAAAACCTTGAAATTTTGTAACAATGAAGTACCCGAGCCTCTTGTCAATTTAAGCTATCGCTCAAAGCTATGCTATCCATGAGTCTCAAATCAAACACTGATAAAACTTCAAATGGCCCTAACTTCTATACGGTACGTCCTACACATATCAAAGTTTGCAACATATAAATGCTTGTAACTTTTTACTGGAGCGTCATAAAACCTTGAAATTTTGTAACAATAAAGTACTCGAGCCTCTTGTCAATTTTAGCTATCGCTCAAAGCTATGCTACCCTAGAATCCCAAATCAAACACTGATAAAACTTCAAACGCCCCTAACTTCTTTACGGTACGTCCTACACCTATCAAAGTTTGCAACATACAAATGCTTGTAACTTTTTACTGGAGCGTCATAAAACCTTGAAATTTTGTAACAGTAAAGTACCCGAACCTCTTGTCAATTTAAGCCATCGCTCAAAGCTATGCTACTCTAGAGTCACAAATCAAACACTGCTAAAACTTCAAACGCCCCTAACTTCTATACGGTACGTCCTACACCTATCAAAGTTTGCAACATTCAAATGCTTGTAACTTTTTACTGGAGAGTCATAAAACCTTGAAATTTTGTAACAATAAAGTACTCGAGCCTCTTGTCAATTTAAGCTATCGCTCAAAACTATGCTACCCTAGAGTCCCAAATCAAACATTGATAAAACTTCAAACGCCCCTAACTTCTGTACGGTACGTCCTACACCTATCAAAGTTTGCAACATACAAATGCTTGTAACTTTTTACTGGAGCGTCATAAAACCTTGAAATTTGGTAACAATAAAGTACTCGAGCCTCTTGTCAATTTTAGCTATCGCTCAAAGCTATGCTACCCTACAATCCCAAATCAAACACTGATAAAACTTCAAACGCCCCTAACTTCTTTACGGTACGTCCTACACCTATCAAAGTTTGCAACATACAAATGCTTGTAACTTTTTACTGGAGCGTCATAAAATATTGAAATTTTGTAACAATGAAGAACCCGAGCCTCTTGTCAATTTAAGCTATCGCTCAAAGCTATGCTACAATTGAGTCCCAAATCAAACACTGATAAAACTTCAAACGCCCCTAAGTTCTTTACGGTACGTCCTACACTTATCAAAGTTTGCAACATACAAATGCTTGTAACTTTTTACTGGAGTGTCATAAAACCTTGAAATTTTGTAACAATAAAGTACTCGAGCCTCTTGTCAATTTTAGCTATCGCTCAAAGCTATGCTACCCTAGAATCCCAAATCAAACACTGATAAAACTTCAAACGCCCCTAACTTCTTTACGGTACGTCCTACACCTATCAAAGTTTGCAACATACAAATGCTTGTAACTTTTTACTGGAGCGTCATAAAACCTTGAAATTTTGTAACAATAAAGTACCCGAGCCTCTTGTCAATTTAAGCCATCGCTCAAAGCTATGCTACTCTAGAGTCACAAATCAAACACTGATAAAACTTCAAATGGCCCTAACTTCTATACGGTACGTCCTACACCTATCAAAGTTTGCAACATACAAATGCTTGTAACTTTTTACTGGAGCGTCATTAAACCTTGAAATTTTGTAACAATGAAGTACCCGAGCCTCTTGTCAATTTAAGCTATCGCTCAAAGCTATGCTACCCTTGAGTCTCAAATCAAACACTGATAAAACTTCAAATGGCCCTAACTTCTTTACGGTACGTCCTACACATATCAAAGTTTGCAACATATAAATGCTTGTAACTTTTTACTAGAGCGTCATAAAACCTTGAAATTTTGCAACAATAAAGTACTCGAGCCTCTTGTCAATTTTAGCTATCGCTCAAAGCTATGCTACCCTAGAATCCCAAATCAAACACTGATAAAACTTCAAACGCCCCTAACTTCTTTACGGTAAGTCCTACACCTATCAAAGTTTGCAACATACAAATGCTTGTAACTTTTTACTGGAGCGTCATAAAACCTTGAAATTTTGTAACAATGAAGTACCCGAGCCTCTTGTCAATTTAAGCTATCGCTCAAAGCTATGCTACCCTTGAGTCTCAAATCAAACACTGATAAAACTTCAAATGGCCCTAACATCTTTACGGTACGTCCTACACATATCAAAGTTTGCAACATATAAATGCTTCTAACTTTTTACTGGAGCGTCATAAAACCTTGAAATTTTGTAACAATAAAGTACTCGAGCCTCTTGTCAATTTTAGCTATCGCTCAAAGCTATGCTACCCTAGAATCCCAAATCAAACACTGATAAAACTTCAAACGCCCCTAACTTCTTTACGGTACGTCCTACACCTATCAAAGTTTGCAACATACAAATGCTTGTAACTTTTTACTGGAGCGTCATAAAACCTTGAAATTTTGTAACAATAAAGTACCCGAGCCTCTTGTCAATTTAAGCCATCGCTCAAAGCTATGCTACTGTAGAGTCGCAAATCAAACACTGATAAATCTTCAAATGGCCCTAACTTCTTTACGGTACGTCCTACACCTATCAAAGTTTGCAACATACAAATGCTTGTAACTTTTTACTGGAGCGTCATAAAACCTTGAAATTTTGTAACAATAAAGTACCCGAGCCTCTTGTCAATTTAAGCCATCGCTCAAAGCTATGCTACTCTAGAGTCACAAATCAAACACTGATAAAACTTCAAATGGCCCTAACTTCTATACGGTACGTCCTACACCTATCAAAGTTTGCAACATACAAATGCTTGTAACTTTTTACTGGAGCGTCATAAAACCTTGAAATTTTGTAACAATGAAGTACCCGAGCCTCTTGTCAATTTAAGCTATCGCTCAAAGCTATGCTATCCTTGAGTCTCAAATCAAACACTGATAAAACTTCAAATGGCCCTAACTTCTTTACGGTACGTCCTACACATATCAAAGTTTGCAACATATAAATGCTTGTAACTTTTTACTGGAGCGTCATAAAACCTTGAAATTTTGTAACAATAAAGTACTCGAGCCTCTTGTCAATTTTAGCTATCGCTCAAAGCTATGCTACCCTAGAATCCCAAATCAAACACTGATAAAACTTCAAACGCCCCTAACTTCTATACGGTACGTCCTACACCTATCAAAGTTTGCAACATACAAATGCTTGTAACTTTTTACTGGAGCGTCATAAAACCTTGAAATTTTGTAACAATAAAGTACTCGAGCCTCTTGTCAATTTTAGCTATCGCTCAAAGCTATGCTACCCTAGAATCCCAAATCAAACACTGATAAAACTTCAAACGCCCCTAACTTCTTTACGGTACGTCCTACACCTATCAAAGTTTGCAACATTCAAATGCTTGTAACTTTTTACTGGAGAGTCATAAAACCTTGAAATTTTGTAACAATAAAGTACTCGAGCCTCTTGTCAATTTAAGCTATCGCTCAAAACTATGCTACCCTAGAGTCCCAAATCAAACACTGATAAAACTTCAAACGCCCCTAACTTCTTTACGGTACGTCCTACACCTATCAAAGTTTGCAACATACAAATGCTTGTAACTTTTTACTGGAGCGTCATAAAACCTTGAAATTTGGTAACAATAAAGTACTCGAGCCTCTTGTCAATTTTAGCTATCGCTCAAAGCTATGCTACCCTAGAATCCCAAATCAAACACTGATAAAACTTCAAATGGCCCTAACTTCTTTACGGTACGTCCTACACCTATCAAAGTTTGCAACATACAAATGCTTGTAACTTTTTACTGGAGCGTCATAAAATATTGAAATTTTGTAACAATGAACAACCCGAGCCTCTTGTCAATTTAAGCTATCGCTCAAAGCTATGCTACAATTGAGTCCCAAATCAAACACTGATAAAACTTAAACGCCCCTAAGTTCTTTACGGTACGTCCTACACCTATCAAAGTTTGCAACATACAAATGCTTGTAACTTTTTACTGGAGTGTCATAAAACCTTGAAATTTTGTAACAATAAAGTACTCGAGCCTCTTGTCAATTTTAGCTATCGCTCAAAGCTATGCTACCCTAGAATCCCAAATCAAACACTGATAAAACTTCAAACGCCCCTAACTTCTTTACGGTACGTCCTACACCTATCAAAGTTTGCAACATACAAATGCTTGTAACTTTTTACTGGAGCGTCATAAAACCTTGAAATTTTGTAACAATAAAGTACCCGAGCCTCTTGTCAATTTAAGCCATCGCTCAAAGCTATGCTACTCTAGAGTCACAAATCAAACACTGATAAAACTTCAAATGGCCCTAACTTCTATACGGTACGTCCTACACCTATCAAAGTTTGCAACATACAAATGCTTGTAACTTTTTACTGGAGCGTCATAAAACCTTGAAATTTTGTAACAATGAAGTACCCGAGCCTCTTGTCAATTTAAGCTATCGCTCAAAGCTATGCTATCCATGAGTCTCAAATCAAACACTGATAAAACTTCAAATGGCCCTAACTTCTTTACGGTACGTCCTACACATATCAAAGTTTGCAACATATAAATGCTTGTAACTTTTTACTGGAGCGTCATAAAACCTTGAAATTTTGTAACAATAAAGTACTCGAGCCTCTTGTCAATTTTAGCTATCGCTCAAAGCTATGCTACCCTAGAATCCCAAATCAAACACTGATAAAACTTCAAACGCCCCTAACTTCTTTACGGTACGTCCTACACCTATCAAAGTTTGCAACATACAAATGCTTGTAACTTTTTACTGGAGCGTCATAAAACCTTGAAATTTTGTAACAATAAAGTACCCGAACCTCTTGTCAATTTAAGCCATCGCTCAAAGCTATGCTACTCTAGAGTCACAAATCAAACACTGCTAAAACTTCAAACGCCCCTAACTTCTATACGGTACGTCCTACACCTATCAAAGTTTGCAACATTCAAATGCTTGTAACTTTTTACTGGAGAGTCATAAAACCTTGAAATTTTGTAACAATAAAGTACTCGAGCCTCTTGTCAATTTAAGCTATCGCTCAAAACTATGCTACCCTAGAGTCCCAAATCAAACATTAATAAAACTTCAAACGCCCCTAACTTCTTTACGGTACGTCCTACACCTATCAAAGTTTGCAACATACAAATGCTTGTAACTTTTTACTGGAGCGTCATAAAACCTTGAAATTTGGTAACAATAAAGTACTCGAGCCTCTTGTCAATTTTAGCTATCGCTCAAAGCTATGCTACCCTACAATCCCAAATCAAACACTGATAAAACTTCAAACGCCCCTAACTTCTTTACGGTACGTCCTACACCTATCAAAGTTTGCAACATACAAATGCTTGTAACTTTTTACTGGAGCGTCATAAAATATTGAAATTTTGTAACAATGAAGAACCCGAGCCTCTTGTTAATTTAAGCTATCGCTCAAAGCTATGCTACAATTGAGTCCCAAATCAAACACTGATAAAACTTCAAACGCCCCTAAGTTCTTTACGGTACGTCCTACACTTATCAAAGTTTGCAACATACAAATGCTTGTAACTTTTTACTGGAGTGTCATAAAACCTTGAAATTTTGTAACAATAAAGTACTCGAGCCTCTTGTCAATTTTAGCTATCGCTCAAAGCTATGCTACCCTAGAATCCCAAATCAAACACTGATAAAACTTCAAACGCCCCTAACTTCTTTACGGTACGTCCTACACCTATCAAAGTTTGCAACATACAAATGCTTGTAACTTTTTACTGGAGTGTCATAAAACCTTGAAATTTTGTAACAATAAAGTACCCGAGCCTCTTGTCAATTTAAGCCATCGCTCAAAGCTATGCTACTCTAGAGTCACAAATCAAACACTGATAAAACTTCAAATGGCCCTAACTTCTTTACGGTACGTCCTACACCTATCAAAGTTTGCAACATACAAATGCTTGTAACTTTTTACTGGAGCGTCATTAAACCTTGAAATTTTGTAACAATGAAGTACCCGAGCCACTTGTCAATTTAAGCTATCGCTCAAAGCTATGCTACCCTTGAGTCTCAAATCAAACACTGATAAAACTTCAAATGGCCCTAACTTCTTTACGGTACGTCCTACACATATCAAAGTTTGCAACATATAAATGCTTCTAACTTTTTACTGGAGCGTCATAAAACCTTGAAATTTTGTAACAATAAAGTACTCGAGCCTCTTGTCAATTTTAGCTATCGCTCAAAGCTATGCTACCCTAGAATCCCAAATCAAACACTGATAAAACTTCAAACGCCCCTAACTTCTTTACGGTACGTCCTACACCTATCAAAGTTTGCAACATACAAATGCTTGTAACTTTTTACTGGAGCGTCATAAAACCTTGAAATTTTGTAACAATAAAGTACCCGAGCCTCTTGTCAATTTAAGCCATCGCTCAAAGCTATGCTACTCTAGAGTCACAAATCAAACACTGATAAAACTTCAAATGGCCCTAACTTCTATACGGTACGTCCTACACATATCAAAGTTTGCAACATATAAATGCTTGTAACTTTTTACTAGAGCGTCATAAAACCTTGAAATTTTGCAACAATAAAGTACTCGAGCCTCTTGTCAATTTTAGCTATCGCTCAAAGCTATGCTACCCTAGAATCCCAAATCAAACACTGATAAAACTTCAAACGCCCCTAACTTCTTTACGGTAAGTCCTACACCTATCAAAGTTTGCAACATACAAATGCTTGTAACTTTTTACTGGAGCGTCATAAAACCTTGAAATTTTGTAACAATGAAGTACCCGAGCCTCTTGTCAATTTAAGCTATCGCTCAAAGCTATGCTACCCTTGAGTCTCAAATCAAACACTGATAAAACTTCAAATGGCCCTAACATCTTTACGGTACGTCCTACACATATCAAAGTTTGCAACATATAAATGCTTCTAACTTTTTACTGGAGCGTCATAAAACCTTGAAATTTTGTAACAATAAAGTACTCGAGCCTCTTGTCAATTTTAGCTATCGCTCAAAGCTATGCTACCCTAGAATCCCAAATCAAACACTGATAAAACTTCAAACGCCCCTAACTTCTTTACGGTACGTCCTACACCTATCAAAGTTTGCAACATACAAATGCTTGTAACTTTTTACTGGAGCGTCATAAAACCTTGAAATTTTGTAACAATAAAGTACCCGAGCCTCTTGTCAATTTAAGCCATCGCTCAAAGCTATGCTACTGTAGAGTCGCAAATCAAACACTGATAAATCTTCAAATGGCCCTAACTTCTTTACGGTACGTCCTACACCTATCAAAGTTTGCAACATACAAATGCTTGTAACTTTTTACTGGAGCGTCATAAAACCTTGAAATTTTGTAACAATAAAGTACCCGAGCCTCTTGTCAATTTAAGCCATCGCTCAAAGCTATGCTACTCTAGAGTCACAAATCAAACACTGATAAAACTTCAAATGGCCCTAACTTCTATACGGTACGTCCTACACCTATCAAAGTTTGCGACATACAAATGCTTGTAACTTTTTACTGGAGCGTCATAAAACCTTGAAATTTTGTAACAATGAAGTACCCGAGCCTCTTGTCAATTTAAGCTATCGCTCAAAGCTATGCTATCCTTGAGTCTCAAATCAAACACTGATAAAACTTCAAATGGCCCTAACTTCTTTACGGTACGTCCTACACATATCAAAGTTTGCAACATATAAATGCTTGTAACTTTTTACTGGAGCGTCATAAAACCTTGAAATTTTGTAACAATAAAGTACTCGAGCCTCTTGTCAATTTTAGCTATCGCTCAAAGCTATGCTACCCTAGAATCCCAAATCAAACACTGATAAAACTTCAAACGCCCCTAACTTCTATACGGTACGTCCTACACCTATCAAAGTTTGCAACATACAAATGCTTGTAACTTTTTACTGGAGCGTCATAAAACCTTGAAATTTTGTAACAATAAAGTACCCGAACCTCTTGTCAATTTAAGCCATCGCTCAAAGCTATGCTACTCTAGAGTCACAAATCAAACACTGCTAAAACTTCAAACGCCCCTAACTTCTATACGGTACGTCCTACACCTATCAAAGTTTGCAACATTCAAATGCTTGTAACTTTTTACTGGAGAGTCATAAAACCTTGAAATTTAGTAACAATAAAGTACTCGAGCCTCTTGTCAATTTAAGCTATCGCTCAAAACTATGCTACCCTAGAGTCCCAAATCAAACACTGATAAAACTTCAAACGCCCCTAACTTCTTTACGGTACGTCCTACACCTATCAAAGTTTGCAACATACAAATGCTTGTAACTTTTTACTGGAGCGTCATAAAACCTTGAAATTTGGTAACAATAAAGTACTCGAGCCTCTTGTCAATTTTAGCTATCGCTCAAAGCTATGCTACCCTAGAATCCCAAATCAAACACTGATAAAACTTCAAACGCCCCTAACTTCTTTACGGTACGTCCTACACCTATCAAAGTTTGCAACATACAAATGCTTGTAACTTTTTACTGGAGCGTCATAAAATATTGAAATTTTGTAACAATGAAGAACCCGAGCCTCTTGTCAATTTAAGCTATCGCTCAAAGCTATGCTACAATTGAGTCCCAAATCAAACACTGATAAAACTTCAAACGCCCCTAAGTTCTTTACGGTACGTCCTACACCTATCAAAGTTTGCATCATACAAATGCTTGTAACTTTTTACTGGAGTGTCATAAAAGCTTGAAATTTTGTAACAATAAAGTACTCGAGCCTCTTGTCAATTTTAGCTATCGCTCAAAGCTATGCTACCCTAGAATCCCAAATCAAACACTGATAAAACTTCAAACGCCCCTAACTTCTTTACGGTACGTCCTACACCTATCAAAGTTTGCAACATACAAATGCTTGTAACTTTTTACTGGAGCGTCATAAAACCTTGAAATTTTGTAACAATAAAGTACCCGAGCCTCTTGTCAATTTAAGCCATCGCTCAAAGCTATGCTACTCTAGAGTCACAAATCAAACACTGATAAAACTTCAAATGGCCCTAACTTCTATACGGTACGTCCTACACCTATCAAAGTTTGCAACATACAAATGCTTGTAACTTTTTACTGGAGCGTCATTAAACCTTGAAATTTTGTAACAATGAAGTACCCGAGCCTCTTGTCAATTTAAGCTATCGCTCAAAGCTATGCTACCCTTGAGTCTCAAATCAAACACTGATAAAACTTCAAATGGCCCTAACTTCTTTACGGTACGTCCTACACATATCAAAGTTTGCAACATATAAATGCTTGTAACTTTTTACTAGAGTGTCATAAAACCTTGAAATTTTGTAACAATAAAGTACTCGAGCCTCTTGTCAATTTTAGCTATCGCTCAAAGCTATGCTACCCTAGAATCCCAAATCAAACACTGATAAAACTTCAAACGCCCCTAACTTCTTTACGGTACGTCCTACACCTATCAAAGTTTGCAACATACAAATGCTTGTAACTTTTTACTGGAGCGTCATAAAACCTTGAAATTTTGTAACAATGAAGTACCCGAGCCTCTTGTCAATTTAAGCTATCGCTCAAAGCTATGCTACCCTTGAGTCTCAAATCAAACACTGATAAAACTTCAAATGGCCCTAACTTCTTTACGGTACGTCCTACACATATCAAAGTTTGCAACATATAAATGCTTCTAACTTTTTACTGGAGCGTCATAAAACCTTGAAATTTTGTAACAATAAAGTACTCGAGCCTCTTGTCAATTTTAGCTATCGCTCAAAGCTATGCTACCCTAGAATCCCAAATCAAACACTGATAAAACTTCAAACGCCCCTAACTTCTTTACGGTACGTCCTACACCTATCAAAGTTTGCAACATACAAATGCTTGTAACTTTTTACTGGAGCGTCATAAAACCTTGAAATTTTGTAACAATAAAGTACCCGAGCCTCTTGTCAATTTAAGCCATCGCTCAAAGCTATGCTACTGTAGAGTCGCAAATCAAACACTGATAAATCTTCAAATGGCCCTAACTTCTTTACGGTACGTCCTACACCTATCAAAGTTTGCAACATTCAAATGCTTGTAACTTTTTACTGGAGAGTCATAAAACCTTGAAATTTTGTAACAATAAAGTACTCGAGCCTCTTGTCAATTTAAGCTATCGCTCAAAACTATGCTACCCTAGAGTCCCAAATCAAACACTGATAAAACTTCAAACGCCCCTAACTTCTTTACGGTACGTCCTACACCTATCAAAGTTTGCAACATACAAATGCTTGTAACTTTTTACTGGAGCGTCATAAAACCTTGAAATTTGGTAACAATAAAGTACTCGAGCCTCTTGTCAATTTTAGCTATCGCTCAAAGCTATGCTACCCTAGAATCCCAAATCAACCACTGATAAAACTTCAAACGCCCCTAACTTCTTTACGGTACGTCCTACACCTATCAAAGTTTGCAACATACAAATGCTTGTAACTTTTTACTGGAGCGTCATAAAATATTGAAATTTTGTAACAATGAACAACCCGAGCCTCTTGTCAATTTAAGCTATCGCTCAAAGCTATGCTACAATTGAGTCCCAAATCAAACACTGATAAAACTTCAAACGCCCCTAAGTTCTTTACGGTACGTCCTACACCTATCAAAGTTTGCAACATACAAATGCTTGTAACTTTTTACTGGAGTGTCATAAAACCTTGAAATTTTGTAACAATAAAGTACTCGAGCCTCTTGTCAATTTTAGCTATCGCTCAAAGCTATGCTACCCTAGAATCCCAAATCAAACACTGATAAAACTTCAAACGCCCCTAACTTCTTTACGGTACGTCCTACACCTATCAAAGTTTGCAACATACAAATGCTTGTAACTTTTTACTGGAGCGTCATAAAACCTTGAAATTTTGTAACAATAAAGTACCCGAGCCTCTTGTCAATTTAAGCCATCGCTCAAAGCTATGCTACTCTAGAGTCACAAATCAAACACTGATAAAACTTCAAATGGCCCTAACTTCTATACGGTACGTCCTACACCTATCAAAGTTTGCAACATACAAATGCTTGTAACTTTTTACTGGAGCGTCATAAAACCTTGAAATTTTGTAACAATGAAGTACCCGAGCCTCTTGTCAATTTAAGCTATCGCTCAAAGCTATGCTATCCTTGAGTCTCAAATCAAACACTGATAAAACTTCAAATGGCCCTAACTTCTTTACGGTACGTCCTACACATATCAAAGTTTGCAACATATAAATGCTTGTAACTTTTTACTGGAGCGTCATAAAACCTTGAAATTTTGTAACAATAAAGTACTCGAGCCTCTTGTCAATTTTAGCTATCGCTCAAAGCTATGCTACCCTAGAATCCCAAATCAAACACTGATAAAACTTCAAACGCCCCTAACTTCTTTACGGTACGTCCTACCCCTATCAAAGTTTGCAACATACAAATGCTTGTAACTTTTAACTGGAGCGTCATAAAACCTTGAAATTTTGTAACAATAAAGTACCCGAACCTCTTGTCAATTTAAGCCATCGCTCAAAGCTATGCTACTCTAGAGTCACAAATCAAACACTGCTAAAACTTCAAACGCCCCTAACTTCTATACGGTACGTCCTACACCTATCAAAGTTTGCAACATTCAAATGCTTGTAACTTTTTACTGGAGAGTCATAAAACCTTGAAATTTTGTAACAATAAAGTACTCGAGCCTCTTGTCAATTTAAGCTATCGCTCAAAACTATGCTACCCTAGAGTCCCAAATCAAACATTGATAAAACTTCAAACGCCCCTAACTTCTGTACGGTACGTCCTACACCTATCAAAGTTTGCAACATACAAATGCTTGTAACTTTTTACTGGAGCGTCATAAAACCTTGAAATTTGGTAACAATAAAGTACTCGAGCCTCTTGTCAATTTTAGCTATCGCTCAAAGCTATGCTACCCTAGAATCCCAAATCAAACACTGATAAAACTTCAAACGCCCCTAACTTCTTTACGGTACGTCCTACACCTATCAAAGTTTGCAACATACAAATGCTTGTAACTTTTTACTGGAGCGTCATAAAATATTGAAATTTTGTAACAATGAAGAACCCGAGCCTCTTGTCAATTTAAGCTATCGCTCAAAGCTATGCTACAATTGAGTCCCAAATCAAACACTGATAAAACTTCAAACGCCCCTAAGTTCTTTACGGTACGTCCTACACCTATCAAAGTTTGCAACATACAAATGCTTGTAACTTTTTACTGGAGTGTCATAAAACCTTGAAATTTTGTAACAATAAAGTACTCGAGCCT
This sequence comes from Clusia tigrina, assembly GCA_920105625.2. NCBI lineage: Eukaryota > Metazoa > Arthropoda > Insecta > Diptera > Clusiidae > Clusia > Clusia tigrina. The sequence goes on from OV050032.1 coordinate 95,416,344, forward strand.
CTTGTCAATTTTAGCTATCGCTCAAAGCTATGCTACCCTAGAATCCCAAATCAAACACTGATAAAACTTCAAACGCCCCTAACTTCTTTACGGTACGTTCTACACCTATCAAAGTTTGCAACATACAAATGCTTGTAACTTTTTACTGGAGCGTCATAAAACCTTGAATTTTGTAACAATAAAGTACCCGAGCCTCTTGTCAATTTAAGCCATCGCTCAAAGCTATGCTACTCTAGAGTCACAAATCAAACACTGATAAAACTTCAAATGGCCCTAACTTCTATACGGTACGTCCTACACCTATCAAAGTTTGCAACATACAAATGCTTGTAACTTTTTACTGGAGCGTCATTAAACCTTGAAATTTTGTAACAATGAAGTACCCGAGCCTCTTGTCAATTTAAGCTATCGCTCAAAGCTATGCTACCCTTGAGTCTCAAATCAAACACTGATAAAACTTCAAATGGCCCTAACTTCTTTACGGTACGTCCTACACATATCAAAGTTTGCAACATATAAATGCTTGTAACTTTTTACTAGAGCGTCATAAAACCTTGAAATTTTGTAACAATAAAGTACTCGAGCCTCTTGTCAATTTTAGCTATCGCTCAAAGCTATGCTACCCTAGAATCCCAAATCAAACACTGATAAAACTTCAAACGCCCCTAACTTCTTTACGGTAAGTCCTACACCTATCAAAGTTTGCAACATACAAATGCTTGTAACTTTTTACTGGAGCGTCATAAAACCTTGAAATTTTGTAACAATGAAGTACCCGAGCCTCTTGTCAATTTAAGCTATCGCTCAAAGCTATGCTACCCTTGAGTCTCAAATCAAACACTGATAAAACTTCAAATGGCCCTAACTTCTTTACGGTACGTCTTACACATATCAAAGTTTGCAACATTCAAATGCTTGTAACTTTTTACTGGAGAGTCATAAAACCTTGAAATTTTGTAACAATAAAGTACTCGAGCCTCTTGTCAATTTAAGCTATCGCTCAAAACTATGCTACCCTAGAGTCCCAAATCAAACACTGATAAAACTTCAAGCGCCCCTAACTTCTTTACGGTACGTCCTACACCTATCAAAGTTTGCAACATACAAATGCTTGTAACTTTTTACTGGAGCGTCATAAAACCTTGAAATTTGGTAACAATAAAGTACTCGAGCCTCTTGTCAATTTTAGCTATCGCTCAAAGCTATGCTACCCTAAAATCCCAAATCAAACACTGATAAGACTTCAAACGCCCCTAACTTCTTTACGGTACGTCCTACACCTATCAAAGTTTGCAACATACAAATGCTTGTAACTTTTTACTGGAGCGTCATAAAATATTGAAATTTTGTAACAATGAACAACCCGAGCCTCTTGTCAATTTAAGCTATCGCTCAAAGCTATGCTACAATTGAGTCCCAAATCAAACACTGATAAACTTCAAACGCCCCTAAGTTCTTTACGGTACGTCCTACACCTATCAAAGTTTGCAACATACAAATGCTTGTAACTTTTTACTGGAGTGTCATAAAACCTTGAAATTTTGTAACAATAAAGTACTCGAGCCTCTTGTCAATTTTAGCTATCGCTCAAAGCTATGCTACCCTAGAATCCCAAATCAAACACTGATAAAACTTCAAACGCCCCTAACTTCTTTACGGTACGTCCTACACCTATCAAAGTTTGCAACATACAAATGCTTGTAACTTTTTACTGGAGCGTCATAAAACCTTGAAATTTTGTAACAATGAAGTACCCGAGCCTCTTGTCAATTTAAGCCATCGCTCAAAGCTATGCTACTCTAGAGTCACAAATCAAACACTGATAAAACTTCAAATGGCCCTAACTTCTATACGGTACGTCCTACACCTATCAAAGTTTGCAACATACAAATGCTTGTAACTTTTTACTGGAGCGTCATTAAACCTTGAAATTTTGTAACAATGAAGTACCCGAGCCTCTTGTCAATTTAAGCTATCGCTCAAAGCTATGCTACCCTTGAGTCTCAAATCAAACACTGATAAAACTTCAAATGGCCCTAACTTCTTTATGGTACGTCCTACACATATCAAAGTTTGCAACATATAAATGCTTGTAACTTTTCACTAGAGCGTCATAAAACCTTGAAATTTTGTAACAATAAAGTACTCGAGCCTCTTGTCAATTTTAGCTATCGCTCAAAGCTATGCTACCCTAGAATCCCAAATCAAACACTGATAAAACTTCAAACGCCCCTAACTTCTTTACGGTACGTCCTACACCTATCAAAGTTTGCAACATACAAATGCTTGTAACTTTTTACTGGAGCGTCATAAAACCTTGAAATTTTGTAAAAATAAAGTACCCGAGCCTCTTGTCAATTTAAGCTATCGCTCAAAGCTATGCTACCCTAGAGTCCCAAATCAAACACTGATAAAACTTCAAATGGCCCTAACTTCTATACGGTACGTCCTACACCTATCAAAGTTTGCAACATATAAATGCTTCTAACTTTTTACTGGAGCGTCATAAAACATTGAAATTTTGTAACAATAAAGATCTCTAGCCTCTTGTCAATTTAAGCTATCGCTCAAAGCTATGATACCCTTGCGTCCCAAATCAAACACTGATAAAACTTCAAACGCCCCTAAGTTCTTTACGGTACGTCCTACACCTATCAAAGTTGGCAACATACAAATGCTTGTAACTTTTTACTGGAGCGTCATAAAACCTTCAAATTTTGTAACAATGAAGTACCCGAGCCTCTTGTCAATTTAAGTTATCGCTCAAAGCTATGCTACCCTAGAGTCCCAAATCAAACACTGATAAAACTTCAAATGGCCCAACTTCTTTACGGTACGTCCTACACCTATCAAAGTTTGCAACATACAAATGCTTGTAACTTTTTACTGGAGTGTCATAAAACCTTGAAATTTTGTAACAATAAAGTACTCGAGCCTCTTGTCAATTTTAGCTATCGCTCAAAGCTATGCTACCCTAGAATCCCAAATCAAACACTGATAAAACTTCAAACGCCCCTAACTTCTTTACGGTACGTCCTACACCTATCACAGTTTGCAACATACAAATGCTTGTAACTTTTTACTGGAGCGTCATAAAACCTTGAAATTTTGTAACAATAAAGTACCCGATCCTCTTGTCAATTTAAGCCATCGCTCAAAGCTATGCTACTCTAGAGTCACAAATCAAACACTGATAAAACTTCAAATGGCCCTAACTTCTATACGGTACGTCCTACACCTATCAAAGTTTGCAACATACAAATGCTTGTAACTTTTTACTGGAGCGTCATTAAACCTTGAAATTTTGTAACAATGAACTACCCGAGCCTCTTGTCAATTTAAGCTATCGCTCAAAGCTATGCTACCCTTGAGTCTCAAATCAAACACTGATAAAACTTCAAATGGCCCTAACTTCTTTACGGTACGTCCTACACATATCAAAGTTTGCAACATATAAATGCTTGTAACTTTTTACTGGAGCGTCATAAAACCTTGAAATTTTGTAACAATAAAGTACTCGAGCCTCTTGTCAATTTTAGCTATCGCTCAAAGCTATGCTACCCCAGAATCCCAAATCAAACACTGATAAAACTTCAAACGCCCCTAACTTCTTTACGGTACGTCCTACACCTATCAAAGTTGGCAACATACAAATGCTTGTAACTTTTTACTGGAGCGTCATAAAACCTTGAAATTTTGTAACAATGAAGTACCCGAGCCTCTTGTCAATTTAAGCTATCGCTCAAAGCTATGCTACCCTTGAGTCTCAAATCAAACACTGATAAAACTTCAAATGGCCCTAACTTCTTTACGGTACGTCCTACACATATCAAAGTTTGCAACATATAAATGCTTCTAACTTTTTACTGGAGCGTCATAAAACCTTGAAATTTTGTAACAATAAAGTACTCGAGCCTCTTGTCAATTTTAGCTATCGCTCAAAGCTATGCTACCCTAGAATCCGAAATCAAACACTGATAAAACTTCAAACGCCCCTAACTTCTTTACGGTACGTCCTACACCTATCAAAGTTTGCAACATACAAATGCTTGTAACTTTTTACTGGAGCGTCATAAAACCTTGAAATTTTGTAACAATAAAGTACCCGAGCCTCTTGTCAATTTAAGCCATCGCTCAAAGCTATGCTACTCTAGAGTCACAAATCAAACACTGATAAAACTTCAAATGGCCCTAACTTCTATACGGTACGTCCTACACCTATCAAAGTTTGCAACATACAAATGCTTGTAACTTTTTACTGGAGCGTCATAAAACCTTGAAATTTTGTAAAAATAAAGTACCCGAGCCTCTTGTCAATTTAAGCTATCGCTCAAAGCAATGCTACCCTAGAGTCCCAAATCAAACACTGATAAAACTTCAAATGGCCCTAACTTCTATACGGTACGTCCTACACCTATCAAAGTTTGCAACATACAAATGCTTGTAACTTTTTACTGGAGCGTCATAAAACATTGAAATTTTGTAACAATAAAGATCTCTAGCCTCTTGTCAATTTAAGCTATCGCTCAAAGCTATGATACCCTTGAGTCCCAAATCAAACACTGATAAAACTTCAAACGCCCCTAAGTTATTTACGGTACGTCCTACACCTATCAAAGTTGGCAACATACAAATGCTTGTAACTTTTTACTGGAGCGTCATAAAACCTTCAAATTTTGTAACAATGAAGTACCCGAGCCTCTTGTCAATTTAAGTTATCGCTCAAAGCTATGCTACCCTAGAGTCCCAAATCAAACACTGATAAAACTTCAAATGGCCCATCTTCTTTACGGTACGTCCTACACCTATCAAAGTTGGCAACATTCAAATGCTTGTAACTTTTTACTGGAGCGTCATAAAACCTTGAAATTTTGTAACAATAAAGTACTCGAGCCTCTTGTCAATTTAAGCCATCGCTGAAAGCTATGCTACCCTAGATTCCCAAATCAAACACTGATAAAACTTCAAATGGCCCTAACTTCTATACGGTACGTCCTACACCTATCAAAGTTTGCAACATACAAATGCTTGTATCTTTTTACTGGAGCGTCAAAAAATTTTGAAATTTTGTAACAATAAAGTACTCGAGCCTCTTGTCAATTTAAGCTATCGCTCAAAGCTATGCTACCCTAGAGTCCCAAATCAAACACTGATAAAACTTCAAATGGCCCTAACTTCTATACGGTACGTCCTACACCTATCAAAGTTTGCAACATACAAATGCTTGTAACTTTTTACTGGAGAGTCATAAAACCTTGAAATTTTGTTACAATAAAGTACTCGAGCCTCTTGTCAATTTAAGCCATCGCTCAAAGCTATGCTACCCTAGAGTCCCAAATCAAACACTGATAAAACTTCAAATGGCCCTAACTTCTATACGGTACGTCCTACACCTATCAAAGTTTGCAACATACAAATGCTTGTAACTTTTTACTGGAGCGTCATAAAACCTTGAAATTTTGTAACAATAAAGTACTCAAGCCTCTTGTCAATTTAACCTATCGCTCAAAGTTATGCTACACTAGAGTCCCAAATCAAACACTGGTAAAACTTCAAATGGCCGTAACTTCTATACGGTACGTCCTACACCTATCAAAGTTTGCAACATACAAATGCTTGTATCTTTTTACTGGAGCGTCATAAAACATTGAAATTTTGTAACAATGAAGTACCCGAGCCTCTTGTCAATTTAAGCTATCGCTCAAAGCTATGCTACCCTTGAGTCTCAAATCAAACACTGATAAAACTTCAAATGGCCCTAACTTCTTTACGGTACGTCCTACACATATCAAAGTTTGCAACATATAAATGCTTGTAACTTTTTACTGGAGCGTCATAAAACCTTGAAATTTTGTAACAATAAAGTACTCGAGCCTCTTGTCAATTTAAGCTATCGCTCAAAGCTATGCTACCCTAGAATCCCAAATCAAACAATGATAAAACTTCAAACGCCCCTAACTTCTTTACGGTACGTCCTACACCTATCAAAGTTTGCAACATACAAATGCTTGTAACTTTTTACTGGAGCGTCATAAAACCTTGAAATTTTGTAACAATGAAGTACCCGAGCCTCTTGTCAATTTAAGCTATCGCTCAAAGCTATGCTACCCTTGAGTCTCAAATCAAACACTGATAAAACTTCAAATGGCCCTAACTTCTTTACGGTACGTCCTACACATATCAAAGTTTGCAACATATAAATGCTTCTAACTTTTTACTGGAGCGTCATAAAACCTTGAAATTTTGTAACAATAAAGTACTCGACCCTCTTGTCAATTTTAGCTATCGCTCAAAGCTATGCTACCCTAGAATCCCAAATCAAACACTGATAAAACTTCAAACGCCCCTAACTTCTTTACGGTACGTCCTACACCTATCAAAGTTTGCAACATACAAATGCTTGTAACTTTTTACTGGAGCGTCATAAAACCTTGAAATTTTGTAACTATAAAGTACCCGAGCCTCTTGTCAATTTAAGCCATCGCTCAAAGCTATGCTACTCTAGAGTCACAAATCAAACACTGATAAAACTTCAAATGGCCCAAACTTCTATACGGTACGTCCTACACCTATCAAAGTTTGCAACATACAAATGCTTGTAACTTTTTACTGGAGCGTCATAAAACCTTGAAATTTTGTAAAAATAAAGTACCCGAGCTTCTTGTCAATTTAAGCAATCGCTCAAAGCTATGCTACCCTAGAGTCCCAAATCAAACACTGATAAAACTTCAAATGGCCCTAACTTCTATACGGTACGTCCTACACCTATCAAAGTTTGCAACATACAAATGCTTGTAACTTTTTACTGGATCGTCATAAAACATTGAAATTTTGTAACAATAAAGATCTCTAGCCTCTTGTCAATTTAAGCTATCGCTCAAAGCTATGATACCCTTGAGTAACAAATCAAACACTGATAAAACTTCAAACGCCCCTAAGTTCTTTACGGTACGTCCTACACCTATCAAAGTTGGCAACATACAAATGCTTGTAACTTTTTACTGGAGCGTCATAAAACCTTGAAATTTTGTAACAATAAAGATCTCTAGCCTCTTGTCAATTTAAGCTATCGCTCAAAGCTATGATACCCTTGAGTCCCAAATCAAACACTGATAAAACTTCAAACGCCCCTAAGTTCTTTACGGTACCTCCTACACCTATCAAAGTTTGCAACATACAAATGCTTGTAACTTTTTACTGGAGCGTCATAAAACCATGAAATTTTGTAACAATAAAGTACTCGAGCCTCTTGTCAATTTTAGCTATCGCTCAAAGCTATGCTACCCTAGAATCCCAAATCAAACACTGATAAAACTTCAAACGCCCCTAACTTCTTTACGGTACGTCCTACACCTATCAAAGTTTGCAACATACAAATGCTTGTAACTTTTTACTGGAGCGTCATAAAACCTTGAAATTTTGTAACAATAAAGTACCCGAGCCTCTTGTCAATTTAAGCCATCGCTCAAAGCTATGCTCCTCTAGAGTCACAAATCAAACACTGATAAAACTTCAAATGGCCCTAACTTCTATACGGTACGTCCTACACCCATCAAAGTTTGCAACATACAAATGCTTGTAACTTTTTACTGGAGCGTCATAAAACCTTGAAATTTTGTAACAATGAAGTACCCGAGCCTCTTGTCAATTTAAGCTATCGCTCAAAGCTATGCTACCCTTGAGTCTCAAATCAAACACTGATAAAACTTCAAATGGCCCTAACTTCTTTACGGTACGTCCTACACATATCAAAGTTTGCAACATATAAATGCTTGTAACTTTTTACTGGAGCGTCATAAAACCTTGAAATTTTGTAACAATAAAGTACTCGAGCCTCTTGTCAATTTTAGCTATCGCTCAAAGCTATGCTACCCTAGATTCCCAAATCAAACACTGATAAAACTTCAAACGCCCCTAACTTCTTTACGGTACGTCCTACACCTATCAAAGTTTGCAACATACAAATGCTTGTAACTTTTTACTGGAGCGTCATAAAACCTTGAAATTTTGTAACAATGAAGTACCCGAGCCTCTTGTCAATTTAAGCTATCGCTCAAAGCTATGCTACCCTTGAGTCTCAAATCAAACACTGATAAAACTTCAAATGGCCCTAACTTCTTTACGGTACGTCCTACACATATCAAAGTTTGCAACATATAAATGCTTCTAACTTTTTACTGGAGCGTCATAAAACCTTGAAATTTTGTAACAATAAAGTACTCGAGCCTCTTGTCAATTTTAGCTATCGCTCAAAGCTATGCTACCCTAGAATCCCAAATCAAACACTGATAAAATTTCAAACGCCCCTAACTTCTTTACGGTACGTCCTACACCTATCAAAGTTTGCAACATACAAATGCTTGTAACTTTTTACTGGAGCGTCATAAAACCTTGAAATTTTGTAACAATAAAGTACCCGAGCCTCTTGTCAATTTAAGCCATCGCTCAAAGCTATGCTACTCTAGAGTCACAAATCAAACACTGATAAAACTTCAAATGGCCCAAACTTCTATACGGTACGTCCTACACCTATCAAAGTTTGCAACATACAAATGCTTGTAACTTTTTACTGGAGCGTCATAAAACCTTGAAATTTTGTAAAAATAAAGTACCCGAGCTTCTTGTCAATTTAAGCAATCGCTCAAAGCTATGCTAACCTAGAGTCCCAAATCAAACACTGATAAAACTTCAAACGCCCCTAACTTCTTTACGGTACGTCCTACACCTATCAAAGTTTGCAACATACAAATGCTTGTAACTTTTTACTGGAGCGTCATAAAACCTTGAAATTTTGTAACAATGAAGTACCCGAGCCTCTTGTCAATTTAAGCTATCGCTCAAAGCTATGCTACCCTTGAGTCTCAAGTCAAACACTGATAAAACTTCAAATGGCCCTAACTTCTTTACGGTACATCCTACACATATCAAAGTTTGCAACATATAAATGTTTCTAACTTTTTACTGGAGCGTCATAAAACCTTGAAATTTTGTAACAATAAAGTACTCGACCCTCTTGTCAATTTTAGATATCGCTCAAAGCTATGCTACCCTAGAATCCCAAATCAAACACTGATAAAACTTCAAACGCCCCTAACTTCTTTACGGTACGTCCTACACCTATCAAAGTTTGCAACATACAAATGCTTGTAACTTTTTACTGGAGCGTCATAAAACCTTGAAATTTTGTAACAATAAAGTACCCGAGCCTCTTGTCAATTTAAGCCATCGCTCAAAGCTATGCTACTCTAGAGTCACAAATCAAACACTGATAAAACTTCAAATGGCCCAAACTTCTATACGGTACGTCCTACACCTATCAAAGTTTGCAACATACAAATGCTTGTAACTTTTTACTGGAGCGTCATAAAACCTTGAAATTTTGTAAAAATAAAGTACCCGAGCTTCTTGTCAATTTAAGCCATCGCTCAAAGCTATGCTACTCTAGAGTCACAAATCAAACACTGATAAAACTTCAAATGGCCCTAACTTCTATACGGTACGTCCTACACCCATCAAAGTTTGCAACATACAAATGCTTGTAACTTTTTACTGGAGCGTCATAAAACCTTGAAATTTTGTAACAATGAAGTACCCGAGCCTCTTGTCAATTTAAGCTATCGCTCAAAGCTATGCTACCCTTGAGTCTCAAATCAAACACTGATAAAACTTCAAATGGCCCTAACTTCTTTACGGTACGTCCTACACATATCAAAGTTTGCAACATATAAATGCTTGTAACTTTTTACTGGAGCGTCATAAAACCTTGAAATTTTGTAACAATAAAGTACTCGAGCCTCTTGTCAATTTTAGCTATCGCTCAAAGCTATGCTACCCTAGATTCCCAAATCAAACACTGATAAAACTTCAAACGCCCCTAACTTCTTTACGGTACGTCCTACACCTATCAAAGTTTGCAACATACAAATGCTTGTAACTTTTTACTGGAGCGTCATAAAACCTTGAAATTTTGTAACAATGAAGTACCCGAGCCTCTTGTCAATTTAAGCTATCGCTCAAAGCTATGCTACCCTTGAGTCTCAAATCAAACACTGATAAAACTTCAAATGGCCCTAACTTCTTTACGGTACGTCCTACACATATCAAAGTTTGCAACATATAAATGCTTCTAACTTTTTACTGGAGCGTCATAAAACCTTGAAATTTTGTAACAATAAAGTACTCGAGCCTCTTGTCAATTTTAGCTATCGCTCAAAGCTATGCTACCCTAGAATCCCAAATCAAACACTGATAAAACTTCAAACGCCCCTAACTTCTTTACGGTACGTCCTACACCTATCAAAGTTTGCAACATATAAATGCTTGTAACTTTTTACTGGAGCGTCATAAAACCTTGAAATTTTGTAACAATAAAGTACTCGAGCCTCTTGTCAATTTAAGCTATCGCTCAAAGCTATGCTACCCTAGAATCCCAAATCAAACACTGATAAAACTTCAAACGCCCCTAACTTCTTTACGGTACGTCCTACACCTATCAAAGTTTGCAACATACAAATGCTTGTAACTTTTTACTGGAGCGTCATAAAACCTTGAAATTTTGTAACAATGAAGTACCCGAGCCTCTTGTCAATTTAAGCTATCGCTCAAAGCTATGCTACCCTTGAGTCTCAAGTCAAACACTGATAAAACTTCAAATGGCCCTAACTTCTTTACGGTACATCCTACACATATCAAAGTTTGCAACATATAAATGCTTGTAACTTTTTACTGGAGCGTCATAAAACCTTGAAATTTTGTAACAATAAAGTACTCGACCCTCTTGTCAATTTTAGATATCGCTCAAAGCTATGCTACCCTAGAATCCCAAATCAAACACTGATAAAACTTCAAACGCCCCTAACTTCTTTACGGTACGTCCTACACCTATCAAAGTTTGCAACATACAAATGCTTGTAACTTTTTACTGGAGCGTCATAAAACCTTGAAATTTTGTAACAATAAAGTACCCGAGCCTCTTGTCAATTTAAGCCATCGCTCAAAGCTATGCTACTCTAGAGTCACAAATCAAACACTGATAAAACTTCAAATGGCCCAAACTTCTATACGGTACGTCCTACACCTATCAAAGTTTGCAACATACAAATGCTTGTAACTTTTTACTGGAGCGTCATAAAACCTTGAAATTTTGTAAAAATAAAGTACCCGAGCTTCTTGTCAATTTAAGCAATCGCTCAAAGCTATGCTAACCTAGAGTCCCAAATCAAACACTGATAAAACTTCAAACGCCCCTAACTTCTTTACGGTACGTCCTACACCTATCAAAGTTTGCAACATACAAATGCTTGTAACTTTTTACTGGAGCGTCATAAAACCTTGAAATTTTGTAACAATGAAGTACCCGAGCCTCTTGTCAATTTAAGCTATCGCTCAAAGCTATGCTACCCTTGAGTCTCAAGTCAAACACTGATAAATATTCAAATGGCCCTAACTTCTTTACGGTACATCCTACACATATCAAAGTTTGCAACATATAAATGTTTCTAACTTTTTACTGGAGCGTCATAAAACCTTGAAATTTTGTAACAATAAAGTACTCGACCCTCTTGTCAATTTTAGATATGGCTCAAAGCTATGCTACCCTAGAATCCCAAATCAAACACTGATAAAACTTCAAATGCCCCTAACTTCTTTACGGTACGTCCTACACCTATCAAAGTTTGCAACATACAAATGCTTGTAACTTTTTACTGGAGCGTCATAAAACCTTGAAATTTTGTAACAATAAAGTACCCGAGCCTCTTGTCAATTTAAGCCATCGCTCAAAGCTATGCTACTCTAGAGTCACAAATCAAACACTGATAAAACTTCAAATGGCCCAAACTTCTATACGGTACGTCCTACACCTATCAAAGTTTGCAACATACAAATGCTTGTAACTTTTTACTGGAGCGTCATAAAACCTTGAAATTTTGTAAAAATAAAGTACCCGAGCTTCTTGTCAATTTAAGCAATCGCTCAAAGCTATGCTAACCTAGAGTCCCAAATCAAACACTGATAAAACTTCAAATGGCCCTAACTTCTATACGGTACGTCCTACACCTATCAAAGTTTGCAACATACAAATGCTTGTAACTTTTTACTGGATCGTTATAAAACATTGAAATTTTGTAACAATAAAGATCTCTAGCCTCTTGTCAATTTAAGCTATCGCTCAAAGCTATGATACCCTTGAGTCCCAAATCAAACACTGATAAAACTTCAAACGCCCCTAAGTTTTTTACGGTGCGTCCTACACCTATCAAAGTTGGCAACATACAAATGCTTGTAACTTTTTACTGGAGCGTCATAAAACCTTGAAATTTTGTAACAATAAAGATCTCTAGCCTCTTGTCAATTTAAGCTATCGCTCAAAGCTATGATACCCTTGAGTCCCAAATCAAACACTGATAAAACTTCAAACGCCCCTAAGTTCTTTACGGTACGTCCTACACCTATCAAAGTTGGCAACATACAAATGCTTGTAACTTTTTACTGGAGCGTCATAAAACCTTGAAATTTTGTAACAATAAAGATCTCTAGCCTCTTGTCAATTTAAGCTATCGCTCAAAGCTATGATACCCTTGAGTCCCAAATCAAACACTGATAAAACTTCAAACGCCCCTAAGTTCTTTACGGTACCTCCTACACCTATCAAAGTTTGCAACATACAAATGCTTGTAACTTTTTACTGGAGCGTCATAAAACCTTGAAATTTTGTAACAATAAACTACTCGAGCCTCTTGTCAATTTTAGCTATCGCTCAAAGCTATACCCTAGAATCCCAAATCAAACACTGATAAAACTTCAAACGCCCCTAACTTCTTTACGGTACGTCCTACACCTATCAAAGTTTGCAACATACAAATGCTTGTAACTTTTTACTGGAGCGTCATAAAACCTTGAAATTTTGTAACAATAAAGTACCCGAGCCTCTTGTCAATTTAAGCCATCGCTCAAAGCTATGCTCCTCTAGAGTCACAAATCAAACACTGATAAAACTTCAAATGGCCCTAACTTCTATACGGTACGTCCTACACCCATAAAAGTTTGCAACATACAAATGCTTGTAACTTTTTACTGGAGCGTCATAAAACCTTGAAATTTTGTAACAATGAAGTACCCGAGCCTCTTGTCAATTTAAGCTATCGCTCAAAGCTATGCTACCCTTGAGTCTCAAATCAAACACTGATAAAACTTCAAATGGCCCTAACTTCTTTACGGTACGTCCTACACATATCAAAGTTTGCAACATATAAATGCTTCTAACTTTTTACTGGAGCGTCATAAAACCTTGAAATTTTGTAACAATAAAGTACTCGAGCCTCTTGTCAATTTTAGCTATCGCTCAAAGCTATGCTACCCTAGAATCCCAAATCAAACACTGATAAAACTTCAAACGCCCCTAACTTCTTTACGGTACGTCCTACACCTATCAAAGTTTGCAACATATAAATGCTTGTAACTTTTTACTGGAGCGTCATAAAACCTTGAAATTTTGTAACAATAAAGTACTCGAGCCTCTTGTCAATTTAAGCTATCGCTCAAAGCTATGCTACCCTAGAATCCCAAATCAAACACTGATAAAACTTCAAACGCCCCTAACTTCTTTACGGTACGTCCTACACCTATCAAAGTTTGCAACATACAAATGCTTGTAACTTTTTACTGGAGCGTCATAAAACCTTGAAATTTTGTAACAATGAAGTACCCGAGCCTCTTGTCAATTTAAGCTATCGCTCAAAGCTATGCTACCCTTGAGTCTCAAGTCAAACACTGATAAAACTTCAAATGGCCCTAACTTCTTTACGGTACATCCTACACATATCAAAGTTTGCAACATATAAATGTTTCTAACTTTTTACTGGAGCGTCATAAAACCTTGAAATTTTGTAACAATAAAGTACTCGACCCTCTTGTCAATTTTAGCTATCGCTCAAAGCTATGCTACCCTAGAATCCCAAATCAAACACTGATAAAACTTCAAACGCCCCTAACTTCTTTACGGTACGTCCTACACCTATCAAAGTTTGCAACATACAAATGCTTGTAACTTTTTACTGGAGCGTCATAAAACCTTGAAATTTTGTAACAATAAAGTACCCGAGCCTCTTGTCAATTTAAGCCATCGCTCAAAGCTATGCTACTCTAGAGTCACAAATCAAACACTGATAAAACTTCAAATGGCCCAAACTTCTATACGGTACGTCCTACACCTATCAAAGTTTGCAACATACAAATGCTTGTAACTTTTTACTGGAGCGTCATAAAACCTTGAAATTTTGTAAAAATAAAGTACCCGAGCTTCTTGTCAATTTAAGCAATCGCTCAAAGCTATGCTAACCTAGAGTCCCAAATCAAACACTGATAAAACTTCAAATGGCCCTAACTTCTATACGGTCGTCCTACACCTATCAAAGTTTGCAACATACAAATGCTTGTAACTTTTTACTGGATCGTTATAAAACATTGAAATTTTGTAACAATAAAGATCTCTAGCCTCTTGTCAATTTAAGCTATCGCTCAAAGCTATGATACCCTTGAGTCCCAAATCAAACACTGATAAAACTTCAAACGCCCCTAAGTTCTTTACGGTGCGTCCTACACCTATCAAAGTTGGCAACATACAAATGCTTGTAACTTTTTACTGGAGCGTCATAAAACCTTGAAATTTTGTAACAATAAAGATCTCTAGCCTCTTGTCAATTTAAGCTATCGCTCAAAGCTATGATACCCTTGAGTCCCAAATCAAACACTGATAAAACTTCAAACGCCCCTAAGTTCTTTACGGTACGTCCTACACCTATCAAAGTTTGCAACATACAAATGCTTGTAACTTTTTACTGGAGCGTCATAAAACCTTGAAATTTTGTAACAATAAAGTACTCGAGCCTCTTGTCAATTTAAGCTATCGCTCAAAGCTATGCTACCCTAGAATCCCAAATCAAACACTGATAAAACTTCAAACGCCCCTAACTTCTTTACGGTACTTCCTACACCTATCAAAGTTTGCAACATACAAATGCTTGTAACTTTTTACTGGAGCGTCATAAAACCTTGAAATTTTGTAACAATGAAGTACCCGAGCCTCTTGTCAATTTAAGCTATCGCTCAAAGCTATGCTACCCTTGAGTCTCAAGTCAAACACTGATAAAACTTCAAATGGCCCTAACTTCTTTACGGTACATCCTACACATATCAAAGTTTGCAACATATAAATGTTTCTAACTTTTTACTGGAGCGTCATAAAACCTTGAAATTTTGTAACAATAAAGTACTCGACCCTCTTGTCAATTTTAGATATCGCTCAAAGCTATGCTACCCTAGAATCCCAAATCAAACACTGATAAAACTTCAAACGCCCCTAACTTCTTTACGGTACGTCCTACACCTATCAAAGTTTGCAACATACAAATGCTTGTAACTTTTTACTGGAGCGTCATAAAACCTTGAAATTTTGTAACAATAAAGTACCCGAGCCTCTTGTCAATTTAAGCCATCGCTCAAAGCTATGCTACTCTAGAGTCACAAATCAAACACTGATAAAACTTCAAATGGCCCAAACTTCTATACGGTACGTCCTACACCTATCAAAGTTTGCAACATACAAATGCTTGTAACTTTTTACTGGAGCGTCATAAAACCTTGAAATTTTGTAAAAATAAAGTACCCGAGCTTCTTGTCAATTTAAGCAATCGCTCAAAGCTATGCTAACCTAGAGTCCCAAATCAAACACTGATAAAACTTCAAATGGCCCTAACTTCTATACGGTACGTCCTACACCTATCAAAGTTTGCAACATACAAATGCTTGTAACTTTTTACTGGATCGTTATAAAACATTGAAATTTTGTAACAATAAAGATCTCTAGCCTCTTGTCAATTTAAGCTATCGCTCAAAGCTATGATACCCTTGAGTCCCAAATCAAACACTGATAAAACTTCAAACGCCCCTAAGTTTTTTACGGTGCGTCCTACACCTATCAAAGTTGGCAACATACAAATGCTTGTAACTTTTTACTGGAGCGTCATAAAACCTTGAAATTTTGTAACAATAAAGATCTCTAGCCTCTTGTCAATTTAAGCTATCGCTCAAAGCTATGATACCCTTGAGTCCCAAATCAAACACTGATAAAACTTCAAACGCCCCTAAGTTCTTTACGGTACGTCCTACACCTATCAAAGTTGGCAACATACAAATGCTTGTAACTTTTTACTGGAGCGTCATAAAACCTTGAAATTTTGTAACAATAAAGATCTCTAGCCTCTTGTCAATTTAAGCTATCGCTCAAAGCTATGATACCCTTGAGTCCCAAATCAAACACTGATAAAACTTCAAACGCCCCTAAGTTCTTTACGGTACCTCCTACACCTATCAAAGTTTGCAACATACAAATGCTTGTAACTTTTTACTGGAGCGTCATAAAACCTTGAAATTTTGTAACAATAAACTACTCGAGCCTCTTGTCAATTTTAGCTATCGCTCAAAGCTATACCCTAGAATCCCAAATCAAACACTGATAAAACTTCAAACGCCCCTAACTTCTTTACGGTACGTCCTACACCTATCAAAGTTTGCAACATACAAATGCTTGTAACTTTTTACTGGAGCGTCATAAAACCTTGAAATTTTGTAACAATAAAGTACCCGAGCCTCTTGTCAATTTAAGCCATCGCTCAAAGCTATGCTCCTCTAGAGTCACAAATCAAACACTGATAAAACTTCAAATGGCCCTAACTTCTATACGGTACGTCCTACACCCATCAAAGTTTGCAACATACAAATGCTTGTAACTTTTTACTGGAGCGTCATAAAACCTTGAAATTTTGTAACAATGAAGTACCCGAGCCTCTTGTCAATTTAAGCTATCGCTCAAAGCTATGCTACCCTTGAGTCTCAAATCAAACACTGATAAAACTTCAAATGGCCCTAACTTCTTTACGGTACGTCCTACACATATCAAAGTTTGCAACATATAAATGCTTCTAACTTTTTACTGGAGCGTCATAAAACCTTGAAATTTTGTAACAATAAAGTACTCGAGCCTCTTGTCAATTTTAGCTATCGCTCAAAGCTATGCTACCCTAGAATCCCAAATCAAACACTGATAAAACTTCAAACGCCCCTAACTTCTTTACGGTACGTCCTACACCTATCAAAGTTTGCAACATATAAATGCTTGTAACTTTTTACTGGAGCGTCATAAAACCTTGAAATTTTGTAACAATAAAGTACTCGAGCCTCTTGTCAATTTAAGCTATCGCTCAAAGCTATGCTACCCTAGAATCCCAAATCAAACACTGATAAAACTTCAAACGCCCCTAACTTCTTTACGGTACGTCCTACACATATCAAAGTTTGCAACATATAAATGTTTCTAACTTTTTACTGGAGCGTCATAAAACCTTGAAATTTTGTAACAATAAAGTACTCGACCCTCTTGTCAATTTTAGCTATCGCTCAAAGCTATGCTACCCTAGAATCCCAAATCAAACACTGATAAAACTTCAAACGCCCCTAACTTCTTTACGGTACGTCCTACACCTATCAAAGTTTGCAACATACAAATGCTTGTAACTTTTTACTGGAGCGTCATAAAACCTTGAAATTTTGTAACAATAAAGTACCCGAGCCTCTTGTCAATTTAAGCCATCGCTCAAAGCTATGCTACTCTAGAGTCACAAATCAAACACTGATAAAACTTCAAATGGCCCAAACTTCTATACGGTACGTCCTACACCTATCAAAGTTTGCAACATACAAATGCTTGTAACTTTTTACTGGAGCGTCATAAAACCTTGAAATTTTGTAAAAATAAAGTACCCGAGCTTCTTGTCAATTTAAGCAATCGCTCAAAGCTATGCTAACCTAGAGTCCCAAATCAAACACTGATAAAACTTCAAATGGCCCTAACTTCTATACGGTCGTCCTACACCTATCAAAGTTTGCAACATACAAATGCTTGTAACTTTTTACTGGATCGTTATAAAACATTGAAATTTTGTAACAATAAAGATCTCTAGCCTCTTGTCAATTTAAGCTATCGCTCAAAGCTATGATACCCTTGAGTCCCAAATCAAACACTGATAAAACTTCAAACGCCCCTAAGTTCTTTACGGTACGTCCTACACCTATCAAAGTTTGCAACATACAAATGCTTGTAACTTTTTACTGGAGCGTCATAAAACCTTGAAATTTTGTAACAATAAAGTACTCGAGCCTCTTGTCAATTTAAGCTATCGCTCAAAGCTATGCTACCCTAGAATCCCAAATCAAACACTGATAAAACTTCAAACGCCCCTAACTTCTTTACGGTACGTCCTACACCTATCAAAGTTTGCAACATACAAATGCTTGTAACTTTTTACTGGAGCGTCATAAAACCTTGAAATTTTGTAACAATGAAGTATCCGAGCCTCTTGTCAATTTAAGCTATCGCTCAAAGCTATGCTACCCTTGAGTCTCAAGTCAAACACTGATAAAACTTCAAATGGCCCTAACTTCTTTACGGTACGTCCTACACATATCAAAGTGTGCAACATATAAATGCTTCTAACTTTTTACTGGAGCGTCATAAAACCTTGAAATTTTGTAACAATAAAGTACTCGACCCTCTTGTCAATTTTAGCTATCGCTCAAAGCTATGCTACCCTAGAATCCCAAATCAAACACTGATAAAACTTCAAACGCCCCTAACTTCTTTACGGTACGTCCTACACCTATCAAAGTTTGCAACATACAAATGCTTGTAACTTTTTACTGGAGCGTCATAAAACCTTGAAATTTTGTAACAATAAAGTACCCGAGCCTCTTGTCAATTTAAGCCATCGCTCAAAGCTATGCTCCTCTAGAGTCACAAATCAAACACTGATAAAACTTCAAATGGCCCTAACTTCTATACGGTACGTCCTACACCCATCAAAGTTTGCAACATACAAATGCTTGTAACTTTTTACTGGAGCGTCATAAAACCTTGAAATTTTGTAACAATGAAGTACCCGAGCCTCTTGTCAATTTAAGCTATCGCTCAAAGCTATGCTACCCTTGAGTCTCAAATCAAACACTGATAAAACTTCAAATGGCCCTAACTTCTTTACGGTACGTCCTACACATATCAAAGTTTGCAACATATAAATGCTTGTAACTTTTTACTGGAGCGTCATAAAACCTTGAAATTTTGTAACAATAAAGTACTCGAGCCTCTTGTCGATTTTAGCTATCGCTCAAAGCTATGCTACCCTAGATTCCCAAATCAAACACTGATAAAACTTCAAACGCCCCTAACTTCTTTACGGTACGTCCTACACCTATCAAAGTTTGCAACATACAAATGCTTGTAACTTTTTACTGGAGCGTCATAAAACCTTGAAATTTTGTAACAATGAAGTACCCGAGCCTCTTGTCAATTTAAGCTATCTCTCAAAGCTATGCTACCCTTGAGTCTCAAATCAAACACTGATAAAACTTCAAATGGCCCTAACTTCTTTACGGTACGTCCTACACATATCAAAGTTTGCAACATATAAATGCTTCTAACTTTTTACTGGAGCGTCTTAAAACCTTGAAATTTTGTAACAATAAAGTACTCGAGCCTCTTGTCAATTTTAGCTATCGCTCAAAGCTATGCTACCCTAGAATCCCAAATCAAACACTGATAAAACTTCAAACGCCCCTAACTTCTTTACGGTACGTCCTACACCTATCAAAGTTTGCAACATATAAATGCTTGTAACTTTTTACTGGAGCGTCATAAAACCTTGAAATTTTGTAACAATAAAGTACTCGAGCCTCTTGTCAATTTAAGCTATCGCTCAAAGCTATGCTACCCTAGAATCCCAAATCAAACACTGATAAAACTTCAAACGCCCCTAACTTCTTTACGGTACGTCCTACACCTATCAAAGTTTGCAACATACAAATGCTTGTAACTTTTTACTGGAGCGTCATAAAACCTTGAAATTTTGTAACAATGAAGTACCCGAGCCTCTTGTCAATTTAAGCTATCGCTCAAAGCTATGCTACCCTTGAGTCTCAAGTCAAACACTGATAAAACTTCAAATGGCCCTAACTTCTTTACGGTACATCCTACACATATCAAAGTTTGCAACATATAAATGTTTCTAACTTTTTACTGGAGCGTCATAAAACCTTGAAATTTTGTAACGATAAAGTACTCGACCCTCTTGTCAATTTTAGCTATCGCTCAAAGCTATGCTACCCTAGAAACCCAAATCAAACACTGATAAAACTTCAAACGCCCCTAACTTCTTTACGGTACGTCCTACACCTATCAAAGTTTGCAACATACAAATGCTTGTAACTTTTTACTGGAGCGTCATAAAACCTTGAAATTTTGTAACAATAAAGTACCCGAGCCTCTTGTCAATTTAAGCCATCGCTCAAAGCTATGCTACTCTAGAGTCACAAATCAAACACTGATAAAACTTCAAATGGCCCAAACTTATATACGGTACGTCCTACACCTATCAAAGTTTGCAACATACAAATGCTTGTAACTTTTTACTGGAGCGTCATAAAACCTTGAAATTTTGTAAAAATAAAGTACCCGAGCTTCTTGTCAATTTAAGCAATCGCTCAAAGCTATGCTAACCTAGAGTCCCAAATCAAACACTGATAAAACTTCAAATGGCCCTAACTTCTATACGGTACGTCCTACACCTATCAAAGTTTGCAACATACAAATGCTTGTAACTTTTTACTGGATCGTTATAAAACATTGAAATTTTGTAACAATAAAGATCTCTAGCCTCCTGTCAATTTAAGCTATCGCTCAAAGCTATGATACCCTTGAGTCCCAAATCAAACACTGATAAAACTTCAAACGCCCCTAAGTTCTTTACGGTGCGTCCTACACCTATCAAAGTTGGCAACATACAAATGCTTGTAACTTTTTACTGGAGCGTCATAAAACCTTGAAATTTTGTAACAATAAAGATCTCTAGCCTCTTGTCAATTTAAGCTATCGCTCAAAGCTATGATACCCTTGAGTCCCAAATCAAACACTGATAAAACTTCAAACGCCCCTAAGTTCTTTACGGTACGTCCTACACCTATCAAAGTTGGCAACATACAAATGCTTGTAACTTTTTACTGTAGCGTCATAAAACCTTGAAATTTTGTAACAATAAAGATCTCTAGCCTCTTGTCAATTTAAGCTATCGCTCAAAGCTATGATACCCTTGAGTCCCAAATCAAACACTGATAAAACTTAAAACGCCCCTAAGTTCTTTACGGTACCTCCTACACCTATCAAAGTTTGCAACATACAAATGCTTGTAACTTTTTACTGGAGCGTCATAAAACCTTGAAATTTTGTAACAATAAAGTACTCGAGCCTCTTGTCAATTTTAGCTATCGCTCAAAGCTATGCTACCCTAGAATCCCAAATCAAACACTGATAAAACTTCAAACGCCCCTAACTTCTTTACGGTACGTCCTACACCTATCAAAGTTTGCAACATACAAATGCTTGTAACTTTTTACTGGAGCGTCATAAAACCTTGAAATTTTGTAACAATAAAGTACCCGAGCCTCTTGTCAATTTAAGCCATCGCTCAAAGCTATGCTCCTCTAGAGTCACAAATCAAACACTGATAAAACTTCAAATGGCCCTAACTTCTATACGGTACGTCCTACACCCATCAAAGTTTGCAACATACAAATGCTTGTAACTTTTTACTGGAGCGTCATAAAACCTTGAAATTTTGTAACAATGAAGTACCCGAGCCTCTTGTCAATTTAAGCTATCGCTCAAAGCTATGCTACCCTTGAGTCTCAAATCAAACACTGATAAAACTTCAAATGGCCCTAACTTCTTTACGGTACGTCGTACACATATCAAAGTTTGCAACATATAAATGCTTGTAACTTTTTACTGGAGCGTCATAAAACCTTGAAATTTTGTAACAATAAAGTACTCGAGCCTCTTGTCAATTTTAGCTATCGCTCAAAGCTATGCTACCCTAGATTCCCAAATCAAACACTGATAAAACTTCAAACGCCCCTAACTGCTTTACGGTACGTCCTACACCTATCAAAGTTTGCAACATACAAATGCTTGTAACTTTTTACTGGAGCGTCATAAAACCTTGAAATTTTGTAACAATGAAGTACCCGAGCCTCTTGTCAATTTAAGCTATCGCTCAAAGCTATGCTACCCTTGAGTCTCAAATCAAACACTGATAAAACTTCAAATGGCCCTAACTTCTTTACGGTACGTCCTACACATATCAAAGTTTGCAACATATAAATGCTTCTAACTTTTTACTGGAGCGTCATAAAACCTTGAAATTTTGTAACAATAAAGTACTCGAGCCTCTTGTCAATTTTAGCTATCGCTCAAAGCTATGCTACCCTAGAATCCCAAATCAAACACTGATAAAACTTCAAACGCCCCTAACTTCTTTACGGTACGTCCTACACCTATCAAAGTTTGCAACATATAAATGCTTGTAACTTTTTACTGGAGCGTCATAAAACCTTGAAATTTTGTAACAATAAAGTACTCGAGCCTCTTGTCAATTTAAGCTATCGCTCAAAGCTATGCTACCCTAGAATCCCAAATCAAACACTGATAAAACTTCAAACGCCCCTAACTTCTTTACGGTACGTCCTACACCTATCAAAGTTTGCAACATACAAATGCTTGTAACTTTTTACTGGAGCGTCATAAAACCTTGAAATTTTGTAACAATAAAGTACCCGAGCCTCTTGTCAATTTAAGCCATCGCTCAAAGCTATGCTACTCTAGAGTCACAAATCAAACACTGATAAAACTTCAAATGGCCCAAACTTCTATACGGTACGTCCTACACCTATCAAAGTTTGCAACATACAAATGCTTGTAACTTTTTACTGGAGCGTCATAAAACCTTGAAATTTTGTAAAAATAAAGTACCCGAGCTTCTTGTCAATTTAAGCAATCGCTCAAAGCTATGCTAACCTAGAGTCCCAAATCAAACACTGATAAAACTTCAAATGGCCCTAACTTCTATACGGTACGTCCTACACCTATCAAAGTTTGCAACATACAAATGCTTGTAACTTTTTACTGGAGCGTTATAAAACATTGAAATTTTGTAACAATAAAGATCTCTAGCCTCTTGTCAATTTAAGCTATCGCTCAAAGCTATGATACCCTTGAGTCCCAAATCAAACCCTGATAAAACTTCAAACGCCCCTAAGTTCTTTACGGTGCGTCCTACACCTATCAAAGTTGGCAACATACAAATGCTTGTAACTTTTTACTGGAGCGTCATAAAACCTTGAAATTTTGTAACAATAAAGATCTCTAGCCTCTTGTCAATTTAAGCTATCGCTCAAAGCTATGATACCCTTGAGTCCCAAATCAAACACTGATAAAACTTCAAACGCCCCTAAGTTCTTTACGGTACGTCCTACACCTATCAAAGTTTGCAACATACAAATGCTTGTAACTTTTTACTGGAGCGTCATAAAACCTTGAAATTTTGTAACAATAAAGTACTCGAGCCTCTTGTCAATTTAAGCTATCGCTCAAAGCTATGCTACCCTAGAATCTTAAATCAAACACTGATAAAACTTCAAACGCCCCTAACTTCTTTACGGTACGTCCTACACCTATCAAAGTTTGCAACATACAAATGCTTGTAACTTTTTACTGGAGCGTCATAAAACCTTGAAATTTTGTAACAATGAAGTACCCGAGCCTCTTGTCAATTTAAGCTATCGCTCAAAGCTATGCTACCCTTGAGTCTCAAGTCAAACACTGATAAAACTTCAAATGGCCCTAACTTCTTTACGGTACGTCCTACACATATCAAAGTTTGCAACATATAAATGCTTCTAACTTTTTACTGGAGCGTCATAAAACCTTGAAATTTTGTAACAATAAAGTACTCGACCCTCTTGTCAATTTTAGCTATCGCTCAAAGCTATGCTACCCTAGAATCCCAAATCAAACACTGATAAAACTTCAAACGCCCCTAACTTCTTTACGGTACGTCCTACACCTATCAAAGTTTGCAACATACAAATGCTTGTAACTTTTTACTGGAGCGTCATAAAACCTTGAAATTTTGTAACAATAAAGTACCCGAGCCTCTTGTCAATTTAAGCCATCGCTCAAAGCTATGCTACTCTAGAGTCACAAATCAAACACTGATAAAACTTCAAATGGCCCAAACTTCTATACGGTACGTCCTACACCTATCAAAGTTTGCAACATACAAATGCTTGTAACTTTTTACTGGAGCGTCATAAAACCTTGAAATTTTGTAACAATGAAGTTCCCGAGCCTCTTGTCAATTTAAGCTATCGCTCAAAGCTATGCTACCCTTGAGTCTCAAATCAAACACTGATAAAACTTCAAATAGCCCTAACTTCTTTACGGTACGTCCTACACATATCAAAGTTTGCAACATATAAATGCTTGTAACTTTTTACTGGAGCGTCATAAAACCTTGAAATTTTGTAACAATAAAGTACTCGAGCCTCTTGTCAATTTTAGCTATCGCTCAAAGCTATGCTACCCTAGAATCCCAAATCAAACACTGATAAAACTTCAAACGCCCCTAACTACTTTACGGTACGTCCTACACCTATCAAAGTTTGCAACATACAAATGCTTGTAACTTTTTACTGGAGCGTCATAAAACCTTGAAATTTTGTAACAATGAAGTACCCGAGCCTCTTGTCAATTTAAGCTATCGCTCAAAGCTATGCTATCCTTGTGTCTCAAATCAAACACTGATAAAACTTCAAATGGCCCTAACTTCTTTACGGTACGTCCTACACATATCAAAGTTTGCAACATATAAATGCTTCTAACTTTTTACTGGAGCGTCATAAAACCTTGAAATTTTGTAACAATAAAGTACTCGAGCCTCTTGTCAATTTAAGCTATCGCTCAAAGCTATGCTACCCTAGAGTCCCAAATCAAACACTGATAAAACTTCAAATGGCCCTAACTTCTATACGGTACGTCCTACACCTATCAAAGTTTGCAACATACAAATGCTTGTAACTTTTTACTGGATCGTTATAAAACATTGAAATTTTGTAACAATAAAGATCTCTAGCCTCTTGTCAATTTAAGCTATCGCTCAAAGCTATGATACCCTTGAGTCCCAAATCAAACACTGATAAAACTTCAAACGCCCCTAAGTTCTTTACGGTGCGTCCTACACCTATCAAAGTTGGCAACATACAAATGCTTGTAACTTTTTACTGGAGCGTCATAAAACCTTGAAATTTTGTAACAATAAAGATCTCTAGCCTCTTGTCAATTTAAGCTATCGCTCAAAGCTATGATACCCTTGAGTCCCAAATCAAACACTGATAAAACTTCAAACGCCCCTAAGTTCTTTACGGTACGTCCTACACCTATCAAAGTTTGCAACATACAAATGCTTGTAACTTTTTACTGGAGCGTCATAAAACCTTGAAATTTTGTAACAATAAAGTACTCGAGCCTCTTGTCAATTTAAGCTATCGCTCAAAGCTATGCTACCCTAGAATCCCAAATCAAACACTGATAGAACTTCAAACGCCCCTAACTTCTTTACGGTACGTCCTACACCTATCAAAGTTTGCAACATACAAATGCTTGTAACTTTTTACTGGAGCGTCATAAAACCTTGAAATTTTGTAACAATGAAGTACCCGAGCCTCTTGTCAATTTAAGCTATCGCTCAAAGCTATGCTACCCTTGAGTCTCAAGTCAAATACTGATAAAACTTCAAATGGCCCTAACTTCTTTACGGTACGTCCTACACATATCAAAGTTTGCAACATATAAATGCTTCTAACTTTTTACTGGAGCGTCATAAAACCTTGAAATTTTGTAACAATAAAGTACTCGACCCTCTTGTCAATTTTAGCTATCGCTCAAAGCTATGCTACCCTAGAATCCCAAATCAAACACTGATAAAACTTCAAACGCCCCTAACTTCTTTACGGTACGTCCTACACCTATCAAAGTTTGCAACATACAAATGCTTGTAACTTTTTACTGGAGCGTCATAAAACCTTGAAATTTTGTAACAATAAAGTACCCGAGCCTCTTGTCAATTTAAGCCATCGCTCAAAGCTATGCTACTCTAGAGTCACAAATCAAACACTGATAAAACTTCAAATGGCCCAAACTTCTATACGGTACGTCCTACACCTATCAAAGTTTGCAACATACAAATGCTTGTAACTTTTTACTGGAGCGTCATAAAACCTTGAAATTTTGTAACAATGAAGTACCCGAGCCTCTTGTCAATTTAAGCTATCGCTCAAAGCTATGCTACCCTTGAGTCTCAAATCAAACACTGATAAAACTTCAAATAGCCCTAACTTCTTTACGGTACGTCCTACACATATCAAAGTTTGCAACATATAAATGCTTGTAACTTTTTACTGGAGCGTCATAAAACCTTGAAATTTTGTAACAATAAAGTACTCGAGCCTCTTGTCAATTTTAGCTATCGCTCAAAGCTATGCTACCCT
The DNA here is from genome assembly GCA_920105625.2 of Clusia tigrina. NCBI lineage: Eukaryota > Metazoa > Arthropoda > Insecta > Diptera > Clusiidae > Clusia > Clusia tigrina. The sequence goes on from OV050032.1 coordinate 95,442,831, forward strand.
AGAATCCCAAATCAAACACTGATAAAACTTCAAACGCCCCTAACTACTTTACGGTACGTCCTACACCTATCAAAGTTTGCAACATACAAATGCTTGTAACTTTTTACTGGAGCGTCATAAAACCTTGAAATTTTGTAACAATGAAGTACCCGAGCCTCTTGTCAATTTAAGCTATCGCTCAAAGCTATGCTATCCTTGAGTCTCAAATCAAACACTGATAAAACTTCAAATGGCCCTAACTTCTTTACGGTACGTCCTACACATATCAAAGTTTGCAACATATAAATGCTTCTAACTTTTTACTGGAGCGTCATAAAACCTTGAAATTTTGTAACAATAAAGTACTCGAGCCTCTTGTCAATTTTAGCTATCGCTCAAAGCTATGCTACCCTAGAATCCCAAATCAAACACTGATAAAACTTCAAACGCCCCTAACTTCTTTACGGTACGTCCTACACCTATCAAAGTTTGCAACATACAAATGCTTGTAACTTTTTACTGGAGCGTCATAAAACCTTGAAATTTTGTAACAATAAAGTACCCGAGCCTCTTGTCAATTTAAGCCATCGCTCAAAGCTATGCTACTCTAGAGTCACAAATCAAACACTGATAAAACTTCAAATGGCCCTAACTTCTATACGGTACGCCCTACACCTATCAAAGTTTGCAACATACAAATGCTTGTAACTTTTTACTGGAGCGTCATAAAACCTTGAAATTTTGTAAAAATAAAGTACCCGAGCCTCTTGTCAATTTAAGCTATCGCTCAAAGCTATGCTACCCTAGAGTCCCAAATCAAACACTGATAAAACTTCAAATGGCCCTAACTTCTATACGGTACGTCCTACACCTATCAAAGTTTGCAACATACAAATGCTTGTAACTTTTTACTGGATCGTCATAAAACATTGAAATTTTGTAACAATAAAGATCTCTAGCCTCTTGTCAATTTAAGCTATCGCTCAAAGCTATGATACCCTTGAGTCCCAAATCAAACACTGATAAAACTTCAAACGCCCCTAAGTTCTTTACGGTACGTCCTACACCTATCAAAGTTGGCAACATACAAATGCTTGTAACTTTTTACTGGAGCGTCATAAAACTTTGAAATTTTGTAACAATGAAGTACCCGAGCCTCTTGTCAATTTAAGTTATCGCTCAAAGCTATGCTACCCTAGAGTCCCAAATCAAACACTGATAAAACTTCAAATGGCCCAACTTCTTTACGGTACGTCCTACACCTATCAAAGTTGGCAAAATTCAAATGCTTGTAACTTTTTACTGGAGCGTCATAACACCTTGAAATTTTCTAACAATACAGTACTCGAGCCTCTTGTCAATTTAAGCCATCGCTGAAAGCTATGCTACCCTAGAGTCCCAAATCAAACACTGATAAAACTTCAAATGGCCCTAACTTCTATATGGTACGTCCTACACCTATCAAAGTTTGTAACATACAAATGCTTGTATCTTTTTACTGGAGCGTCATAAAACTTTGAAATTTTGTAACAATAAAGTACTCGAGCCTCTTGTCAATTTAAGCTATCGCTCAAAGCTATGCTACCCTAGAGTCCCAAATCAAACACTGATAAAACTTCAAATGGCCCTAACTTCTATACGGTACGTCCTACACCTATCAAAGTTTGCAACATACAAATGCTTGTAACTTTTTACTGGAGAGTCATAAAACCTTGAAATTTTGTAACAATAAAGTACTCGAGCCTCTTGTCAATTTAAGCCATCGCTCAAAGCTATGCTACCCTAGAGTCCCAAATCAAACACTGATAAAACTTCAAACGTCCCTAACTTCTATACGGTACGTCCTACACCTATCAAAGTTTGCAACATACAAATGCTTGTAACTTTTTACTGGAGCGTCATAAAACCTTGAATTTTTGTAACAATGAAGTACCCGAGCCTCTTGTCAATTTAAGCTATCGCTCAAAGCTATGCTACCCTAGAGTCCCAAATCAAACACTGATAAAACTTCAAATAGCTCTAACTTCTATACGGTACGTCCTACACCTATCAAAGTTTGCAACATACAAATGCTTGTAACTTTTTCCTGGAGCGTCATAAAACCTTGAAGTTTTGTAACAATAAAGTACTCGAGCATCTTGTCAATTTAAGTTATCGCTCAAAGCTATGCTACCCTTGAGTCCCAAATCAAACTCTGATAAATCTTCAAATGGCCCTAACTTCTATACGGTACGTCCTACACCTATCAAAGTTTGCAACATACAAATGCTTGTAACTTTTTACTGGAGCGTCATAAAACCTTGAAATTTTGTAACAATAAAGTACTCGAGCCTCTTGTCAATTTAAGCCATCGCTGAAAGCTATGCTACCCTTGAGTCCCATATCAAACACTGATAAAACTTCAATAGGCCCTAACTTCTATACGGTACGTCCTACACCTATCAAAGTTTGCAACATACAAATGCTTGTAACTTTTTACTGGAGCGTCATAAAACCTTGAATTTTTGTAACAATGAAGTACCCGAGCCTCTTGTCAATTTAAGCTATCGCTCAAAGCTATGCTACCCTAGAGTCCCAAATCAAATACTGATAAAACTTCAAATGGCTCTAACTTCTATACGGTACGTCCTACACCTATCAAAGTTTGCAACATACAAATGCTTGTAACTTTTTACTGGAGCGTCATAAAACCTTGAAGTTTTGTAACAATAAAGTACTCGAGCATCTTGTCAATTTAAGTTATCGCTCAAAGCTATGCTACCCTTGAGTCCCAAATCAAACTCTGATAAATCTTCAAATGGCCCTAACTTCTATACGGTACGTCCTACACCTATCAAAGTTTGCAACATACAAATGCTTGTAACTTTTTACTGGAGCGTCATAAAACCTTGAAATTTTGTAACAATAAAGTACTCGAGCCTCTTGTCAATTTAAGCCATCGCTGAAAGCTATGCTACCCTTGAGTCCCATATCAAACACTGATAAAACTTCAATAGGCCCTAACTTCTATACGGTACGTCCTACACCTATCAAAGTTTGCAACATACAAATGCTTGTAACTTTTTACTGGAGCGTCATAAAACCTTGAAATTTTGTAACAATAAAGTACCCGAGCCTCTTGTCAATTTAAGCTATCGTTCAAAGCTATGCTACCCTAGAGTCCCAAATCAAACACTGATAAAACTTCAAATGGCCCTAACTTCTATACGGTTCGTCCTACACCTATCAAAGTTTGCAACATACAAATGCTTGTAACTTTTTACTGGAGCGTCATAAAACCTTGAAATTTTGTAACAATAAAGTACTCGAGCCTCTTGTCAATTTAACCTATCGCTCAAAGTTATGCTACACTAGAGTCCCAAATCAAACACTGGTAAAACTTCAAATGGCCCTAACTTCTATTCGGTACGTCCTACACCTATCAAAGTTTGCAACATACAAATGCTTGTAGCTTTTTACTGGAGCGTCATAAAACCTTGAAATTTTGTAACAATGAAGTACTCGAGCCTCTTGTCAATTTAAGCCATCGCTCAAAGCTATGCTACCCTAGAGTCCCAAATCAACCACTGATAAAACTTCAAACGCCCCTAACTTCTTTACGGTATGTCCTACACCTATCAAAGTTTGCAACATACAAATGCTTGTAACTTTTTACTGGAGCGTCAGAAAACCTTGAAATTTTGTAACAATGAAGTACTCGAGCATCTTGTCAATTTAAGCTATCGCTCAAAGCTATGCTACCCTAGAGTCCCAAATCAAACACTGATAAAACTTCAAACGCCTCTAACTTCTTTACGGTACGTCCTACACCTTTCAAAGTTTGCAACATACAAATGCAAACTTTTTACTGGAGCGTCATAAAACCTTGAAATTTTGTAACAATGAAGTACCCGAGCCTCTTGTCAATTTAAGCTATCGCTCTAAGCTATTCTACCCTAGAGTCTCAAATCAAACACTGATAAAACTTCAAATGGCTCTAACTTCTATACGGTACGTCCTACACCTATCAAAGTTTGCAACATACAAATGCTTGTAACTTTTTACTGGAGCGTCATAAAACCTTGAAATTTTGTAACAATAAAGTACTCGAGCATCTTGTCAATTTAAGTTATCGCTCAAAGCTATGCTACCCTTGAGTCCCAAATCAAACACTGATAAAACTTCAAATGGCCCTAACTTCTATACGGTACGTCCTACACCTATCAAAGTTTGCAATATACAAATGCTTGTAACTTTTTACTGGAGCGTCATAAAAACTTGAAATTGTGTAACAATGAAGTACTCGAGCCTCTTGTCAATTTAAGCCATCGCTCAAAGCTATGCTACCCTAGAGTCCCAAATCAAACACTGATATAACTTCAAATAGCCCTAACTTCTATACGGTACGTCCTACACCTATCAAAGTTTGCAACATACAAATGCTTGTATCTTTTTACTGGAGCGTCATAAAACCTTGAAATTTGGTAAAAATGAAGTTCTCGAGCATCTTGTCTATTTAAGCTATCGCTCAAAACTATGCTACCCTAGAGTCCCAAATCAAACACTGATAAAACTACAAACGCCCCTAACTTCTTTACGGTACGTCCTACACCTATCAAAGTTTGCAACATACAAATGCTTGTATCTTTTTACTGGAGCGTCATAAAACCTTGAAATTTTGTAACAATAAAGTACTCGAGCCTCTTGTCAATTTAAGCTATCGCTCAAAGCTATGCTACCCTAGAGTCCCAAATCAAACTCTGATAAAACTTCAAATGGCCCTAACTTCTATACGGTACGTCCTACACCTATCAAAGTTTGCAACATACAAATGCTTGTAACTTTTTACTGGAGCATCATAAAACCCTGAAATTTTGTAACAATAAAGTACTCGAGCCTCTTGTCAATTTAAGCTATCGCTCAAAGCTATGCTACCCTAGAGCCCCATATCAAACACTGATATAACTTCAAATATCCCTAACTTCTATACGGTACGTCCTACACCTATCAAAGTTTGCAACATACAAATGTTTGTATCTTTTTACTGGAGCGTCATAAAACATTGAAATTTTGTAACAATAAAGTACCCGAGCCTCTTGTCAATTTAAGCTATTCCTCAAAGCTATGCAACCCTAGAGTCCCAAATCAAACACTGATAAAACTTAAAATGGCCCTAACTTCTATACGGTACGTCCTACACCTATCAAAGTTTGCAACATACAAATGCTTGTAACTTTTTACTGGAGCGTCACAAAACTTTGAAATTTTGTAACAATAAAGATCTCTAGCCTCTTGTCAATTTAAGCTATCGCTCAAAGCTATGATACCCTTGAGTCCCAAATCAAACACTGATAAAACTTCAAACGCCCCTAAGTTCTTTACGGTACGTCCTACACCTATCAAAGTTGGCAACATACAAATGCTTGTAACTTTTTACTGGAGCGTCATAAAACCTTGAAATTTTGTAACAATGAAGTACCCGAGCCTCTTGTCAATTTAAGTTATCGCTCAAAGCTATGCTACCCTAGAGTCCCAAATCAAACACTGATAAAACTTCAAATGGCCCAACTTCTTTACGGTACGTCCTACACCTATCAAAGTTGGCAAAATTCAAATGCTTGTAACTTTTTACTGGAGCGTCATAACACCTTGAAATTTTCTAACAATACAGTACTCGAGCCTCTTGTCAATTTAAGCCATCGCTGAAAGCTATGCTACCCTAGAGTCCCAAATCAAACACTGATAAAACTTCAAATGGCCCTAACTTCTATACGGTACGTCCTACACCTATCAAAGTTTGCAACATACAAATGCTTGTATCTTTTTACTGGAGCGTCATAAAACTTTGAAATTTTGTAACAATAAAGTACTCGAGCCTCTTGTCAATTTAAGCTATCGCTCAAAGCTATGCTACCCTAGAGTCCCAAATCAAACACTGATAAAACTTCAAATGGCCCTAACTTCTATACGGTACGTCCTACACCTATCAAAGTTTGCAACATACAAATGCTTGTAACTTTTTACTGGAGAGTCATAAAACCTTGAAATTTTGTAACAATAAAGTACTCGAGCCTCTTGTCAATTTAAGCCATCGCTCAAAGCTATGCTACCCTAGAGTCCCAAATCAAACACTGATAAAACTTCAAACGTCCCTAACTTCTATACGGTACGTCCTACACCTATCAAAGTTTGCAACATACAAATGCTTGTAACTTTTTACTGGAGCGTCATAAAACCTTGAATTTTTGTAACAATGAAGTACCCGAGCCTCTTGTCAATTTAAGCTATCGCTCAAAGCTATGCTACCCTAGAGTCCCAAATCAAACACTGATAAAACTTCAAATAGCTCTAACTTCTATACGGTACGTCCTACACCTATCAAAGTTTGCAACATACAAATGCTTGTAACTTTTTCCTGGAGCGTCATAAAACCTTGAAGTTTTGTAACAATAAAGTACTCGAGCATCTTGTCAATTTAAGTTATCGCTCAAAGCTATGCTACCCTTGAGTCCCAAATCAAACTCTGATAAATCTTCAAATGGCCCTAACTTCTATACGGTACGTCCTACACCTATCAAAGTTTGCAACATACAAATGCTTGTAACTTTTTACTGGAGCGTCATAAAACCTTGAAATTTTGTAACAATAAAGTACTCGAGCCTCTTGTCAATTTAAGCCATCGCTGAAAGCTATGCTACCCTTGAGTCCCATATCAAACACTGATAAAACTTCAATAGGCCCTAACTTCTATACGGTACGTCCTACACCTATCAAAGTTTGCAACATACAAATGCTTGTAACTTTTTACTGGAGCGTCATAAAACCTTGAATTTTTGTAACAATGAAGTACCCGAGCCTCTTGTCAATTTAAGCTATCGCTCAAAGCTATGCTACCCTAGAGTCCCAAATCAAATACTGATAAAACTTCAAATGGCTCTAACTTCTATACGGTACGTCCTACACCTATCAAAGTTTGCAACATACAAATGCTTGTAACTTTTTACTGGAGCGTCATAAAACCTTGAAGTTTTGTAACAATAAAGTACTCGAGCATCTTGTCAATTTAAGTTATCGCTCAAAGCTATGCTACCCTTGAGTCCCAAATCAAACTCTGATAAATCTTCAAATGGCCCTAACTTCTATACGGTACGTCCTACACCTATCAAAGTTTGCAACATACAAATGCTTGTAACTTTTTACTGGAGCGTCATAAAACCTTGAAATTTTGTAACAATAAAGTACTCGAGCCTCTTGTCAATTTAAGCCATCGCTGAAAGCTATGCTACCCTTGAGTCCCATATCAAACACTGATAAAACTTCAATAGGCCCTAACTTCTATACGGTACGTCCTACACATATCAAAGTTTGCAACATACAAATGCTTGTAACTTTTTACTGGAGCGTCATAAACCCTTGAAATTTTGTAACAATAAAGTACCCGAGCCTCTTGTCAATTTAAGTTATCTTTCAAAGCTATGCTACCCTAGAGTCCCAAATCAAACACTGATAAAACTTCAAATGGCCCTAACTTCTATACGGTTCGTCCTACACCTATCAAAGTTTGCAACATACAAATGCTTGTAACTTTTTACTGGAGCGTCATAAAACCTTGAAATTTTGTAACAATAAAGTACTCGAGCCTCTTGTCAATTTAACCTATCGCTCAAAGTTATGCTACACTAGAGTCCCAAATCAAACACTGGTAAAACTTCAAATGGCCCTAACTTCTATTCGGTACGTCCTACACCTATCAAAGTTTGCAACATACAAATGCTTGTAGCTTTTTACTGGAGCGTCATAAAACCTTGAAATTTTGTAACAATGAAGTACTCGAGCCTCTTGTCAATTTAAGCCATCGCTCAAAGCTATGCTACCCTAGAGTCCCAAATCAACCACTGATAAAACTTCAAACGCCCCTAACTTCTTTACGGTATGTCCTACACCTATCAAAGTTTGCAACATACAAATGCTTGTAACTTTTTACTGGAGCGTCAGAAAACCTTGAAATTTTGTAACAATGAAGTACTCGAGCATCTTGTCAATTTAAGCTATCGCTCAAAGCTATGCTACCCTAGAGTCCCAAATCAAACACTGATAAAACTTCAAACGCCTCTAACTTCTTTACGGTACGTCCTACACCTTTCAAAGTTTGCAACATACAAATGCTTGTAACTTTTTACTGGAGCGTCATAAAACCTTGAAATTTTGTAACAATGAAGTACCCGAGCCTCTTGTCAATTTAAGCTATCGCTCTAAGCTATTCTACCCTAGAGTCTCAAATCAAACACTGATAAAACTTCAAATGGCTCTAACTTCTATACGGTACGTCCTACACCTATCAAAGTTTGCAACATACAAATGCTTGTAACTTTTTACTGGAGCGTCATAAAACCTTGAAATTTTGTAACAATAAAGTACTCGAGCATCTTGTCAATTTAAGTTATCGCTCAAAGCTATGCTACCCTTGAGTCCCAAATCAAACACTGATAAAACTTCAAATGGCCCTAACTTCTATACGGTACGTCCTACACCTATCAAAGTTTGCAATATACAAATGCTTGTAACTTTTTACTGGAGCGTCATAAAAACTTGAAATTGTGTAACAATGAAGTACTCGAGCCTCTTGTCAATTTAAGCCATCGCTCAAAGCTATGCTACCCTAGAGTCCCAAATCAAACACTGATATAACTTCAAATAGCCCTAACTTCTATACGGTACGTCCTACACCTATCAAAGTTTGCAACATACAAATGCTTGTATCTTTTTACTGGAGCGTCATAAAACCTTGAAATTTGGTAAAAATGAAGTTCTCGAGCATCTTGTCAATTTAAGCTATCGCTCAAAACTATGCTACCCTAGAGTCCCAAATCAAACACTGATAAAACTACAAACGCCCCTAACTTCTTTACGGTACGTCCTACACCTATCAAAGTTTGCAACATACAAATGCTTGTATCTTTTTACTGGAGCGTCATAAAACCTTGAAATTTTGTAACAATAAAGTACTCGAGCCTCTTGTCAATTTAAGCTATCGCTCAAAGCTATGCTACCCTAGAGTCCCAAATCAAACTCTGATAAAACTTCAAATGGCCCTAACTTCTATACGGTACGTCCTACACCTATCAAAGTTTGCAACATACAAATGCTTGTAACTTTTTACTGGAGCGTCATAAAACCTTGAAATTTTGTAACAATAAAGTACTCGAGCCTCTTGTCAATTTAAGCCATCGCTGAAAGCTATGCTACCCTTGAGTCCCATATCAAACACTGATAAAACTTCAATAGGCCCTAACTTCTATACGGTACGTCCTACACCTATCAAAGTTTGCAACATACAAATGCTTGTAACTTTTTACTGGAGCGTCATAAAACCTTGAATTTTTGTAACAATGAAGTACCCGAGCCTCTTGTCAATTTAAGCTATCGCTCAAAGCTATGCTACCCTAGAGTCCCAAATCAAATACTGATAAAACTTCAAATGGCTCTAACTTCTATACGGTACGTCCTACACCTATCAAAGTTTGCAACATACAAATGCTTGTAACTTTTTACTGGAGCGTCATAAAACCTTGAAGTTTTGTAACAATAAAGTACTCGAGCATCTTGTCAATTTAAGTTATCGCTCAAAGCTATGCTACCCTTGAGTCCCAAATCAAACTCTGATAAATCTTCAAATGGCCCTAACTTCTATACGGTACGTCCTACACCTATCAAAGTTTGCAACATACAAATGCTTGTAACTTTTTACTGGAGCGTCATAAAACCTTGAAATTTTGTAACAATAAAGTACTCGAGCCTCTTGTCAATTTAAGCCATCGCTGAAAGCTATGCTACCCTTGAGTCCCATATCAAACACTGATAAAACTTCAATAGGCCCTAACTTCTATACGGTACGTCCTACACCTATCAAAGTTTGCAACATACAAATGCTTGTAACTTTTTACTGGAGCGTCATAAAACCTTGAAATTTTGTAACAATAAGGTACCCTCTTGTCGATTTAAGCTATCGTTCAAAGCTATGCTACCCTAGAGTCCCAAATCAAACACTGATAAAACTTCAAATGGCCCTAACTTCTATACGGTTCGTCCTACACCTATCAAAGTTTGCAACATACAAATGCTTGTAACTTTTTACTGGAGCGTCATAAAACCTTGAAATTTTGTAACAATAAAGTACTCGAGCCTCTTGTCAATTTAACCTATCGCTCAAAGTTATGCTACACTAGAGTCCCAAATCAAACACTGGTAAAACTTCAAATGGCCCTAACTTCTATTCGGTACGTCCTACACCTATCAAAGTTTGCAACATACAAATGCTTGTAGCTTTTTACTGGAGCGTCATAAAACCTTGAAATTTTGTAACAATGAAGTACTCGAGCCTCTTGTCAATTTAAGCCATCGCTCAAAGCTATGCTACCCTAGAGTCCCAAATCAACCACTGATAAAACTTCAAACGCCCCTAACTTCTTTACGGTATGTCCTACACCTATCAAAGTTTGCAACATACAAATGCTTGTAACTTTTTACTGGAGCGTCAGAAAACCTTGAAATTTTGTAACAATGAAGTACTCGAGCATCTTGTCAATTTAAGCTATCGCTCAAAGCTATGCTACCCTAGAGTCCCAAATCAAACACTGATAAAACTTCAAACGCCTCTAACTTCTTTACGGTACGTCCTACACCTTTCAAAGTTTGCAACATACAAATGCTTGTAACTTTTTACTGGAGCGTCATAAAACCTTGAAATTTTGTAACAATGAAGTACCCGAGCCTCTTGTCAATTTAAGCTATCGCTCTAAGCTATTCTACCCTAGAGTCTCAAATCAAACACTGATAAAACTTCAAATGGCTCTAACTTCTATACGGTACGTCCTACACCTATCAAAGTTTGCAACATACAAATGCTTGTAACTTTTTACTGGAGCGTCATAAAACCTTGAAATTTTGTAACAATAAAGTACTCGAGCATCTTGTCAATTTAAGTTATCGCTCAAAGCTATGCTACCCTTGAGTCCCAAATCAAACACTGATAAAACTTCAAATGGCCCTAACTTCTATACGGTACGTCCTACACCTATCAAAGTTTGCAATATACAAATGCTTGTAACTTTTTACTGGAGCGTCATAAAAACTTGAAATTGTGTAACAATGAAGTACTCGAGCCTCTTGTCAATTTAAGCCATCGCTCAAAGCTATGCTACCCTAGAGTCCCAAATCAAACACTGATATAACTTCAAATAGCCCTAACTTCTATACGGTACGTCCTATACCTATCAAAGTTTGCAACATACAAATGCTTGTATCTTTTTACTGGAGCGTCATAAAACCTTGAAATTTGGTAAAAATGAAGTTCTCGAGCATCTTGTCAATTTAAGCTATCGCTCAAAGCTATGCTACCCTAGAGTCCCAAATCAAACACTGATAAAACTACAAACGCCCCTAACTTCTTTACGGTACGTCCTACACCTATCAAAGTTTGCAACATACAAATGCTTGTATCTTTTTACTGGAGCGTCATAAAACCTTGAAATTTTGTAACAATAAAGTACTCGAGCCTCTTGTCAATTTAAGCTATCGCTCAAAGCTATGCTACCCTAGAGTCCCAAATCAAACTCTGATAAAACTTCAAATGGCCCTAACTTCTATACGGTACGTCCTACACCTATCAAAGTTTGCAACATACAAATGCTTGTAACTTTTTACTGGAGCATCATAAAACCCTGAAATTTTGTAACAATAAAGTACTCGAGCCTCTTGTCAATTTAAGCTATCGCTCAAAGCTATGCTACCCTAGAGCCCCATATCAAACACTGATATAACTTCAAATATCCCTAACTTCTATACGGTACGTCCTACACCTATCAAAGTTTGCAACATACAAATGCTTGTATCTTTTTACTGGAGCGTCATAAAACATTGAAATTTTGTAACAATAAAGTACCCGAGCCTCTTGTCAATTTAAGCTATTCCTCAAAGCTATGCAACCCTAGAGTCCCAAATCAAACACTGATAAAACTTAAAATGGCCCTAACTTCTATACGGTACGTCCTACACCTATCAAAGTTTGCAACATACAAATGCTTGTAACTTTTTACTGGAGCGTCACAAAACTTTGAAATTTTGTAACAATGAAGTACTCGAGCCTCTTGTCAATTAAGCCATCGCTCAAAGCTATGCTACCCTAGAGTCCCAAATCAAACACTGATAAAACTTCAAACGCCCCTAACTTCTTTACGGTACGTCCTACACCTGTCAAAGTTTGCAACATACAAATGCTTGTAACTTTTTACTGGAGCGTCATAAAAACTTGAAATTTTCTAACAATGAAGTACTCGAGCATCTTGTCAATTTAAGCTATCGCTCAAAGCTATGCTACCCTAGAGTCCCAAATCAAACACTGATAAAACTTCAAACGCCCCTAACTGCTTTACGGTACGTCCTACACCTATCAAAGTTTGCAACATACAAATGCTTGTAACTTTTTACTGGAGCGTCATAAAATCTTGAAATTTTGTAACAATGAAGTACTCCAGCATCTTGTCAATTTAAGTTATCGCACAAAGCTATGCTACCCTAGAGTCCCAAATCAAACACTGAAAAAACTTCAAATGGCCCTAACTTCTATACGGTAAGTCCTACACCTATCAAAGTTTGCAACATACAAATGCTTGTATCTTTTTACTGGAGCGTCATAAAACCTTGAAATTTTGTAACAATAAAGTACTCGAGCCTCTTGTCAATTTAAGCTATCGCTCAAAGCTATGCTACCCTAGAGTCCCAAATCAAACTCTGATAAAACTTCAAATGGCCCTAACCTCTATACGGTACGTCCTACACCTATCAAAGTTTGCAACATACAAATGCTTGTAACTTTTTACTGGAGCGTCATAAAACATTGAAATTTTGTAACAATAAAGTACTCCAGCATCTTGTCAATTTAAGTTATCGCACAAAGCTATGCTACCCTAGAGTCCCAAATCAAACACTGAAAAAACTTCAAATGGCCCTAACTTCTATACGGTAAGTCCTACACCTATCAAAGTTTGCAACATACAAATGCTTGTATCTTTTTACTGGAGCGTCATAAAACCTTGAAATTTTGTAACAATAAAGTACTCGAGCCTCTTGTCAATTTAAGCTATCGCTCAAAGCTATGCTACCCTAGAGTCCCAAATCAAACTCTGATAAAACTTCAAATGGCCCTAACCTCTATACGGTACGTCCTACACCTATCAAAGTTTGCAACATACAAATGCTTGTAACTTTTTACTGGAGCGTCATAAAACATTGAAATTTTGTAACAATAAAGTACCCGAGCCTCTTGTCAATTTAAGCTATCGCTCAAAGCTATGCTACCCTAGAGTCCCAAATCAATCACTGATAAAACTTCAAATGGCCCTAACTTCTATACGGTACGTCCTACACATATCAAAGTTTGCAACATACAAATGCTTGTAACTTTTTACTGGAGCGTCATAAAACCTTGAAATTTTGTAACAATAAAGTACCCGAGCCTCTTGTCAATTTAAGCTATCGCTCAAAGCTATGCTACCCTAGAGTCCCAAATCAAACACTGATAAAACTTCAAATGTCCCTAACTTCTATACGGTACGTCCTACACCTATCAAAGTTTGCAACATGCAAATGCTTGTATCTTTTTACTGGAGCATCATAAAACATTGATATTTTGTAACAATAAAGTTCCCGAGCCTCTTGTCAATTTAAGCTATCGCTCAAAGCTATGCTACCCTAGAGTCCCAAATCAAACACTGATAAAACTTCAAATGGCCCTAACTTCTATACGGTACGTCCTACACCTATCAAAGTTTGCAACATACAAATGCTATTAACTTTTTACTGGAGCGTCATAAAACCTTGAAATTTTGTAACAATGAAGTACTCGAGCCTCTTGTCAATTTAAGCCCTCGCTCAAAGCTATGCTACCCTAGAGTCCCAAATCAAACACTGATAAAACTTCAAACGCCCCTAACTTCTTTAGGGTACGTCCTACACCTGTCAAAGTTTGCAACATACAAATGCTTGTAACTTTTTACTGGAGCGTCATAAAACCTTGAAATTTTGTAACAATGAAGTACTCGAGCATCTTGTCAATTTAAGCTATCGCTCAAAGCTATGCTACCATAGAGTCCCAAATCAAACACTGATGAAACTTCAAACGCCTATAACTTCTTTACGGTACCTCCTACACCTATCAAAGTTTGCAACATACAAATGCTTGTAACTTTTTACTGGAGCGTCATAAAACCTTGAAATTTTGTAACAATGAAGTACTCGAGCATCTTGTCAATTTAAGCTATCGCTCAAAGCTATGCTACCCTAGAGTCCCAATTCAAACACTGATAAAACTTCATATGGCCCTAACTTCTATACGGTACGTCCTACACCTATCAAAGTTTGCAACATACAAATGCTTGTATCTTTTTACTGGAGCGTCATAAAACCTTGAAATTTTGTAACAATAAAGTACTCGTGCCTCTTGCCAATTTAAGCTATAGCTCAAAACTATGCTAGCCTAGAGTCCCAAATCAAACACTGATAAAACTTCAAATGGCCCTAACTTCTATACGGTACGTCTTACATTTATCAAAGTTTGCAACATACAAATGCTTGTAACTTTTTACTGGAGCGTCATAAAACATTGAAATTTTGTAACAATGAAGTACTCGAGCATCTTGTCAATTTAAGCTATCGCTCAAAGCTATGCTACCCTAGATTCCCAAATCAAACACTGATAAAACATCAAATGGCCCTAACTTCTATACGGTACGTCCTACACCTATCAAAGTTTGCAACATACAAATGCTTGCATCTTTTCACTGGAGCGTCATAAGACCTTGAAATTTTGTAACAATAAAGTACTCGAGCCTCTTGTCAATTTAAGTTATCGCTCAACGCTATGCTACCCTAGAGTCCCAAATCAAACACTGATAAAACTTCAAACGCCCCTAACTTCTATACGGTACGTCCTACACCTATCAAAGTTTGCAACATACAAAAGCTTGTAACTTTTTCCTGGAGCGTCATAAAACCTTGAAATTTTGTAACAATGAAGTACCCGAGCCTCTTGTCAATTTAAGCTATCGCTCAAAGCTATACTACCCTAGAGTCCCAAATCAAACACTGATAAAACTTCAAATGGCTCTAACTTCTATACAGTAAGTCCTACACCTATCAAAGTTTGCAACATACAAATGCTTGCAACTTTTTACTGGAGCGTCATAAAGCCTTGAAATTTTGTAACAATGAAGTACTCTAGCATCTTGTCAATTTAAGTTATAGCTCAAAGCTATGCTACCCTAGAGTCCCAAATCAAACACTGATAAAACTTCAAATGGCCCTTACTTCTATACGGTACGTCCTACACCTATCAAAGTTTGCAACATTCAAATGCTTGTAACTTTTTACTGGAGCGTCATAAAACCTTGAAATTTTGTAACAATAAAGTACTCGAACCTCTTGTCAATTTAAGCTATCGCTCAAAGCTATGCTACCCTAGAGTCCCAAATCAAACACTGACAAAACATCAAATGGCCCTATCTTCTTTACGGTACGTCCTACACCTATCAAAGTTTGCAACATACAAATGCTTGTAACTTTTTACTGGAGCGTCATAAAACCTTGAAATTTTGTAACAATAAAGTACTCGAGCCTCTTGTCAACTTAAGCTATCGCTCAAAACTATGCTACCCTAGAGTCCCAAATCAAACACAGATAAAACTTCAAATGGCCCTAACTTCTGTACGGTACGTCCTACACCTATCAAAGTTTGCAACATACAAATGCTTGTAACTTTTTACTGGAGCGTCATAAAACCTTGAAATTTTGTAACAATGAATTACTCGAGCCTCTTGTCAATTTAAGCCATCGCTCAAAGCTATGCTACCCTTGAGTCCCAAATCAAACACTGATAAAACTTCAAATGGCCCTAACTTCTATACGGTACGTCCTACACCTATCAAAGTTTGCAACATACAAATGCTTGCATATTTTTACTGGAGCGTCATAAAACATTGAAATTTTGTAACAATAAATTACTCGAGCCTCTTGTCAATTTAAGTTATCGCTCAAAGCTATGCTACCCTAGAGTCCCAATTTCAAACACTGATAAAACTTCAAACGCCCCTAACTTCTATACGGTACGTCCTACACCTATCAAAGTTTGCAACATACAAATGCTTGTAACTTTTTACTGGAGCGTCATAAAACCTTGAAATTTTGTAACAATGAAGTACCCGAGCCTCTTGTCAATTTAAGCTATCGCTCAAAGCTATGCTACCCTAGAGTCCCAAATCAATCACTGATAAGACTTCAAATGGCTCTAACTTCTATACGGTACGTCCGACACCTATCAAAGTTTGCAACATATAAATGCTTGCAACTTTTTACTGGAGCGTCATAAAGCCTTGAAATTTTGTAACAATGAAGTACTCTAGCATCTTGTCAATTTAAGTTATCGCTCAAAGCTATGCTTCCCTAGAGTCCCAAATCAAACACTGATAAAACTTCAATTGGCCCTAACTTCTATACGGTACGTCGTACACCTATCAAAGTTTGCAACATTCAAATGCTTGTAACTTTTTACTGGAGCGTCATAAAACATTGAAATTTTGTAACAATAAAGTACTCGAGCCTCTTGTCAATTTAAGCTATCGCTCAAAGCTATGCTACCCTAGAGTCCCAAATCAAACACTGATAAAACTTCAAATGGCCCTAACTTCTTTACGGTACGTCCTACACCTATCAAAGTTTGCAACATACAAATGCTTGTAACTTTTTACTGGAGCGTCATAAAACCTTGAAATTTTGTAACAATAAAGTACTCGAGCCTCTTGTCAATTTAAGCTATTGCTCAAAACTATGCTACCCTAGAGTCCCAAATCAAACACTGATAAAACTTCAAATGGCCCTAACTTCTATACGGTACGTCCTACACCTATCAAAGTTTGCAACATACAAATGCTTGTAACTTTTTACTGGAGCGTCATAAAACCTTGAAATTTTGTAACAATAAAGTACTCGAACCTCTTGTCAATTTAAGCTATCGCTCAAAGCTACGCTACCCAAGAGTCCCAAATCAAACACTGCTAAACCTTCAAACGCCCCTAACTTGTTTACGGTACGTCCTACACATATCTAAGTTTGCAAAATACAAATGCTTGTAACTTTTTACTGGAGCGTTATAAAACCTTGAAATTTTGTAACAATGAAGTACTCGAGCATCTTGTCAGTTTAAGTTATCGCTCAAACCTATGCTACCCTAGAGTCCCAAATCAAACACTGATAAGACTTCAAACGCCCCTAACTTCTATACGGTACGTCCTACACCTATCAAAGTTTGCAACATACAAATGCTTGTAACTTTTTACTGGGGCGTCATAAAACCTTGAAATTTTGTAACAATGAAGTACTCGAGCATCTTGTCAGTTTAAGTTATCGCTCAAACCTATGCTACCCTAGAGTCCCAAATCAAACACTGATAAGACTTCAAACGCCCCTAACTTCTATACGGTACGTCCTACACCTATCAAAGTTTGCAACATACAAATGCTTGTAACTTTTTACTGGAGCATCATAAAACCTTGAAATTTTGTAACAATGAAGTACTCGAGCATCTTGTCAATTTAAGCTATCGCTCAAAGCTATGCTACCATAGAGTCCCAAATCAAACACTGATGAAACTTCAAACGCCCCTAACTTCTTTACGGTACGTCCTACACCTATCAAAGTTTGCAACATACAAATGCTTGTAACTTTTTACTGGAGCGTCATAAAGCCTTGAAATTTTGTAACAATGAAGTACTCGAGCATCTTGTCAATTTAAGTTATCGCTCAAAGCTATGCTACCCTAGAGTCCCAAATCAAACACTGATAAAACTTCATGGCCCTTACTTCTATACGGTACGTCCTACACCTATCAAAGTTTGCAACATTCAAATGCTGTAACTTTTTACTGGAGCGTCATAAAACCTTGAAATTTTGTAACAATAAAGTACTCAAACCTCTTGTCAATTTAAGCTATCGCTCAAAGCTATGCTACCCTAGAGTCCCAAATCAAACACTGACAAAACATCAAATGGCCCTATCTTCTTTACGGTACGTCCTACACCTATCAAAGTTTGCAACATACAAATGCTTGTAACTTTTTACTGGAGCGTCATAAAACCTTGAAATTTTGTAACAATAAAGTACTCGAGCCTCTTGTCAACTTAAGCTATCGCTCAAAACTATGCTACCCTAGAGTCCCAAATCAAACACTGATAAAACTTCAAATGGCCCTAACTTCTGCACGGTACGTCCTACACCTATCAAAGTTTGCAACATACAAATGCTTGTAACTTTTTACTGGAGCGTCATAAAACCTTGAAATTTTGTAACAATGAATTACTCGAGCCTCTTGTCAATTTAAGCCATCGCTCAAAGCTATGCTACCCTTGAGTCCCAAATCAAACACTGATAAAACTTCAAATGGCCCTAACTTCTATACGGTACGTCCTACACCTATCAAAGTTTGCAACATACAAATGCTTGTAAATTTTTACTGGAGCGTCATAAAACCTTGAAGTTTTGTGACAATAAAGTACTCGAGCATCTTGTCAATTCAAGTTATCGCTCAAAGCTATGCTACCCTAGAGTCCCAAATCAAACACTGATAAAACTTCAAACGCCCCTAACTTCTTTACGGTACGTCCTACACATATCTAAGTTTGCAACATACAAATGCTTGTAACTTTTTACTGGATCGTTATAAAACCTTGAAATTTTGTAACAATGAAGTACTCGAGCATCTTGTCAATTTAAGTTATCGCTCAAAGCTATGCTACCCTAGAGTCCCAAATCAAACACTGATAAAACTTCAAATGGCCCTAACTTCTTTACGGTACGTCCAACACCTATCAAAGTTTGCAACATACAAATGCTTGTAACTTTTTACTGGGGCGTCATAAAACCTTGAAAATTTGTAACAATGAAGTACCCGAGCCTCTTGTCAATTTAAGCTATCGCTCAAAGCTATGCTACCCTAGAGTCCCAAATCAAACACTGATAAAACTTCAAATGGCTCTAACTTCTATACTGTACGTCCTACACCTATCTAAGTTTTCAACATCCAAATGCTTGTAACTTTTTACTGGAGCGTCATAAAGCCTTGAAACTTCTATACTGTACGTCCTACACCTATCTAAGTTTTCAACATACAAATGCTTGTAACTTTTTACTGGAGCGTCATAAAACCTTGAAATTTTGTAACAATAAAGTACTCGAGCCTTTTGTCAATTTAAGCTATCGCTCAAACCTATGCTACCCTAGAGTCCCAAATCAAACACTGATAAAACTTCAAATGGCCCTAACTTCTATATGGTACGTCCTACACCTATCAAAGTCTGCAACATACAAATGCTTGTAACTTTTTACTGGAGCGTCATAAAACCTTGAAATTTTGTAACACTGAAGTACTCGAGCATCTTGTCAATTTAAGCTATCGCTCAAAGCTATGCTACCCTAGATTCCCAAATAAAACACTGATAAATCTTCAAATGGCCCTAACTTCTATACGGTACGTCCTACACCTATCAAAGTTTGCAACATACAAATGCTTGCATATTTTTACTGGAGCGTCATAAAACATTTAAATTTTGTAACAATAAAGGACTCGAGCCTCTTGTCAATTTAAGTTATCGCTCAAAGCTATGCTACCCTAGAGTCCCAATTTCAAACATTGATAAAACTTCAAACGCCCCTAACTTCTATACGGTACGTCCTACACCTATCAAAGTTTGCAACATACAAATGCTTGTAACTTTTTACTGGAGCGTCATAAAACCTTGAAATTTTGTAACAATGAAGTACCCGAGCCTCTTGTCAATTTAAGCTATCGCTCAAAGCTATGCTACCCTAGAGTCCCAAATCAATCACTGATAAAACTTCAAATGGCTCTAACTTCTATACGGTACGTCCGACACCTATCAAAGTTTGCAACATACAAATGCTTGCAACTTTTTACTGCAGCGTCATAAAGCCTTGAAATTTTGTAACAATGAAGTACTCGAGCATCTTGTCAATTTAAGTTATCGCTCAAAGCTATGCTACCCTAGAGTCCCAAATCAAACACTGATAAAACTTCAAATGGCCCTAACTTCTATACGGTACGTCGTACACCTATCAAAGTTTGCAACATTCAAATGCTTGTAACTTTTTACTGGAGCGTCATAAAACCTTGAAATTTTGTAACAATAAAGTACTCGAGCCTCTTGTCAATTTAAGCTATCGCTCAAAGCTATGCTACCCTAGAGTCCCAAATCAATCACTGATAAAACTTCAAATGGCTCTAACTTCTATACGGTACGTCCGACACCTATCAAAGTTTGCAACATACAATAGCTTGCAATTTTTACTGGAGCGTCATAAAGCCTTGAAATTTTGTAACAATGAAGTACTCGAGCATCTTGTCAATTTAAGTTATCGCTCAAAGCTATGCTACCCTAGAGTCCCAAATCAAACACTGATACAACTTCAAATGGCCCTAACTTCTTTACGGTACGTCCAACACCTATCAAAGTTTGCAACATACAAATGCTTGTAACTTTTTACTGGGGCGTCATAAAACCTTGAAATTTTGTAACAATGAAGTACCCGAGCCTCTTGTCAATTTAAGCTATCGCTCAAAGCTATGCTACCCTAGAGTCCCAAATCAAACACTGATAAAACTTCAAATGGCTCTAACTTCTATACTGTACGTCCTACACCTATCAAAGTTTGCAACATACAAATGCTTGTAACTTTTTACTGGAGCGTCATAAAACCTTGAAATTTTGTAACAATAAAGTACTCGAGCCTCTTGTCAATTTAAGCTATCGCTCAAACCGATGCTACCCTAGAGTCCCAAATAAAACACTGATAAAACTTCAAACGGCCCTAACTTCTATACGGTACGTCCTACACCTATCAAAAATTGCAACATACAAATGCTTGTAACTTTTTACTGGAGCGTCATAAAACCTTGAAATTTTGTAACACTGAAGTACTCGAGCATCTTGTCAATTTAAGCTATCGCTCAAAGCTATGCTACCCTAGAGTCCCAAATCAAACACTGATAAAACTTCAAATGGCCCTAACTTCTATACGCTACGTCCTACACCTATCAAAGTTTGCAACATTCAAATGCTTGTAACTTTTTACTGGAGCGTCATAAAACCTTGAAATTTTGTAACAATAAAGTACTCGAGCCTCTTGTCAATTTAAGCTATCGCTCAAAGCTACGCTACCCTAGAGTCCCAAATCAAACACTGATAAAACTTCAAATGGCCCTAACTTCTATACGGTACGTCCTACACCTATCAAAGTTTGCAACATACAAATGCTTGTAACTTTTTACTGCAGCGTCATAAAACCTTGAAATTTTGTAACAATAAAGTACTCGAGCCTCTTGTCAATTTAAGCTATCGCTCAAAGCTATGCTACCCTAGAGTCCCAAATCAAACACTGATAAAACTTCAAATGGCCCTAACTTCTATACGGTACGTCCGACACCTATCAAAGTTTGCAACATACAAATGCTTGCAACTTTTTACTGGAGCGTCATAAAGCCTTGAAATTTTGTAACAATGAAGTACTCGAGCATCTTGTCAATTTAAGTTATCGCTCAAAGCTATGCTACCCTAGAGTCCCAAATCAAACACTGATAAAACTTCAAATGGCCCTAACTTCTATACGGTACGTCGTACACCTATCAAAGTTTGCAACATACAAATGCTTGTAAATTTTTACTGGAGCGTCATAAAACCTTGAAGTTTTGTGACAATAAATTACTCGAGCATCTTGTCAATTTAAGTTATCGCTCAAAGCTATGCTACCCTAGAGTCCCAAATCAATCTCTGATAAAACTTCAAACGCCCCTAACTTCTTTACGGTACGTCCTACACATATCTAAGTTTGCAACATACAAATGCTTGTAACTTTTTACTGGGGCGTCATAAAACCTTGAAATTTTGTAACAATGAAGTACCCGAGCCTCTTGTCAATTTAAGCTATCGCTCAAAGCTATGCTACCCTAGAGTCCCAAATCAAACACTGATAAAACTTCAAATGGCTCTAACTTCTATACTGTACGTCCTACACCTATCTAAGTTTTCAACATACAAATGCTTGTAACTTTTTACTGGAGCGTCATAAAACCTTGAAATTTTGTAACAATAAAGTACTCGAGCCTTTTGTCAATTTAAGCTATCGCTCAAACCTATGCTACCCTAGAGTCCCAAATCAAACACTGATAAAACTTCAAATGGCCCTAACTTCTATATGGTACGTCCTACACCTATCAAAGTTTGCAACATACAAATGCTTGTAACTTTTTACTGGAGCGTCATAAAACCTTGAAATTTTGTAACACTGAAGTACTCGAGCATCTTGTCAATTTAAGCTATCGCTCAAAGCTATGCTACCCTAGATTCCCAAATAAAACACTGATAAATCTTCAAATGGCCCTAACTTCTATACGGTACGTCCTACACCTATCAAAGTTTGCAACATACAAATGCTTGTAACTTTTTACTGCAGCGTCATAAAACCTTGAAATTTTGTAACAATAAAGTACTCGAGCCTCTTGTCAATTTAAGCTATCGCTCAAAGCTATGCTACCCTAGAGTCCCAAATCAAACACTGATAAAACTTCAAATGGCCCTAACTTCTATACGGTACGTCCGACACCTATCAAAGTTTGCAACATACAAATGCTTGCAACTTTTTACTGGAGCGTCATAAAGCCTTGAAATTTTGTAACAATGAAGTACTCGAGTATCTTGTCAATTTAAGTTATCGCTCAAAGCTATGCTACCCTAGAGTCCCAAATCAAACACTGATAAAACTTCAAATGGCCCTAACTTCTATACGGTACGTCCTACACCTATCAAAGTTTGCAACATTCAAATGCTTGTAACTTTTTACTGGAGCATCTTGTCAATTTAAGTTATCGCTCAAAGCTATGCTACCCTAGAGTCGCAAATCAAACTCTGATAAAACTTCAAATGGCCCTAACTTCTTTACGGTACGTCCAACACCTATATGTAACTTTTTACTGGGGCGTCATAAAACCTTGAAATTTTGTAACAATAAAGTACTCGAGCCTCTTGTCAATTTAAGCTATCGCTCAAAGCTATGCTACCCTAGAGTCCCAAATCAATCACTGATAAAACTTCAAATGGCTCTAACTTCTATACGGTACGTCCGACACCTATCAAAGTTTGCAACATACAAATGCTTGCAACTTTTTACTGGAGCGTCATAAAGCCTTGAAATTTTGTAACAATGAAGTACTCGAGCATCTTGTCAATTTAAGTTATCGCTCACAGCTATGCTACCCTAGAGTCGCAAATCAAACTCTGATAAAACTTCAAATGGCCCTAACTTCTTTAAGGTACGTCCTACACCTATCAAAGTTGGTAACATTCAAATGCTTGTAACTTTTTACTGGAGCGTCATAAAACCTTGAAAGTTTGTAACAATAAAGTACCCGAGCCTCTTGTCAATTTAAGCTACCTCTCAAAGCTATGCTACCCTAGAGTCCCAAATCAAACACTGATAAAACTTCAAATGGCTCTAACTTCTATACGGTACGTCCTACACCTATCAAAGTTTGCAACATACAAATGCTTGTAACTTTTTACTGGAGCGTCATAAAACCTTGAAATTTTGTAACAATAAAGAACTCGAGCCTGTTGTGAATTTAAGCTATCGCTCAAACCTATGCTACCCTAGAGTCCCAAATCAAACACTGATCAAACTTCAAATGGCCCTAACTTCTATACGGTACGTCCTACACCTATCAAAGTTTGCAACATACAAATGCTTGTAACTTTTTACTGGAGCGTCATAAAACCTGGAAATTTTGCAACAATAAAGTACTCGAGCCTCTTGTCAATTTAAGCTATCGCTCAAAGCTATGCTACCCTAGAGTCCCAAATCAAACACTGATAAAACTTCAAATGGCCCTAACTTCTTTACGGCACGTCCAACACCTATCAAAGTTTGCAACATACAAATGTTTGTAAATTTTCACTGGAGCGTCATAAAACCTTGAAATTTTGTAACAATAAAGTACTCGAGCCTCTTGTGAATTTAAGCTATCGCTCAAAGCTATGCTACCCTTGAGTCCCAAATCAAACACTGATAAAACTTCAAATGGCCCTAACTTTTATACGGTACGTCCTACACCTATCAAAGTTTGTAACATACAAATGCTTGTAACTTTTTTCTGGAGCGTCATAAAACCTTGAAATTTTGTAACAATAAAGTACCCGAGCCTCTTGTCAATTTAAGCTACCGCTCAAAGCTATGCTACCCTAGAGTCCCAAATCAAACACTGATAAAACTTCAAATGGCCCTAACTTCTTTACGGTACGTCCTACACCTATCAAAGTTGGTAACATTCAAATGCTTGTAACTTTTTACTGGAGCGTCATAAAACCTTGAAATTTTGTAACAATAAAGTACCCGAGCCTCTTGTCAATTTAAGCCATCGCTCAAAGCTATGCTACCCTTGAGTCCCAAATCAAACACTGATAAAACTTCAAATGACCCTAACTTCTATACGGTACGTCCTACACCTATCAAAGTTTGCAACATACAAATGCTTGTAACTTTTTACTGGAGCGTCATAAAACCTTGAAATTTCGTAACAATGAAGTACTCGAGCATCTTGTCAATTTAAGTTATCGCTCAAAGCTATGCTACCCTAGAGTCCCAAATCGAACACTGATAAAACTTCAAACGCCCCTAACTTCTATACGGTACGTCCTACACCTATCAAAGTGTGCAACATACAAATGCTTGTAGCTTTTTACTGGAGCGGCATAAAACCTTGAAATTTTGTAACAATAAAGTACTCGAGCCTCTTGTCAATTTAAGCTATCGCTCAAAGCTATGCTACCCTAGAGTCCCAAATCAAGCACTGATAAAACTTCAAATGGCTATAACTTCTATACGGTACGTCCTACACCTATCAAAGTTTGCAACATACATATGCTTGTAACTTTTTACTGGAGCGTCATAAAACCTTGAAATTTTGTAACAATGAAGTACTCGAGCCTCTTGTCAATTTAAGCCATCGCTCAAAGCTATGCTACCCTTGAGTCCCAAATCAAACACTGATAAAACTTCAAATGGCCCTAACTTCTTTACGGTACGTCCTACACCTATCAAAGTTGGCAACATTCAAATGCTTGTAACTTTTTACTGGAGCGTCATAAACCCTTGAAATTTTGTAACAATGAAGTACTCGAGCATCTTGTCAATTTAAGTTATCGCTCAAAGCTATGCTACCCTAGAGTCCCAAATCAAACACTGCAAAACCTTCAAACGCCCCTAACTTCTTTACGGTACGTCCTACACATATCTAAGTTTGCAACATACAAATGCTTGTAACTTTTTACCGGAGCGTTATAAAACCTTGAAATTTTGTAACAATTAAGTACTCGAGCATCTTGTCAGTTTAAGTTATCGCTCAAAGCTATGCTACCCTAGAGTCCCAAATCAAACACTGATAAGACTTCAAACGCCCCTAACTTCTATACGGTACGTCCTACACCTATCAAAGTTTGCAACATACAAATGCTTGTAACTTTTTACTGGAGCGGCATAAAACCTTGAAATTTTGTAACAATAAAGTACTCGAGCCTCTTGTCAATTTAAGCTATCGCTCAAAGCTATGCTACCCTAGAGTCCCAAATCAAGCACTGATAAAACTTCAAATGGCTCTAACTTCTATACGGTACGTCCTACACCTATCAAAGTTTGCAACATACAAATGCTTGTAACTTTTTACTGGAGCGTCATAAAACCTTGAAATTTTGTAACAATGAAGTACTCGAGCCTCTTGTCAATTTAAGCCATCGCTCAAAGCTATGCTACCCTTGAGTCCCAAATCAAACACTGATAAATCTTCAAATGGCCCTAACTTCTATACGGTACGTCCTACACCTATCAAAGTTTGCAACATACAAATGCTTGTAACTTTTTACTGCAGCGTCATAAAACCTTGAAATTTTGTAACAATAAAGTACTCGAGCCTCTTGTCAATTTAAGCTATCGCTCAAAGCTATGCTACCCTAGAGTCCCAAATCAAACACTGATAAAACTTCAAATGGCCCTAACTTCTATACGGTACGTCCGACACCTATCAAAGTTTGCAACATACAAATGCTTGCAACTTTTTACTGGAGCGTCATAAAGCCTTGAAATTTTGTAACAATGAAGTACTCGAGCATCTTGTCAATTTAAGTTATCGCTCAAAGCTATGCTACCCTAGAGTCCCAAATCAAACACTGATAAAACTTCAAATGGCCCTAACTTCTATACGGTACGTCGTACACCTATCAAAGTTTGCAACATTCAAATGCTTGTAACTTTTTACTGGAGCATCTTGTCAATTTAAGTTATCGCTCAAAGCTATGCTACCCTAGAGTCGCAAATCAAACTCTGATAAAACTTCAAATGGCCCTAACTTCTTTACGGTACGTCCAACACCTATATGTAACTTTTTACTGGGGCGTCATAAAACCTTGAAATTTTGTAACAATAAAGTACTCGAGCCTCTTGTCAATTTAAGCTATCGCTCAAAGCTATGCTACCCTAGAGTCCCAAATCAATCACTGATAAAACTTCAAATGGCTCTAACTTCTATACGGTACGTCCGACACCTATCAAAGTTTGCAACATACAAATGCTTGCAACTTTTTACTGGAGCGTCATAAAGCCTTGAAATTTTGTAACAATGAAGTACTCGAGCATCTTGTCAATTTAAGTTATCGCTCACAGCTATGCTACCCTAGAGTCGCAAATCAAACTCTGATAAAACTTCAAATGGCCCTAACTTCTTTAAGGTACGTCCTACACCTATCAAAGTTGGTAACATTCAAATGCTTGTAACTTTTTACTGGAGCGTCATAAAACCTTGAAAGTTTGTAACAATAAAGTACCCGAGCCTCTTGTCAATTTAAGCTACCTCTCAAAGCTATGCTACCCTAGAGTCCCAAATCAAACACTGATAAAACTTCAAATGGCTCTAACTTCTATACGGTACGTCCTACACCTATCAAAGTTTGCAACATACAAATGCTTGTAACTTTTTACTGGAGCGTCAT
This sequence comes from Clusia tigrina, assembly GCA_920105625.2. Lineage (NCBI taxonomy): Eukaryota > Metazoa > Arthropoda > Insecta > Diptera > Clusiidae > Clusia > Clusia tigrina. The sequence goes on from OV050032.1 coordinate 95,469,941, forward strand.
AAAACCTTGAAATTTTGTAACAATAAAGAACTCGAGCCTGTTGTGAATTTAAGCTATCGCTCAAACCTATGCTACCCTAGAGTCCCAAATCAAACACTGATCAAACTTCAAATGGCCCTAACTTCTATACGGTACGTCCTACACCTATCAAAGTTTGCAACATACAAATGCTTGTAACTTTTTACTGGAGCGTCATAAAACCTGGAAATTTTGCAACAATAAAGTACTCGAGCCTCTTGTCAATTTAAGCTATCGCTCAAAGCTATGCTACCCTAGAGTCCCAAATCAAACACTGATAAAACTTCAAATGGCCCTAACTTCTTTACGGCACGTCCAACACCTATCAAAGTTTGCAACATACAAATGTTTGTAAATTTTCACTGGAGCGTCATAAAACCTTGAAATTTTGTAACAATAAAGTACTCGAGCCTCTTGTGAATTTAAGCTATCGCTCAAAGCTATGCTACCCTTGAGTCCCAAATCAAACACTGATAAAACTTCAAATGGCCCTAACTTTTATACGGTACGTCCTACACCTATCAAAGTTTGTAACATACAAATGCTTGGAACTTTTTTCTGGAGCGTCATAAAACCTTGAAATTTTGTAACAATAAAGTACCCGAGCCTCTTGTCAATTTAAGCTACCGCTCAAAGCTATGCTACCCTAGAGTCCCAAATCAAACACTGATAAAACTTCAAATGGCCCTAACTTCTTTACGGTACGTCCTACACCTATCAAAGTTGGTAACATTCAAATGCTTGTAACTTTTTACTGGAGCGTCATAAAACCTTGAAATTTTGTAACAATAAAGTACCCGAGCCTCTTGTCAATTTAAGCCATCGCTCAAAGCTATGCTACCCTTGAGTCCCAAATCAAACACTGATAAAACTTCAAATGACCCTAACTTCTATACGGTACGTCCTACACCTATCAAAGTTTGCAACATACAAATGCTTGTAACTTTTTACTGGAGCGTCATAAAACCTTGAAATTTCGTAACAATGAAGTACTCGAGCATCTTGTCAATTTAAGTTATCGCTCAAAGCTATGCTACCCTAGAGTCCCAAATCGAACACTGATAAAACTTCAAACGCCCCTAACTTCTATACGGTACGTCCTACACCTATCAAAGTGTGCAACATACAAATGCTTGTAGCTTTTTACTGGAGCGGCATAAAACCTTGAAATTTTGTAACAATAAAGTACTCGAGCCTCTTGTCAATTTAAGCTATCGCTCAAAGCTATGCTACCCTAGAGTCCCAAATCAAGCACTGATAAAACTTCAAATGGCTATAACTTCTATACGGTACGTCCTACACCTATCAAAGTTTGCAACATACATATGCTTGTAACTTTTTACTGGAGCGTCATAAAACCTTGAAATTTTGTAACAATGAAGTACTCGAGCCTCTTGTCAATTTAAGCCATCGCTCAAAGCTATGCTACCCTTGAGTCCCAAATCAAACACTGATAAAACTTCAAATGGCCCTAACTTCTTTACGGTACGTCCTACACCTATCAAAGTTGGCAACATTCAAATGCTTGTAACTTTTTACTGGAGCGTCATAAACCCTTGAAATTTTGTAACAATGAAGTACTCGAGCATCTTGTCAATTTAAGTTATCGCTCAAAGCTATGCTACCCTAGAGTCCCAAATCAAACACTGCAAAACCTTCAAACGCCCCTAACTTCTTTACGGTACGTCCTACACATATCTAAGTTTGCAACATACAAATGCTTGTAACTTTTTACCGGAGCGTTATAAAACCTTGAAATTTTGTAACAATTAAGTACTCGAGCATCTTGTCAGTTTAAGTTATCGCTCAAAGCTATGCTACCCTAGAGTCCCAAATCAAACACTGATAAGACTTCAAACGCCCCTAACTTCTATACGGTACGTCCTACACCTATCAAAGTTTGCAACATACAAATGCTTGTAACTTTTTACTGGAGCGGCATAAAACCTTGAAATTTTGTAACAATAAAGTACTCGAGCCTCTTGTCAATTTAAGCTATCGCTCAAAGCTATGCTACCCTAGAGTCCCAAATCAAGCACTGATAAAACTTCAAATGGCTCTAACTTCTATACGGTACGTCCTACACCTATCAAAGTTTGCAACATACAAATGCTTGTAACTTTTTACTGGAGCGTCATAAAACCTTGAAATTTTGTAACAATGAAGTACTCGAGCCTCTTGTCAATTTAAGCCATCGCTCAAAGCTATGCTACCCTTGAGTCCCAAATCAAACACTGATAAAACTTCAAATGGCCCTAATTTCTTTACGGTACGTCCTACACCTATCAAAGTTGGCAACATTCAAATGCTTGTAACTTTTTACTGGAGCGTCATAAAACCTTGAAATTTTGTAACAATGAAGTACTCGAGCATCTTGTCAATTTAAGTTATCGCTCAAAGCTATGCTACCCTAGAGTCCCAAATCAAACACTGCAAAACCTTCAAACGCCCCTAACTTCTTTACGGTACGTCCTACACATATCTAAGTTTGCAACATACAAATGCTTGTAACTTTTTACTGGAGCGTTATAAAACCTTGAAATTTTGTAACAATGAAGTACTCGAGCATCTTGTCAGTTTAAGTTATCGCTCAAAGCTATGCTACCCTAGAGTCCCAAATCAAACACTGATAAGACTTCAAACGCCCCTAACTTCTATACGGTACGTCCTACACCTATCAAAGTTTGCAACATACAAATGCTTGTAACTTTTTACTGGGGCGTCATAAAACCTTGAAATTTTGTAACAATGAAGTACCCGAGCCTCTTGTCAATTTAAGCTATCGCTGAAAGCTATGCTACCCTAGAGTCCCAAATCAAACACTGCTAAACTTTCAAACGCCTCTAACTTCTTTACGGTACGTCCTACACATATCTAAGTTTGCAACATACAAATGCTTGTAACTTTTTACTGGAGCGTTATAAAACCTTGAAATTTTGTAACAATGAAGTACTCGAGCATCTTGTCAGTTTAAGTTATCGCTCAAAGCTATGCTACCCTAGAGTCCCAAATCAAACACTGATAAGACTTCAAACGCCCCTAACTTCTATACGGTACGTCCTACACCTATCAAAGTTTGCAACATACAAATGCTTGTAACTTTTTACTGGGGCGTCATAAAACCTTGAAATTTTGTAACAATGAAGTACCCGAGCCTCTTGTCAATTTAAGCTATCGCTCAAAGCTATGCTACCCTAGAGTCCGAAATCAAACACTGATAAAACTTCAAATGGCTCTAACTTCTATACGGTACGTCCTACACCTATCAAAGTTTGCAACATACAAATGCTTGTAACTTTTTACTATAGCGTCATAAAACCTTGAAATTTTGTAACAATAAAGTACTCGAGCCTGTTGTGAATTTAAGCTATCGCTCAAACCTATGCTACCCTAGAGTCCCAAATCAAACACTGATAAAACTTCAAATGGCCCTAACTTCTATACGGTACGTCCTACACCTATCAAAGTTTGCAACATACAAATGCTTGTAACTTTTTACTGGAGCGTCATAAAACCTGGAAATTTTGTAACAATAAAGTACTCGAGCCTCTTGTCAATTTAAGCTATCGCTCAAAGCTATGCTACCCTAGAGTCCCAAATCAAACACTGATAAAACTTCAAATGGCCCTAACTTCTTTACGGTACGTCCAACACCTATCAAAGTTTGCAACATGCAAATGCTTGTAACTTTTCACTGGAGCGTCATAAAACCTTGAAATTTTGTAACAATAAAGTACTCGAGCCTCTTGTGAATTTAAGCTATCGCTCAAAGCTATGCTACCCTTGAGTCCCAAATCAAACACTGATAAAACTTCAAATGGCCCTAACTTTTATACGGTACGTCCTACACCTATCAAAATTTGCAACATACAAATGCTTGTAACTTTTTACTGGAGCGTCATAAAACCTTGAAATTTTGTAACACTGAAGTACTCGAGCATCTTGTCAATTTAAGCTATCGCTCAAAGCTATGCTACCCTAGATTCCCAAATAAAACACTGATAAATCTTCAAATGGCCCTAACTTCTATACAGTACGTCCTACACCTATCAAAGTTTGCAACATACAAATGCTTGCATATTTTTACTGGAGCGTCATAAAACATTTAAATTTTGTAACAATAAAGTACTCGAGCCTCTTGTCAATTTAAGTTATCGCTCAAAGCTATGCTACCCTAGAGTCCCAATTTCAAACACTGATAAAACTTCAAACGCCCCTAACTTCTATACGGTACGTCCTACACCTATCAAAGTTTGCAAAATACAAATGCTTGTAACTTTTTACTGGAGCGTCATAAAACCTTGAAATTTTGTAACAATGAAGTACCCGAGCCTCTTGTCAATTTAAGCTATCGCTCAAAGCTATGCTACCCTAGAGTCCCAAATCAATCACTGATAAAACTTCAAATGGCTTTAACTTCTATACGGTACGTCCGACACCTATCAAAGTTTGCAACATACAAATGCTTGCAACTTTTTACTGGAGCGTCATAAAGTCTTGAAATTTTGTAACAATGAAGTACTCGAGCATCTTGTCAATTTAAGTTATCGCTCAAAGCTATGCTACCCTAGAGTCCCAAATCAAACACTGATAAAACTTCAAATGGCCCTAACTTCTATACGGTACGTCGTACACCTATCAAAGTTTGCAACATTCAAATGCTTGTAACTTTTTACTGGAGCGTCATAAAACCTTGAAATTTTGTAACAATAAAGTACTCGAGCCTCTTGTCAATTTAAGCTATCGCTCAAAGCTATGCTACCCTAGAGTCCCAAATCAAACACTGATAAAACTTCAAATGGCCCTAACTTCTTTACGGTACGTCCTACACCTATCAAAGTTTGCAACATACAAATGCTTGTAACTTTTTACTGGAGCGTCATAAAACCTTGAAATTTTGTAACAATAAAGTACTCGAGCCTCTTGTCAATTTAAGCTATCGCTCAAAACTATGCTACCCTAGAGTCCCAAACCAAACACTGATAAAACTTCAAATGGCCCTAACTTCTATACGGTACGTCCTACACCTATCAAAGTTTGCAACATACAAATGCTTGTAACTTTTTACTGGAGCGTCATAAAACCTTGAAATTTTGTAACAATAAAGTACTCGAACCTCTTGTCAATTTAAGCTATCGCTCAAAGCTATGCTACCCTAGAGTCCCAAATCAAACACTGCTAAACCTTCAAACGCCCCTAACTTGTTTACGGTACGTCCTACACATATCTAAGTTTGCAAAATACAAATGCTTGTAACTTTTTACTGGAGCGTTATAAAACCTTGAAATTTTGTAACAATGAAGTACTCGAGCATCTTGTCAGTTTAAGTTATCGCTCAAAGCTATGCTACCCTAGAGTCCCAAATCAAACACTGATAAGACTTCAAACGCCCCTAACTTCTATACGGTACGTCCTACACCTATCAAAGTTTGCAACATACAAATGCTTGTAACTTTTTACTGGGGCGTCATAAAACCTTGAAATTTTGTAACAATGAAGTACCCGAGCCTCTTGTCAATTTAAGGTATCGCTCAAAGCTATGCTACCCTAGAGTCCCAAATCAAACACTGATAAAACTTCAAATGGCTCTAACTTCTATACGGTACGTCCTACACCTATCAAAGTTTGCAACATACAAATGCTTGTAACTTTTTACTGGAGCGTCATAAAACCTTGAAATTTTGTAACAATAAAGTACTCGAGCCTGTTGTGAATTTAAGCTATCGCTCAAACCTATGCTACCCTAGAGTCCCAAATCAAACACTGATAAAACTTCAAATGGCCCTAACTTCTATACGGTACGTCCTACACCTATCAAAGTTTGCAACATACAAATGCTTGTAACTTTTTACTGGAGCGTCATAAAACCTGGAAATTTTGTAACAATAAAGTACTCGACCCTCTTGTCAATTTAAGCTATCGCTCAAAGCTATGCTACCCTAGAGTCCCAAATCAAACACTGATAAAACTTCAAATGGCCCTAACTTCTTTACGGTACGTCCAACACCTATCAAAGTTTGCAACATACAAATGCTTGTAACTTTTCACTGGAGCGTCATAAAACCTTGAAATTTTGTAACAATAAAGTACTCGAGCCTCTTGTGAATTTAAGCTATCGCTCAAAGCTATGCTACCCTTGAGTCCCAAATCAAACACTGATAAAACTTCAAATGGCCCTAACTTTTATACGGTACGTCCTACACCTATCAAAGTTTGTAACATACAAATGCTTGTAACTTTTTACTGGAGCGTCATAAAACCTTGAAATTTTGTAACAATAAAGTACCCGAGCCTCTTGTCAATTTAAGCTATCGCTCAAAGCTATGCTACCCTAGAGTCCCAAATCAAACACTGATAAAACTTCAAATGGCCCTAACTTCTTTACGGTACGTCCTACACCTATCAAAGTTGGTAACATTCAAATGCTTGTAACTTTTTACTGGAGCGTCATGAAACCTTGAAATTTTGTAACAGTAAAGTACCCGAGCCTCTTGTCAATTTAAGCCATCGCTCAAAGCTATGCTACCCTTGAGTCCCAAATCAAACACTGATAAAACTTCAAATGACCCTAACTTCTATACGGTACGTCCTACACCTATCAAAGTTTGCAACATACAATTGCTTGTAACTTTTTACTGGAGCGTCATAAAACCTTGAAATTTTGTAACAATGAAGTACTCGAGCATCTTGTCAATTTAAGTTATCGCTCAAAGCTATGCTACCCTAGAGTCCCAAATCGAACACTGATAAAACTTCAAACGCCCCTAACTTCTATACGGTACGTCCTACACCTATCAAAGTTTGCAACATACAAATGCTTGTAGCTTCTTACTGGAGCGGCATAAAACCTTGAAATTTTGTAACAATAAAGTACTCGAGCCTCTTGTCAATTTAAGCTATCGCTCAAAGCTATGCTACCCTAGAGTCCCAAATCAAGCACTGATAAAACTTCAAATGGCTCTAACTTCTATACGGTAAGTCCTACACCTATCAAAGTTTGCAACATACAAATGCTTGTAACTTTTTACTGGAGCGTCATAAAACCTTGAAATTTTGTAACAATGAAGTACTCGAGCCTCTTGTCAATTTAAGCCATCGCTCAAAGCTATGCTACCCTTGAGTCCCAAATCAAACACTGATAAAACTTCAAATGGCCCTAACTTCTTTACGGTACGTCCTACACCTATCAAAGTTGGCAACATTCAAATGCTTGTAACTTTCTCCTGGAGCGTCATAAAACCTTGAAATTTTGTAACAATGAAGTACTCGAGCATCTTGTCAATTTAAGTTATCGCTCAAAGCTATGCTACCCTAGAGTCCCAAATCAAACACTGCAAAACCTTCAAACGCCCCTAACTTCTTTACGGTACGTCCTACACATATCTAAGTTTGCAACATACAAATGCTTGTAACTTTTTACTGGAGCGTTATAAAACCTTGAAATTTTGTAACAATGAAGTACTCGAGCATCTTGTCAGTTTAAGTTATCGCTCAAAGCTATGCTACCCTAGAGTCCCAAATCAAACACTGATAAGACTTCAAACGCCCCTAACTTCTATACGGTACGTCCTACACCTATCAAAGTTTGCAACATACAAATGCTTGTAACTTTTTACTGGGGCGTCATAAAACCTTGAAATTTTGTAACAATGAAGTACCCGAGCCTCTTGTCAATTTAAGCTATCGCTCAAAGCTATGCTACCCTAGAGTCCCAAATCAAACACTGCTAAACCTTCAAACGCCCCTAACTTCTTTACGGTACGTCCTACACATATCTAAGTTTGCAACATACAAATGCTTGTAACTTTTTACTGGAGCGTTATAAAACCTTGAAATTTTGTAACAATGAAGTACTCGAGCATCTTGTCAATTTAAGTTATCGCTCAAAGCTATGCTACCCTAGAGTCCCAAATCGAACACTGATAAAACTTCAAACGCCCCTAACTTCTATACGGTACGTCCTACACCTATCAAAGTTTGCAACATACAAATGCTTGTAGCTTTTTACTGGAGCGGCATAAAACCTTGAAATTTTGTAACAATAAAGTACTCGAGCCTCTTGTCAATTTAAGCTATCGCTCAAAGCTATGCTACCCTAGAGTCCCAAATCAAGCACTGTTAAAACTTCAAATGGCTCTAACTTCTATACGGTACGTCCTACACCTATCAAAGTTTGCAACATACAAATGCTTGTAACTTTTTACTGGAGCGTCATAAAACCTGGAAATTTTGTAACAATAAAGTACTCGAGCCTCTTGTCAATTTAAGCTATCGCTCAAAGCTATGCTACCCTAGAGTCCCAAATCAAACACTGATAAAACTTCAAATGGCCCTAACTTCTTTACGGTACGTCCTACACCTATCAAAGTTTGTAACATACAAATGCTTGTAACTTTTTACTGGAGCGTCATAAAACCTTGAAATTTTGTAACAATAAAGTACCCGAGCCTCTTGTCAATTTAAGCTATCGCTCAAAGCTATGCTACCCTAGAGTCCCAAATCAAACACTGATAAAACTTCAAATGGCCCTAACTTCTTTACGGTACGTCCTACACCTATCAAAGTTGGTAACATTCAAATGCTTGTAACTTTTTACTGGAGCGTCATGAAACCTTGAAATTTTGTAACAATAAAGTACCCGAGCCTCTTGTCAATTTAAGCCATCGCTCAAAGCTATGCTACCCTTGAGTCCCAAATCAAACACTGATAAAACTTCAAATGACCCTAACTTCTATACGGTACGTCCTACACCTATCAAAGTTTGCAACATACAATTGCTTGTAACTTTTTACTGGAGCGTCATAAAACCTTGAAATTTTTTAACAATGAAGTACTCGAGCATCTTGTCAATTTAAGTTATCGC